>NW_006499207.1:2508981-2538740 GCF_000471905.2 Amborella trichopoda | reverse complement strand
GAAAACAAACATTTACGATCATGGATTAACAAAAATTCTAATTATGGGTTACAAAAAACCTAAAAATTACGAATCATGGATTACAAAAAAACAAAACAAATTACGATCATGGATTAAACAAAAAATCGAATCAAGTATTAAACAAAAAATCTAATCATGGAGTACAACAACAACAAAAAAAAAAAAAAAAAAAAAAAATACCGTACGGGACTCGCCGATTCACTGTTCGGACTCGCCGATTCCGTACAGTGAATCGGCGATTCACTGTACAGAATCGCCCGGTTCTCTTTAGAACCGGGCGATTTTCGATTTTTTAGGCGATCCGGTCCCCTTTTCACGAGTTCCGAGTCGAACCGGGCGAATCCGATTCGACTCGGCGTTTTTTAAAACACTGTGGATAACCATTACCCATTTGGGTGTCATGAGACACATTATGATTAGTGGCTGGATTCAAACTCTTGCCTAAGCAAGGGGCATTAAGAGGAGTGTTATGTTCATCTAGTTTATCACAAGTGCTCACACACAGAATGATTCCTGATACATCTATTGTGCATCTCGGATTCGACACGCATATTTCAGATTCAACACATGTCATGTGTGGGTCCCCCAAGTATGCCCTCAATTGTTATTTCTTGAAAAAATATATAGAATTTCTCATTTTTTGCTCAAAAGATTGAAATAAATTTTTAAAAACTCCAAAAAATTCACAAAAATATTTTTCATTGAAGTAATACATCTTGGTACCATTTTGAAAATATTATAAGGGAATTTATGATCCTATGGCGCTCAATTTGGTATCATAACACTACACTCAACTAGGCTAGAATCGACAATCACCTTCTCAGTATGATCCAACAAAGCTATGACCTACAATACTAATCAATGACTCGTTTGTGGCTTATCAAAATCAATCCAATATGTGGCTAGGGACTCTTAGGTTGTAGTGGACTATAAGTTCACCCCCAAGGATATGCATTCAAAGGAATGCGGGGGTCCTTTTTCGAAACATGTGCATATCTATCCCAAGTGGATCAACATGGTAGAGTGGCTTCCCTTTTGCGCTTCTATATGCACATGCTATGAGAAAGCTTAATGTCAGGTATTTAGGTTTATGCCCTCTCTAAGTTTTGACTTTCTCAAACATGGCTAAAACATAGAAAATACTCAAGTTCATATCATCATTAGTCATTCACATGCACAATGCCCTGGCATCACATAGTCTTGAAGCGTAAATTAAAACTGGCCCTTACTAGAGATAACTCTCAACCCTCATGGAGGCTCTCATAGACACTCATGACTCTTGGGGTTATGCCACTCTTGGTCCCAGTTCACCAAGATCTAATAATCATATCGGTCTCATATGCTCCCAGTATGGTCAAGAGCAATAATATGTCAAGGTTTTGAGGCCTTGAAAGGCTATAATTCCAACACCCAAAGCTTCTCCTTTTATCCCATGATGAAAACATAGAACTTAAAATACTCCAATAATAAGATTTACAATATAGAAGAAAAATTCAAAGTCTTCCTTAGACTCTTTTTGAGCCAAGCCCAATAAGTATGCAAAGTGACTTTCAATTTTCGTTTGAATCTTGTGGCCCCATTTGGACAGCTCAATGACTCTATTAAAGAAGAGTCATTCTGAAATAAGTGGAAACATGGGTTCTTCATAGAGTTGTAATCATAACGAGTGTGGAGATAGATATACTATTTCCGTAATTTGGCTACAACACGAGCCTGGAAAAATATGTGCCTGGAGTTTCAATTCTCGTTTTTGGATAAATTTTTTTTATCTCTGCATTTTGACTTGTTCATGCATGACTAAATGGATAAAAAGTGACCATCACTTAAAATGCCCCATGGATATAAAATTATCATCACTTAAAAATGCAGCCAAAACATTGTTTGAGGCGGCATCCAAACGAGGCCTAACGATTGTTGCATGGAAGAACATTATATGCAGCCTCGAGAAAGCTTCCACCTCATTTTTCTTGTAAAAAAAAAGAACATTATATGCAACAAGGAATGTTTGGTGTCCACCTGACGTGGATGCTCGAAGGTACACAAGCATCCTTTCCATGCCCAATATTGAATCAAGGCTAATTTGAGGGCTATACATTAATTGGTTTTTTATTTTTATTTAAATTTAATTTACAAAAAAAATTAAGGTCCACTAAAAAAAATATAAGAAAAATAATTGAAATAGAAGATTAACCACAATGGCCATTGAAACATTTAGGGATTAGTGGTTAAAACGTTTTGTTTGAAATATTGTTGTTTTATTCTACGGCCTATAACATAAAATTTCATGTAAAACTAATTCACAACAATAAAAAATAAAACAAATTTGTGGCCCTCGATTATATCGAGAGTGATCCAAACTATTGTGCACCCCTGTAGCATCTCAACATAAGCTACGACAACATATTTCCTTTTGATAACCTTTGATATGAGGGTGCAATTTCATAAACTCATTTGAAAACAGTTCGAGTTATAAATCTCTGTGATGACTTTAATATCCAGTTTCACTTCTAATTATAAAATTTGCAGCTAAAAAAAGATACAGATCTTGCCGATATGTGAACATTTGAAATAGACGATCTAAATAATGTATTACAATATTATATACTACTTTTACGACTTAAAATCTTAATTTATTTTTTATAACCTTAATGATCACGATTGAGATGATTAATTTGAAAGCCTTCCAATACGTGACCTACAATTTTGGGTGAGTTTTAAAGTGAGGCTTGACACTATTGTTTTTTGGGAAAAGTTTATATAAGGTTGCAACCTTAAAATGTAGAATCACATATGCATTTAAAAAATCTATCTGAAATGTTGATTTAATGTTGAAAAAACCTCTAATCGATTATCTCAACATTGAGATGTATGAATATGAAAAAAAAAGTTTTTGAGTATCGAAAATAGTGCATCTTGCAACGTAATATCTAGACAGTCCATTTTCAAGATTTTAATATACTTATATATCTACTTGATTTTAATTATTTTTGGAATTTTAAATTTTCTAAAGTATGGAAATAAATTTTGAGATAATACTACGAATTTTTTACAACAAAATTATATGTTATGATAAAATTTTAGGGTGCGCCTTAATTGGATTGTTTAAGGTTGCAGCTTTATAGAAACCGCACCCTTGTTTTTTTTGTAAGGCCGAGATCTTATTTCAAGTTTTACTTTGACCGTTAATTCGATGGCGTTTTTTGTGCATCACACTGCGGTTCTCTCTCTATATCGCACGTTTACGTTGTGGCCTTTTTCCCGCCAAGCTAAACCCTAGCATGGAATGAGATAGAGAAACCCTAACCGGTCGAGGAAAACCCAAATAGTAGAGCTCGGAGCTCCCCTCACCCTACAAGTTCTGTCTGCACTAATTTGTACAGTACCAAGAGTAAGATCAACACAAACCCTAGACGAAACTCTGTGTGCAGCGAGAGTGAGGAAAAGGGAAATGACAAGGGAGGAACGCTTGGGGGAGAAGAGGGGGGAGGAGGAGTCGAGGAGGAGGAGGAGCAGCACCCCGCCAGAGGAGGATCCCTTGGGTGACGATAATGACAACGAGGCCCTGCTGGTGGCATCGGTGGAGAATGAGAGGAGGCTAGCGAGGCGACTCCGGCTCAGCCCCAATCCCGAGCATGTGCCGGAGAGCTATGAGGGGATGCGGCAACAACTTGAGTTCCATCCGTCTGTATTCAGAGCTCTGGAGCGCCACCTCCCCACCTGCATGCTCAGGGTCCCCAGGGATGCTAAGCTCGACTTCATGCGCAAGGTCTTGTTCCGGTACCTTCCCAATGGGGATTTTGCAAGGGTATTATGTCTGTTCCCTCCCTATACCCCATGATGACTCCATACTCTCTCTCTCCCCTGTTCCCTCTCTTTTGGTTATTGAGTCTGGCTAAACCCAGTCCACTAAATGGAAATAAATGTATGATCTTTCAATTTAACATTGGCTCACTAGGAATTTAGAATGCGTAGTTCTGTCATGATTTGTCATGAAATAGGGCTTACTAGCAATTTGAATGCATAGATATATCACAATGTAAATGATAAGAACTGTTGCATGGTTCAATGCCTTCATGCATGCACATATGCACTTATATGTGTGAATGTACAAATAGGAGACGTTCCTACATCTTGACAGCCTGTAAAGGCCTGCTTTCACCCAAAATTAGTTGTTACGTCATTTCACAATTCCCTATGAATCTTTGCTTGACTGTGCATCTTTCCTTTTCGTAATTCAATATTGATCTTCTCATCCTGAGGGAGCACTTATTTATGACATCACTACACCTATTACCTTTTATTTCTGGATACTCTCAATGGAGCTAAAGCTTATGCCAATGCCTTGGCTAGAAGGTGTCTTTCTGGTTGCTTCTCTTTTAAGATATGTCTAATCTTTCATTGATTGTTTTCTCTTCTCTTCTTGCCCATGTCTATGACTCAACTTTTCTGCCCCTTTTGGTGCAACTCGACGCATAAACCTTCCTAGCTATGTTATTTGTTATCTATTGGAAAACAAAAGTGCATTGTGCCCATAACATGTCTGAGGTGGATGTTTGGCGTCATTTTGAAGATTTTAAGCTGGAGGTGGTGTTTATGTGCCTCATCTGATAACAACATGAACCTTCCATTGTTGAATTACTCTTGAAAATTGACAGCTTAGGTATCTTGGTTATGGTGGTGCCGATTGCAACAACATTTCCCAAGTTTGAGTCCCACAGCTTCAATGCTTAGAAAAGGTGAAGACCTCTGTATCTTGATTATGGGTTCTTAACCTTTATAGCAGTTTATTTATTACGAATTGTCTTTGACACATCACTTTGGGTGTGCACTTTATCCTGTCCAGGTCTGCAAATGGAGATCATGAAAGCTTTAGATGTTTGAACTTATTTAATTGTCTTTGACCCATCACCTTGGGATTGGAGGTGTCTCCATTTTGCTGGGCCAGGAAGTTTGAACTTATTTAATTGTTGGCAATTTAAGTTTTTTTTTTGAATAAGTTGACAATTGTATTGATTTAAAAAATGAGTGCAACAAAGATCATATATAAAAAATAGGCAACCCAAAATTTCGGTGCCCTGTACAAAAACCACCATGGGCCCAAAAAAATGCTCTACATCAGATTCACAAGAGAACAAAAAATTGCATTGGCTTCTTTAAAAACATGGCTCCAGGTAACCCTCATAGAGCTGGAAATTTGAGAGATTTCATCAAAGATGTGATCAAGTCTCCAGGGCCATGTAGCTGCTCCCAAGACCCAAGTAATTATGTTGCTGGAGTCACCTTCTACTATCAATTTAGTATTCCAGCTTGGGTCAAATCTTTGGAGCCCTTCAAGCAAAACCTTGGCCTCTGCCGTGGTGGAGTCCGTAACTCCAACAAGTAAGGAGAAGGAAAGGAGGGTAGAGCCCTCAGAATTTCTAATAATGCCCCCAATCCCCAAGGGGCTCTGGTTACCAAAAGTGCATCCATCAAAATTAAGTTTGGTTGCCCAGCTTTCTGTAGTCTCCACAGAGGGGAGCGGGAAATCCTCGGAGATCTCAGATAAAGGAGATCATGCCAATTGTGATGCAGTCTGCGGAAGATAAACTTCGAGGGGTATGTGGTTTCCGGCCCAGAAGGAGACAAAGGTGCGGTATTTGTCTATCAAAGAAGGGATGGAAGCTACTTCCCCCCTAAAGATTTTTCTATTCCTTTCTAGTCAAATAGTTCACAAAATAGTAACGATGGAGGCTCTCCAAAGGAATTAATCTAGAATTACTCCAAGGAGTATGCAAGTAGGTAGAAAAGACCTGAGGAGTGGATTGGGGAGTGACCCAATGCCACTTGAAGAGGTTGAGCACATTGGCTCAAAGGGCCGAGGCTACTTCACAGTGGATGAGGAAATGAGACTTTGTCTCTTCTATTGAACGACACATAGCGCATCTGTTTGGAAGAGTGGGCCTCTTCTTTGTAGTTGGTCAAGAGTTAAAGCCTTTTCATGGAGTGTAACCCAACTGAAAACTTGGATCTTTGGGGGGATGGAGGGGAACCATGGGTTTGCAGCTATAACGGGAACAATAGTGATGGGGGAGGGAATCAAGCTAATGGCTTGGTAGAATGCAGCAACTGAGAAGGTCCCTGAAGTGGCAGGAGGCCATATGATCCTATCTTCCCCAGACAGGGAAAGAAAAACCGAGTGTAATAGGTTTGAGACTTGAAGAGTCCTGAAAAGTGTCCAATCTCTTAATCATTGAGGGCCCTTTTAAAATTGGGATTCCAAGTTCTAGAAATTCCTAGAACGGGAAAAACAATCGGTCGCTGTAGAGTTGGGATTAAGGGCGAGCCCTAAGAGAGAGGGGAATTGCTCTTTAAGAGAGCTGCCGCCAACCTAATGTCATGCTAGAATGAAATACTATTGCCCAACCGTGGACGGTACCAGATCCATCACAAGAATAGGCTACAACAATGTTGGAGGTACCTCCAAAAGCTTGAGATATTGCTAGTAGACCTGATAGAGGGTAACCATGTGTGATCTTGGTAGTAGTATTTACGAGAGATGACCTCTCTCCAGTGGTGATTAAGTTGTGTGGCATAGTGTCGCCACCATTTTCCTAACAGGTTTAAATTGGTAGCTCTTAAGCTGTGAATGCCAAGACCACCTTGGGATTTGGGTAAACAACCTTTGCCTAAGAAATAAGGTGAAATTTATGGCCACCTTCACCCGACCACAAGAAATCCCTCGAGTTTTTCCAATCTCGCTAGAATTGATGCTTACATGAGGACGAGCGACATGAGGAAGAGTGGAATATTAGAGAGGGTAGCCTTGATGAGTATCAATCTACCAGTCGAGGATATAAATCTTCCTTTCCAAGCTACAAGCTTCCTCTCAAATTATCATTTATAAGGCTCTAAAAGGTTAAGTCATGGCAAATCGAGACAAAGAGGAAGCCCTAAATAGGTAGAAGGGATGTTGCCTACTGCACACCCCCATTGGTCGGCTAGGCTCTCGACCGAGGGATTGTCTAAAGCAACACCCATCATTTTAGATTTCTCCATATTGACTTTGAAGCTAGTGGCTAACTGGAAGCATTGAAGGAATAGAAGCAGGTAGTCAACTTGTTGCTAGTATGCGTTGCAAAAGACGAGAGTATCATCTTTGTATTGAAGGTGGGATATGGGAGGACCTGACCTTCCTATGTTGAAGCCAATAAGAAAGCTTGTTCGAGACATCCTTGACATGAAGGGACCGAACACATCAGCTACTATGGCAAAGAGGAAGGGCAACAAAGGATCACCTTGTCACAGGGCTTTAGAAGCCTGAAAATATTCCTCGGAGAAGTCGCTGATGAGCACGAAGAAAAATGGACTGGATATGCATTCTTGGATCCATTTTCTCCATCTAGCCTTAAAGCCCATTCTAAAGAGGGTCTCGATAATAATCTTCCGATCTACATGATCATACTCCTTCTCCTAGTCATGTTTGATGATAAGCATTGGGATATTTTGAAGGTGGCGAGAATGAATGCACTCATGGGCTATAACTGCCCCATCTAGGATCTGGTGATCCTTGACAATGATCCCTGGAGTTGGAGAATGGACCCAACCTAGGACTTGTCTTAGGCAGAAGGCGAGGACCTTGGCTAAAATTTTGTACGAACTGTTGATCAGACTTATGGGTCTGGAATCTTTTAGTTCTTCCACACCTTCTGTCTTGGGAACCAGCGCTATGAAAGTGGAATTCATTGTTCTGTGGATTATTCCTCTATAGTGGAACTCCTCTAAGAAGGCCATGACATCTGGTCTCATAGATTCCCAAAAGGCTTTAAAGAGGGCTATGGGGACGCTGTCGGGTCCTTAGGCTTGGTTGGAACTTAGATCATTGATTGCCCTTAGGACTTCCTCCTCGAAAAGTTCTAGTGAGTTGGTTGTTTCGGGGGGTAGGAAAGCAAAGGATAGGTCATCCATGTAGGTTTTTGGACTCCAGGGGGTGGAGAAAAGCTGGGAGAAATAACTAATGGCAGCCTGTTCATATTGGGGAGGTTGGCTCAGAATGCGCCCTCCCACCTTCAGATGGGTGATGGAGTTTTCTCTTCTTTAGCAATTAGCTATCTTGTGAAAGAAAGTAGGATTAAGTTACCTGGACTTGAGCCACTTGAGCATAGATCTCTGGGCTCAATAGATTTCCTCTTTCTTGAGGAGATTGTAATCTAGTTTAGCTTTAGACCTAAGCTCTTGTTTAGAGTGGTAGAGGTTTCGTGGTTCTTCGGTGGAGTCCCAAAATTGTATGGATTGAAGCAAAGTCTCTTCATGGGTTCGAAGGTTGCCAGGTAGCTGGGAACTCCACCACTTCAGGGAGGTCTTAAGGAGCTCAGTTTCTTCTATAGCCTGAAGTCAGCCCACCTGTGAGCTTGGGTAGCGAAGGAATCCCACTTCGAATGAGCCAGAGATGAGAAGTTGGCCTCCTCAAACCATGCAATCTTGAAGCGGAAGGGTTTAGGTCCCCTCTGAATTGCCTGAGTATAGAGTAAGATAGGACGGTTGTCTGAAGTAGGCTTGGGGAGAATGGAGGAGTGGGATCCGGGGAAGAGGTTGTCCCATTCAAGAGAAGTGAGGAACCTATCTAGTTTAAATAAGGTTGGATTGGGGGAGTGATTAGACTAAGTGTATACTGCTCCCTCTAACGGGATGTCATGAAGATGGTTTTGGGAAATGAGATCCGAGGATTGGACCATGGCAGGGGTTGTCCTATCATTGGAATTTCTCTCATGAGACCATCTGGTTACATTGAAATTACCTCTCAGGCACCAAGTGGATGGGCTCAAGGAAGCGACATGTTGAAGTTCTCCCCAAAAGTTGTCTGTTTGAATTGGATCCATGCACCACTGCGTTCTTCCACGAGACCATTTGTGATTCTAGAAAGAATTATTGGGACTGAAAATTGCCCTATGTACTGGTTAACAAGGGCGTGGATGGTTGGATCCCAGAGGACCCATATTCCACCGGAAGCTTCATGAGCTTCTACGGCCACCCATTGGCATGATCTGACACCCCAGGTTTTTCAAATGTAAGAAAGGTCCTAGAGGATCCATATTCCACCTGAAGCTCCATGGGTTTCTAGGGCCACCCATTGGCATGTTCTGACACCCCAGGTTTTTCAAATGTAAGAAAGGGAATGAGAGGGGAGCTTAGTTTCCACCAACCCAAAGAGGGAAGGGCAAAATTTGGTATTGAAGTCATGGAGACAGCTTTGATTGTTTGGGTTACCCAAGCCCCAAACATTCCAGATCAGAATCTTCATGATGAGGAAGGGGGGAGCTGGCCTTGCCGAGCGTCTAGATGGCTGTGGAGCCGAAGACGGAAGGAAGGCGGGTTGAGGGGTAGAGGATTTCCCCTTGTCATAGTTGACTCCGAAATGTAGATTGGTGAGCTCTCGCTGTCCTTTGCGAGTAGTTGCTGGAGCCTTGCCTTTGGCTTTGGCTTTGGCTTTCTTTGCAGCTTTGGTTTGGGCATCAGCCTTGATAAAGCCTTTCAATGCTTCTTTTAGCCCATCAAACGTAAGCCCCATCACTTTGAGTGCCTCGTCGTTATTACCTTGGGCACAATCGAAAGCGTTGACAAAATTAGAGTCGAGGTTGGGCAATGGTTGCTTGACAGCACCAGAATTCTGCTCGAGGAGGGCAAGGACAAGGGCAGTGCCACTGGTGAGGGGAAGGAAGGGGTCCTAGATGAAGAAGGGGCCAGAGAAGGGAGCCACTGGGAAACTTATGAGGGGGTAGAAAAGCTGGGGGTAAAGGGGTTGACGAGGGAGGAGTGGGAGAGAGAGTGATAGGGTGAAGGCGTGGGGGACAACATGGGATTAAGAGGGGTGGATGAAAGGCGGTGGAGGGTAAGAAGTGGTGGGGAAAAGGGAGGAGGAGGCTCTGATGAGGGAAGGATGGATGGGGTTAAGGGGAGAGTGGGTTGGAGGTTGAGAGATGGAGGGGAGAAGGCAGGGGGGAAGGTGGAGGCAGTGGCTGCATGTTGCTGAGAGGTACGGGCGGTGAAAGTTGGTAGGACGCTAGGATGGGATTATGTAGAGTGAGATCAGGGGAAGGGTTGGTGGAAGAAGAGGATAAGGGAGTAGGGTCAAATGGCTTGAAGTGTGGCGGCCTGCCATCTAACCCATTGGAAGGACCTTGAGACGACACGTGTAGGGCGTTCTCAAGAGGGGAAGGGGGAAAGGTCACATGGGGGGCGGGGGGGGTTGTATGAGGGGCATGTTTTACAGTTGGATCCAGCCGTTGAGTGAAGGGTCAAAGCTTGAATGGTAGCAATTGAGAGCAGGGGCAAAGGGTGAGTGGCAGCTGTATTGGACGGACGTGTGGCCTCTGGGGAAAAAGGAGGGAAGGAAGAGGCGTGTTGAGGAAGACAAGCCTCATGGATCAAGTGAGGAGGGGCACTCGCTGGCACATGATTGGACACTGAGGGGTTGATCACGTTGGCCAAGGATGACATGCTGGGGGCGAGGATGGGCGACACCAGTCTCGAGGGTTGTAGTGGATGGGGCTGGATCCCCATCCCTATTGTTGAAGCGATCTCCAAAGGTGGCCCTATGATGAGCTTGTGGGCAGTTGGGAAGTGTCCTCGTTTGTGTCTACGACCATGATCACTCCGACTTCTGCGCTTACGGGATACTGTGGTCCAACCTTCCCAATTCACTGGAGGTTGGTGGACCCTAGGAGCAAGAAGCAAAGTTCTGTGGTCCAGGACATGGGGGGGGGAAGGGGGAACACAAGAAGCTAGGCTAGTGAGATGCAGAAGAATAGGCTGTCGACTTCCACCCATAGGAAACTAGGGATTAAGAAGGAGGGTTTCAACCAGAAGTTGAATGGAACCAAGAGGGAGAGAAGCTGAGGAGTTCCAGTGGATTGAGATGAAAGCCCCACAAGAATCGCAATCTTCTTAAATGTATAAACATGCCATGCTTGGACGGGAATGTGGGAGGCTCTCAACCAAATTTTCTGTGGCTTTTCTCCAATGTTGCAGGGAAAGAGAAACATCTCTGAACCGAATGGCATGGCTTGGGCTGTTAAGAACTCATAGAAGGTTCTCCTCTGAGGGGAAGGAAAATAGGATATCACCCGATGATAATCTCCGACAGGAGAGGTTAGGATTGCCTTAAGGGCTTTGCTCCATTTTTCAATGCTTGAAATGCCATTTTTGTGGGGTTTGAAATGATCCACGAGAGTTAGGCTTGTGGCCCTCTCGATATAAGCAGAATGTCTTCCCCCTACTGAAATGGAGAAAGGGGCAAGCAAGTGAGAGTGAGAAGGATGGAGAGAGGGCGTGGGGTGGGGATTGGGTTGGTGGGAGGCAAAGGATAGGCTCTAGGCGATGGGTTGTTTAGTATTATGATAAGATGAGCATAGTTCTCATAAAATGTAAGGAAGGAAGGAGGAGCGAGGGGAAGCAGATACTAGAGAGGGGCAGGGTGGGGAGCGAATGGGAGAGGGGCATAAGGATGCTGTTGGGTGGAGGGCAGATACGAAGAGTAAGGCGAATATCCCTGAGATGGTGCCATGCATACTTCCTTCATAGGAAATATTAGACTCTTCAATTTTCTTCACTTCCATTTTGCCCTGTTTCTGTAGTTGATATTGATCATTAAATTGGTGTTAAAGATTATTTTTATTTTATTTTATTTTACTTTTTAATTACATTGGTAATAGTTGGCACCATTGTCGTTAGATTATACTATGTTATCCTTTGATTATGTTGTCCCTTTTACACATGTATGGCTCTGGGCTATATATTGGAAACCATTAATTATTATCTTAAAGTAAGGGAATAGTAAGAACCATGCTCATATATCAAAACAAAAAACTAAATCAAGGGAGGCAAGTTGTGAGTTTCCTGTGATATTGTCTGATTCTCTATTTCTATGGGTTGTGATTTCTTGTTATGTTTGATTTTTATGTAATTGTTGTATTAAATTATTTGAATCATGGTAAACAAGATCATTTATCAAAAAAAGGGAGGTACTATTAGTCGTGATTCTTCTATAATATTGTTTGATTCACTATATCTATGGGTTGCAATTTACATTATTTACCACTTAATCATTTTCTTCAGGTGCAAAAAATGAAAGAATATCGGGAGAAGATCTTACAACATTATCAGGTTTGATATTCATACCATATTCTTATCATTCTTCAATAGACCCTGCATGCTACCGAATACTATCTAGTCACCATACTACTTTATCGTGCGTGTTGTAATTTTTAATTTTTGGAATAGTTCATACTAGTCTTATTGAAGCTAAATGGAGGTTTTTTGAGATCTGTCATTAAAAATGCTTTCTTTGATCCATTGTGATCATGTGTTCATCAACCAAATGGACATTGGACATAGGACCAATATTTTTAAATATGAACTTGACTGATAGTTCATCAACCACATGCTTAGTAAATGGTGTTGAGTTTGCTATGTTTTACAATTGCAAAATTGTGGCTTGTGATAGAGAAGTGACATCAACATCATCATCATATCATCTTAGCTCTATCCCAACATTTGAGGTCGGCTACACGAATCTTGTTCCTCCATTTTGCTCTACCAAGGGCCATACCCTTAGTAGGACCATAAGTCACTATGTCTTTTCTCACCACTTCCATCCATACCCCTTTATGCCTTTCCCTTGCCTTTTTAGATCCTTCTACTTACCAAATCGCAACTCCTAAAGGGTGATGTATTAGCCTTACGGGCCACATGGCCAGCCTACCCAAGTCTACTTTCCCTCATCATATCGCCTATTGAAGCCATACGTATGTTCCCTTGAATATATGCGTTCTGAATTCTATCCTTTCTTGTCTTGTCACTCATCCATCTTAACATCCTCATCTCAGCTGCATCTATCCCATGGGTATGTTGTTTATTGACCGCTCAACATTCCATTTCATAAAGTACGATTGGGCTTACAACTATCTTATCGAATTTCCTCTTTTAGTTTCATTGGTATGTAGTAGTCACATAAAACTCCGGATGCACATCTCCACTTCACCTACCTAGCTCTAGTTCTATGCGCGACATCTTCCTCAATCTTTCCATTCTCTTGGATTATCGACCTAAGATATTATGATAGCTGTGAGACCAGCTTTGCTCTATGGGGCGGAATATTGGGCGGACAAAAAAAATATACGCATAGAATGAGTGTTGCAGAGATGAGGATGTTAAGATGGGTGAGTGGCAAGACAAGAAGGGATAGAATTCGAAATGAATCCATTCTGAAAAATTTAGGTGTGGCACCAATAGGCGATAAGATGAAGAGAGTAGACTTAAGTCACCTGTTAGGAGGTGCCAGGTAGTTCAAGTGGAAAGATTGAAAAGCTCAAGGGGTTGGCCCTAAAGGACATGGTTCGAAGTAGTCCGAAAAGATATGGGGATTTATGGCCTCATTGAAGGTATAGCCTTTAATAGAGCAGAATGGAGGGCTAGGATAACCGACCCCAATTAATTGGGAAAAGGCTATAATGGTGAATAATGAGGTATGATAGAGAAGTGATCTAAGCCTCCCAAATGGGAAGCGCTGTTTTAAGCTGCACAGAAAACCAGATAATATTGTGTTAGTTGGTTAGCCAATGAAATTGATACAGTGTTGGCGGACAATTATGGTCAGTGATGTTCATTCTTCAATGCATTCTTCTTTTGGTTTTAATGCATGTATTTTCAAATTTTATTTCCAAACTATTCTTGATATTTTAGGATAGAGATTGAACATTTATTAGGTTTGAATTGTTGTTTTCTACATTTTTTGAACTGATCGTTGATGTGTTTATTGTACATATCATTTAGATAGGTGTTCTTCACCACAGTGAACAACATGTACTAGTTTTAATGAGCTGAAAGCAATACTCTAATCAATTTTCAACCATGGTCCTTTTGTTGGATCAATAGCTCCCAGAGTGGCCCATGAATATCCTATCTGCAATGTGTAGTTGATACCTTAGTGTTTTGTGAGGCTAACCCTCAAAAGATCAATTACTTATGGTTGTTCCTTAGATGTTTCGAGCTGCCCTTAGGGTTAAAGGTATACATGTCTAGAACTTAATTGCTAGCCATTGCCCTATCCTTGGGACCTCTTTAGGAGTTGGCTCTATGGATGGGGTCTGGTACAAAAGCACTTCTAAGTGAATACTTGGGTCTCCCCCTCTATGTCAGGGAGTCAGAAAGTGCACAGTGGGACGGGATTTAGAGAAGTTCGAGAGATGGCTAGCAGCCTGGAAATATTGGTTGCTCTCCTTTTCACGGCACATCATACATATCAAAGTAGCTCTCACGAGCATCCTCCTCGTCGAAGCATATGTGTTTCATGAGGCACTCCCTTGGGAGCAGTGCTGGCAACTTCCAGAAATACCATATTGTTAAGTGGGAGAAAGTTGCTGACTTAGATGGGTGCTGCTGGGCAAGGGACAGATGTTTGCCACCGACCGGGACCATCTATGGCACTCAAATTCCAAGAATCACTACCATATTGATCCTTTGCTATGGTTGCCATCTTGCACCTTCAACACTAGATCATCAGGGCATGAAAGGTAATCAACAGTATTTGTCAATGCTTTCTATGCACACTCATTTCCTTGTGAGAATTAGTGAATTGCTTAGGTTGAACAATTACAGTGCACTTGAAAGGTCCTTCCTAAGACTTTTTACAATCGCCACAGAATAGCAAACCGTAGATGCATAGTGTGGACTCTTCTGTTCTGATGCAACTTGAGCGAAGCAGAAGAAATTGAGTTTCTTAATTTAATGAAGACTCTAGATGCATGTTTCATGCAGTTCTGACAACAATAGACAACTTCTCTGTGTCCCACTTTTTACAAGGCATTCATCCCCTCAATCGTAGCCATAGCCACGACTAAGAAAGTGTGTTTCATCTTGGTGCCACCCAGTGTCCAAGCCTTAAGTTGGTTTGTGGTCCTGATTAAAGTACTAACCTTAGATTCCAAAATAGAGTTTCCCTCTCTCAAATTGTTGTTTGATGTGCAAAAAAGGGTGGAATATGTTAAACTACTTCTTCATCCTTTGTAAGTTCGCCTCATAACTATGGTTCTTCCTCCAGTTATTCAGCATGCCCTGGGTCACCCTGTCCTCCACCAATTGCCTCTTCTAAAGCTAACCTTTCTGCCTTTTGTTTAAATGTTTGTTATTTTGGCATGTAATAGTGCCTGCCATACTCTTGGCTTATAGGTCAAATGTAAATGAAGAACCTTCCAAGGCATTGAGCTCATAATGTCCATTTTTGTAGATCAAATCTAGTCAACAATTGCCTCATGGACCCTTTCCTGCAAGGAATTCTTTGGCTACTCATACCCTGAATTTGCTCGCCATTGGACCCATATTATTTGGGACAATCCTGCAAACATGGGCTGATCTTCTCTCTGGATCCCACCTGCTCAAAGCGTGATCTGACTAAACGTTGATTGATGCTTTGTTGGCAGCAAATGTGGGTGGAGTGTCCAAAAAATCACTTAGGCAAATCCCTTCTACCCTTTTTTGGTCTTGTAGGCTTGTCTGACTCTACAATGACTGAAATCCTCACTGGACTGAGGTTTTTTTATCATATCTGGGGTAATCAATTAGTTGTTCAAGATGATTTAGAAAATGTTATTACATGGGCCAAAAAGGGGTCCCCCTACCCTCGGCCATTGGAGGTTTGGAGCGTTTGTCACAATGTTTTCGAGTTATGCTCTTCTCTTTGGGATGTCCTTCTATACTCTTCTCTTTGGGGTGTCCTTTAAGCACATCTGCAGAGAAGCAGATTTTGTTGAAAAGATACTGTAGCCAAGATTGGAGCACACAATTCTACTCTCTCTGTATTAGCCACAATTTTGTACTATTTCTGATACAAGTTTACAAACACAAAACTTCAATACATTACCCTTTGTTGCCTTCCAAAGATAAGAGAAGGATGGTCAGTATATGCACAAGGAAGATCATGAATGGTAGGTCCAGTGGCAGGGGGCTACTGGGCTTGATTCTTGCCTGATGAAGGGTGGATTGTGAACATGGAAGGGGAGAGGTGATAAATAAAGCAAGGATCTTGGTAGGTGAAGTTCTGTATGCAATGAGCAGGTTATCAATATAAACTAGATTATTTTCAATTGTGTGAGTGACATTTTTTGTTAAACTTTTTAAAGATTAATTGTGGGGATTTGACCTCTTTACATAGAAATAATTTCACAATACCTGAGGCATAAATCCCATAACAAAAAATAATGAGTATGACGTTAAACTTAATTTTTATTGGAAGTAAAGGTAAGTTATTATGAAAAAATGATAAAATAGGAATAAAAGAATAAACTTTGAAGGCCATCATCATTCGGTGTTTTCCGTTCCTGTTTGTCTGGGTTCCATCAATGTCTACCAAGATTCTCCATAATATGTGAGGCCTATTTGGAGTGGAGTATATATCGGGGTGCATGTGTGCTTGCATGCGCATGCTTTGTGTGTGTGTGTGTGAGAGAGAGAGAGAGAGAGAGAGAGAGAGAGAGAGAGAGCACTTGGAATAAGGTTTTCCTTATTGCAGTGGGTTGAATTTTTCCATGGGCAGATATGAGTCACAGGCCTGCCATACAAGCACCATTTTTCACATTCCGGTGGGTGGCTAGATTGTGGAATAACACAATTTAGGGGTACTACCCTAAATCATGTCCTTTTATTTTCGATACGCAGATACTGTTAGGTTGCGTCAGTCACAGTTTCAGTTTGGAATTTGAGCTTGGCCCCATGAATACAAGATGGTTTAGATTGTGGGTTCCACTGCAAGTACCTCTATTGGCCATTGTACTGGGCTTCGTGCAGCTTTGTCTGATGATAGTTTTCAGATTTTCTGATAGTTTATGTAAACTAGCGTTTTAGATCATGAAAATGTACTTGTTTGGATAATCATAACTGATTTAAGAGGAAAAGTGTTGAAGCATGTTATCAAGCTTTTTTGTTACTTAGGATATTAAATGGTGACATTAGATTAGTTGATTTAGTGGTTATAAATTTATGCCATGTTTCTTGATTTTCTATTTATTTGTCGTTTTGTTTTTTGTTTAGTGCAGCCTCTGCATAAAGAGCTGTACGTTATGCACCCTACTGCTTTTTTTGTTCCGTCTTTTCTTAAAGCAATCCAAGAGAATACACTGGAGAGCTTTGGTGCTATTTTAACTGAACCATCACCAGGAATCTACACTTTTGATATGCTTCAGCCGCGATTCTGTAATTTGCTGTTAGCTGAGGTATCATTTGTCAATCTGTGCTTTTTAGGAAATGATAGAACTTGAATGCTCTTTAAAGCTTATGTGGGAAAGTTGAACTCATCTTTACATGAAACTTTGGAGTTCCTAGGTCGAAAATTTTGAAAAGTGGGTCCACCGAAACAAGTTCAGAATAATGCGACCAAACACAATGAACAAGTATGGAGTCGTTCTGGATGACTTCGGCTTGGAAGTTATGCTAGATAAACTGATGGATGACTTTGTGTGTCCCTTATCTAAAGGTAGCTTATATCATTTGGTATGATATTAAAAATATCTAGATTTTATGTGGTTTGCGATTAGAAATGTCATTTGTGAACTTTTGTCATCTCCTGGTTGATTTTTATGCCTCACATTTTTTCCAGTTTTCTTTCATGAAGTTGGGGGATCTACTCTTGATTCACATCATGGTTTCGTTGTTGAATATGGGCAAGATAGGGATGTTGACTTGGGTGCGTTGTTTCTCCTCTTGTTGTTGATATCCTATTTTCATTTGCAATTATGCTGTATGTAGCTAAGTTGACAAATCGATACAGTTTATTTGCATTTCATTGCATCCCTTACTGTTGTTTCTCATGGTTTGAGCTTAGGTTATTGTGGTATTATATTTTATTTTATCTTTTTGGTTAGATTATTATGTGCTTTTGTAATGTGTTAATAACGAAGGAAGAACATCACTAAAATAGTAAACCAACCTAAAAAAAATCATTAAGGTGGTCAAATCATACAATTTCACAGTAAAGTGGTTATTTTACACGATTCATTTCTCTCTGGTAAAATTTTGTTTGGATAAGACTGTAATTTCACCCTACTTAAGTGGCCTGAGCCAAATGACATGGATATCCATGCTTGTTCAGGTTTTCAAGTCCGGAACATGTTTAAATCTATCGTTCAGGGTTCCTTAAATGGAATAAGAAGGGTATTTACTTCATTTGGCTTAGGCCAAGGTGGCACAAGGCAAATGACCGATGAACCATTAGTTATTTAGGTTTAGGGACTCAGAGCTCATCTTTTTCATTGGCTATGCTTGTTTGGGGTTCCTAACCCTAAAGAACGAGGGTACTTTGTCATCATGCTCATACTACTAAGTGACCTGAGCAAATTGTCGATTATATTTCCACTTGTCCAGCAATTGAATTCTCACTTTTCCATTAGAAATGCTTGTTCCAGGTTCCCAAATTTGCCCAAGCAGGGCCACTTAAGCGCTGTGAAATTACTGAAACTGCTACTTGTTTAGGGTTTTGAATCCTGAAAGGGCAATTTGGGCAGTTTTAGACAATTTTTTTGAGGAAGTATGTAGTGATATCTATGTTGTTACCTAACAGAATACTAATCCATTAGATAGCTACCCACTTGTTGATAGCTACCTACTAGTAGTATCTACTGGGATAAAAGGATTGTGGCCATGTCTCTAGATTGAGGTTGTTCTCCCACTCCCTACCATCTGGATGTTCGTCTAGGATTTCCTTGAAAACAAAGTTGTCAGATTGTTATTTTAAAATCATTCACTGTTCTAATGTTAAATCGGATGATTTGATCACTGTAATGATTTTTAAGGTCTTCTCAATTAAAATCATTCACTGTTCTAATGTTAAATTGGATGATTTGATCACTGTAATGATTTTTAAGGTCTTTCTAAATAATTAACTAGTTATACGTTGCAGAATTCAAGGTTTAATATACAAAGTTGTGTATTTCTCTTTTTATCCAGTGATCCACATGGCTTGCAACTCTTTGCTGTAAAAGTTATTTGAAATTTTGGTTTTGTTGTCTTGGGCATGGTTGTTGTCATGGGCATGGTGCATGAGTTGGTCCAGTACACTCCATATCATGTGATTCAATGTTTTCATGATATCTTGGGTTTAACCTAGTAAATTGTAACTCTTTGAAAAAACAGAACTTGGGAGGTATACTCGTTTAAATGTTTTAGAATGGCTGATTCCAACATAAGGTGGAAGTCATGGGGGGAGAGTTGGAAACTGGGGTTGAAGGGTGGTGGTTTGTGTTGTTGTGTTTTGGATAGGTTGTCCTTAGTCCTTACTCTTGGTGAAGGTAATGGTTATTGTGCAATTTAAAGGTCCTGGATGTAGAGATGGGTCGGGTGGTGATGTTGGAGGGGTCTCAATTTATGCAGTTCCGAGACAGTTGAGAAAGGAGTTACAAGAAGATGGTGCTATTTCAATGGTCTAAACGGATGGAGAATTCTGGATCTGTGCTGAACTCTCTTCTTCTTCTTCGTGTTATTTTTAAGATGGAATCCGAGGGATCAGTTAGCTATTGATGTGTTTTGGTCTTGTTTACTCGGTTTATTATGAATCTTTGGAGTTACAGTGATTGTAGTGGATGGAAATAAGTGTGTCTGGAACTATGGATTTTTTCTTTTTCATTAGATTCAGTTGGGTCTTCTCGATTTTAGGAATGCTTTCTTTTCCATATTCGGACCTTGAAGGATCTAGTGCTCATTATTCTTTGGGGAAGCTATTGGGTTGTATGTGGTTGTGAAGCCCTCGCTTCTAAATTTGAAATGTCAGTAATGAGCTTTGACCTTCAAAGTAGGTTTTTCTTCAAGGTAGTTTATGTGAGCGTTTATCCATTTATAAGAGTGTGCGCATGGTGGTTGGTAAATTTGAACCCAATCGTAGTAGATTGTCAGGTTTATTGGATAATTCAACTCACAACCATGGGAGGGGTAATCTTGCAGCTTGTGAGGACCTTTTAGCTCGTGATCTTAAGGATTCTGACTATCTAGAATCTTTATTTTCATTAAGTTGTTTCCAAAATCAGCAGGTTATAGGTTGGAACTCGCCACTAATCTTCGCTACATGCTCAGATGAAGAACAAGATCTCTTGGGAGAGTCACCAGAGCTGATCTCTGACAAGGAAGGTTGTGATTCTATGTTTGATGGTGAGCTTGTCTTTGATAAAGAGGCAGTCTACGGTGAAGAACAAGATTTTGTAGGTGGTTTGATCTATGATGGAAAATGAGATATTGTGGGTGAACCAATTTTTGGTGAAGTACTTTGGGAAGAAGTTGAGGAAATTGGTAACCCTTCTCTATGGGATACTGAGGAGAGATTTTGAAAAGGTTGATGAAATCCTAGATGGTGAGGTGAATCAGGAAACCCTAGTGTCTATTTTGATGGGAACCTAGGGTTTGATGCAATCTTGATGGCTGTGGGTAATTCTATTTTTAGGAAGAAAAAGTCCCAAATGACGGGTATTCAAGATTTATTAGGACTCTTTACAGTTGCAAAGGTTGATGATGAGAAAGAAGGTTTGGAAGAGTCGGTCATTCTAAAGAGGAAGATAATTCTGATCGTGTTAGAATTCCATGAGCTAGAGAAAGAGAAAGATGATGATGGACCTCAAAGGAATCTTGAAATCTCTAAATTCATGTTGGCGAGGTTGCTATAGTAGGTG
This sequence comes from Amborella trichopoda, assembly GCF_000471905.2. Next base: position 2,518,041 of record NW_006499207.1, on the reverse strand, counting down.
TTTATGAAGTGGTTGATGATGTTTTCCTTGATATTAAGATTCAGGCTGTAGATGAGGTGATTTTGGGTACTGCACATTTGGCAGAGCATAATTGTCATTTGTAACTCAGCATCACCAATGTTGGTACTCGTTGGAAAACTTAGTCGGAGCTCTATGTTGTATAGATTGTCTCTGTTGGCTTCCCCATTAATTTCATCAGAAAAAGCCTCTTTAAGCCTAAAAATTGAGTTTGAAGTTTCCTGCACGACTTTCAACGAGAGCTCAAGGATAGCTGTTTTTGATAAATTTGTACCAATTCCTTACTATAAATATCAAGATCAGTTTCTTGAAGATTTCTTCATACCACAAATAGTCTTTGGGCCTACAAAGTAGAAGAATGTTGAATAACAAGATGGCTTTGATGTTGGATTTATCTATCACACCTCAAAACTTGAGAACGTGTTTTCTCCAGCCAGGGGAGTCTAATGCAGGACGTGATGCCTCTTATTTTTGAATTTTTCTTATTAAATTTCAGAGATCTTTTTTTGGGGATTTTGTAAGGTTGTTTTTTAGGTTTTGTAATTTTTTTTTAAATTTTAGGGGTTTTAGGATTTAAGGGCTGTTTGAAAAAGTAGTTATGGTGTTCACAGATTATTTGTTTTATTATGGGTGAAAGTGTCAATATTTCTGTATGGAAGTTTTTTTTAATTAAGACATCTATTTCAATTAGAATTAGGATTTCTTGGGTTCTAAGTAAGGTCCTTTATTATAAATAAGTATTCTATAGGGGTTTATTATTCAAAGTTGCATATTATGTGTCTTTAAGAGTCCTGGTTAAAATAGAGAGCTAAGAAGCTCTCCTTTTAGGTCTTGCTCTTTAGTTTACATATCAATTGATTACTTGATTTTTTTTGCAAAATTTCTTCACTGCATTATGAAAATATTCTCTCGGCACTGATCTTGCATCCTTTTATTTCCTCAATTATTGTAGGTGGCAGTGTGACAGTGCAGTCAGTTTGGTTTTTCTGTTACATTTTTAAATCCCTTGATCCTATATGATATTGTTGAGTCAACATGTTACGAATCAGGTATTTAGATGTGGATCTCTGCAATATGTAGAGGTCGGGGGTCAAATTTTGATATGATCGAAGTTCATTATCGGGTAGCTAGGATTTTGAAAAGGCGAATTCCTGTGGCATTTTCAAGCAGTATTGATCAATCTGAATTCAGATATTGTGCAAATCATGCAAGAGTATTATTATTATTATTATTATTTTTGGGTTTTTGTTTTTAAAATAGTGCTGTCCTAATAGTTTGTTAGGAAAAGATGGAATGAAATACAATATACAGTTACTATTAGATGCAATTAAATACATTATATACAGTTATTCATCTCAAAAGAAAAATAAATTGTTAAGAAAAGGATTCTGATTTGCTTCTTGATCAATTTTTGCTTACATGGGAAACATGTGGTGGTTGTAGCAATGATAAGAAGAGATGTCTAGTTTGTAGGATGGAGGCTTGGAGGCTGGGTCGTTGCTAATTCATGAGATAGCTCGAGTGTGTAGTTATGGTGGGGAGAGAAGTGGAGTAGAGATTATGGTCTGTCTACCTGTCATCAAGTATCTCAATACCCTTCTAGAATTTCATGACCTTTTTAGGTCTTTCTTCATTTTTTTAATCAATCACATTGTTTTCTTCATGGTTTTTTTCTGAAATCTCTTCAGTAAATCTCTTGGAGAGTATTAAACTCTGTATTTGGCTGCCTATGAGGATGAGTTCTACTAAGTCTTATCATTTTCAATTAGGCTTGCTTATCACTAGGCTGTGTCCTACTCCAGGTGTAATTTTTGAGATATTGCAATGTGCCTCCCTAGCATTGTAGCATTGGCTAGAACGGAACTTTGCTCAATATTAGTATATATTTTCGGACATGTCTTATCTTGGTTATTTTGTATTTTAAGTTATATGTTATTGTGTTAAACCGTCATCTTTCATACTCTCTATCTCTTGAGGATTGGTCTGAATTTTCAATTCAAAGCCACCATTCAATGGGGAATTTGTCTAGAACTTCTTTCTTCTTGGTGCAACTGCGGTGTTCCTTCGGCATACAAAGTTCCTTTTCTTAGCCATTGATGGTTATGATTATTGGTGATTCTGGCTATATTCCTTGATGGTAATGCTTACTATTACTTGTGGCTATATCCTAAGCATGTATTGTCATCAATTGTAAACTTTGGTCTGAAGACTTGCTCAGCTAATTGGTGATCACATCTATACCAACTGTACCTTATTGGTGCCTTCCTGCTATTGATGTATATCTTGATGTTTGTCTGCCACTCTGCCACGTAAATTATTCTCTTGTTTATGCCTTTAGTTCTCTTAAGTCCTATGTTTGTGCTTGGAGATCCCCATCGTGCAGATGCTTGACTGTTCACATTGCTCCAGTGCCTACCTAAGACGTGTAAAGATATCTGCTGTTGGTACAGGTTATTGTTCTTGTGTTGTTGGTAGGGGTTATTGTTATTCATATCTCGATTACCATATACTTTCTTTTAACTAGCATCTCTTATTTGACAAAATACAATTGTGATCTTATGGATTTTTCTCTTCTTACAGTCAATCAGGTTTTCTCTATTCCTTTGAGTGCTTTATCTTCTGAAATAGTTGAGATTTTAAGATTAATTTTAACAGGAGTAACACAAAATTTATGAAAAAATTAAACAAAATGGATTCAAGATTACAAACAATTGTACCAAGAATTGGTCAGGCTCCTCGGTCTCGCACTCCCGGTCGGGTCGACCTGGTGGTGTGGTCGCGGGTTCAAGACGAACTTGGGACTTGAGATCGCTCTCTCAGGAACCGCGTAGAGAGGACGCGGGCAGGAATACCAACTAATGAGAGAGGAATTTGGGTCGTGCGGCGGGATTTACCTCACGTGGGCCCGTGATACGCTTTGACTAGCTCGCGTGGGCGCCATCTTAGTTCACGAAGAAAGCCCCCCAAGTCTGAGATTGGTTTGGGCTCGTCTCCCTTGGCCTCCTTTCTTCCTTCCTGCGACCACACACACACATAAGAATATCCAGACAAGTGGGTTAAGGGACCCGGGCTTGTCTAGGTGCGGGTGTATGCATACACGCACGTCTGAGAGGAAAAGTGCAAAGATGATGGAGACAAATGGTGGGAGGTGTCATCGGTTCCTTATCAATCTGGCAGCCTTACGACGCCTTCTTAGCAAGAAACCCATGACGTTTTGAGTACATGGAGGAAAGAGTAAAGATAGATGAAGATAAGGGAGAAGAGGGAGAGCTATAGAAGAAGAAAGGAAGATTAGAGAAGAGAGATAGGAGATAAAAGATGAAGAGGGAGAAAGAAAATCAAAGATAAAGAGAGAATAGAAAGTGAGAATGAGGAGTGAGAGGAGAAGAAGAGAATAGAGAGGATATAAAATAGAGAGAAGAGAGAATATGAGGGTAAAGGACAGATATGGACGTTGGTTTGTGCTGCCGTCCGGGGGAAGGGAGATAAATGAAGAAGAGATACAAGTGGTGGCTCATGCTGTATTCTGGGGTAGTGATAAAGGAGAGAGAGGAGGAGGTAACATGGTAGAGAGGAAGAGAAGGAAGGGGAAAGAGCGAGAAGGAAAGAACTAGGGGAAAAGGAGAAATGAAAGAGAAACATAGACGACAGTTTACGTTGCCATCCAGGGGAGAGAAGAGAGAGAAGGAAGAAGGCATAAAAGAGAAGAAGAGGGAATAGGTGAAAGAAAGGATGTGGACGATGGCTTGTACTGTTGTCTGGGGAAGGGATGAAAGAAGAGGAGGGGGAGAGAGGAGAGAGGAAGTGAGAAAGTAAGGAGAAGAGGAGAGGGGATAGAAGGGTAGATGGAGAAAAGGGAGATAGAGGAGGGGAAGAGAGAGAAAGAGGAGAAAGAAGAAAGAGGAAAGAGAGAAAAGAAGGGAGAGAAGAAAGAGAAAGAGAGGAGAGAGAAAGAGGGAAAGAGGAGAGAGAAGAAAGGGAAAGAGAGGATAGAAAAAGAGGAGAGAGGGAGGAATAGAGAGAAAGAGGAGAGCGATAGAAAAGAAAGGAGAGAGGAAGAAGGAAAGAGGAGAGAAGAGAAGAAAGGGAAAGAGAGGAGAGAGGGAAAGAGCAGAGAAGAAAAAGAGGAGAGAAAGAAGAGAAGGAAAGAGGAAAGAGGGAGGAAGAGAGGGAAACAGGAGAGAGAAAAAAGAGAAAGAGAGGAGAGAGAGGGGAAGGAGAGAGAAAAGAGAAAGCAGGAGAGAGGAGAAAGAGAAAGAGAGAAGAGGAAAGAGGGAACGAGAGAGAAAAAAGGGAAAGAAAAGAGGAGGGAAAGAGAGAAGAAAAGGAAGAATGAGGAGAGAAGAAAGAGAGAGGGGAGAGAGAAATAGGGAAAAGAGCGAGAGAAGAAAGAGAAAGAGAGGACAAGGAGAGAGAAGAAAGAGAGGAGAGAGGAAGGAGTGAAAGAGAAGAAGAGGAATAAGGGAACAAAGGGAGGGAAAAAAGGGAAAGAGAAGAGAGAGAGGAGAGGGAAAGAGAGAAGAAAAGGACGAATGAGGAGAGAGAAGAAAGAGAGAGGGGAGAGAGAAGAAGGGAAAAGAGGGAGAGAGAAAAAGAGAAAGAGAGAAGAAAGAGAGGGGAGAGAGAAAAGAAGAGGGAAAGAAGAGAGAGGAAGAATGCGAGATAGAAAGAGTGAGAGAGGAGAGAGAAGAAAGAGAAAGAGAGGAGAGAGAAAAGAAAGAGAAAGAGAGAAGAAGAGGAAGAGGGAGAGAAGAAAGAGAAAGAGAAAGAGAGAAGAAGAGGGAGAGGGAGAGAAGAAAGAGAAAGAGAGGAGAGTGAGAGGAGAGGAGAGGAGAGAGGGAAAGAGGGAAGCAAGAGAGAGAAGAAAGAGAAAGAGAGGAGAGAGGGCAAGAGGAGAGAGAGCGGGAAGGCGAAGCGACGGTTGAGGTTTGCCGTTTCAGGAAAAGGATCAGATTGCTGTTCGGTGGAGAGAAAGAAGAGGAGTGAGAAAAAGAAGAAAGGGAGAGTGGAGAGAAGAAAGAGGAAGGGAGGAGAGAGAGAGGAAGAGGGAAAAAGGAGAGAAAAAATGAAGAGAGAGACGAAAGACGAAGAGAGAAGGAGAGAATGAAGCGACGGTGGAGATCTGCCACTCTGGGAAAAAGCTTAAACTGCCATTCGGGAAGGAAAAGGAGAAGGAGAGGGAAAGCAAAGTGATGGTTGAGGCCTGCCACTTCGGGAAAAGGCTCAAACCGCCGTTCGGTGGAGAGAGAGAGAGAGAGAGAGAGGAGTGAGAAGGAGGAGGAGAGAGAAGAAAGAGGAGAGAGGAAGAATGAGGAGAGAAAGAGTGAGAGAGGAGAGAGGAGGAGAAAGAGAAAGAAGAAAGAGGAGAATGAGGGGCTTACATTTGGGAAGAGAGAAAGTTACATAGTGGGTCTTGGCTCGGCGGCTAAGACTAGGGGTTGTGGGCCAAAATATTCTCTCTCTAAAGAACAAAACGAAATTAACTGCAACGAGGGGGGATTCTTTACTAGAAGCAATCGAGAGTTACAATAAAAGATCAAGAGATGATCCTTGAGCTAAGAGCCTCTCTGAGAGATCAAAAGAAGAACCTTGAGTTATTACATGCTGGGTATTTATAGGCAACCATGGGAAACATGGATGGCTGCCCAAAAACTAACCTAATTGCTGAAAAATACATTTTTTGCTGAGTTAAATAAAGAGTAATGATCCTATGAGATCCTCCCACACTGTAGGACTCCAAAGGATCACCATTAAATTTAGCATAGATATCTAGAAAAGTTATCACATGGGTGTGGGACTTGATTTTCTTAGAGATCTGTGTCAAATTTAATAGTGATCCTTTGGGGTCCTACACACAAGTGTGTGGGAGGGTCTCATCGGATCATTACTCTTAAATAAATGCTAAAAGTGGGGGCAAAATAATGATTTTGCCCCTTGCCCGTAACAAGCTGAGCAATCCCAGATGAGTCCTTGCCATGGCCATGAGTTCCCGTGAACCTCTTGTGGCTGTCATGGGATCCTTCCGGCCAAAATAGTATCAGTAACTTGGAGAGCTCAGTGAGATGATCATTTCGATATAAGTTTGAAGCCATGAATCAAGGTCTTCGACGGCTAACTCTGAGCGGCAGAATAGTGAGGATCTTGAGGGTTTTGGATCCAAGATCTCTCTTGTTCACTGATTGTTTTCCTCGGTTTCTTTGTTGAAGATTGACGAGCAAGTCGTCCTGAACATTTTGCAACAAGAATGGCTCAATTTGGTGTCCGAATGATCCTTTTCTCAATTTGGGGATTTTGGCTGGAATTGGGATTCCGATAGCCGGAAATTGCCTTTTCTTTGTCCTTGAAATACGAAGAATCTGACCGTTCATCATGCGCAAGGTTTGGCCTGAATGGAGTTCTTGACCTTGGGGTCGTGATGCATCCGTTCTTAGGCCGATCAAGTTCGCAGGCGTCATGATCCGGTCATTTGATCAAAGGGACTTTCTTCTTCAAATTTCCGGCAACTTTTACTTTGTCCATGGTGATCTTCTTTCTTCGATTTCTCTCAGCTCAGGCTACGCCATATGTCAAAACAGTCGGGCCAACGAGATGAACATCTTCCCAAAGTTAGGGCTTATTTCGTCTCGGGATGAGGGAGATACGATCATGGAAAGTTCAGCCCGAAATTGGAAAGCACAATTTCCATAAGTGGAAGCTGGTTCTCCGAGGGTGCACCATGATTGCGTGTGACCTATCCATTTTTGGTAAGTCGGCCACAGGTTGGTCCAGGAGTGTCCGAATGGCCCGAAATTTGGTACCCGGGGGTTTTCGAACCTTCTGAATCCAACGAACGTGATCTGATAGTCGTTTGAAGCTCAGAAAATAGGGCTGTAGTTGCAGGGTCTCTTTTTAGTATGATAGAGGCAAAATTCGGAAAACGGATTTAGCATCTGATCCACCTTAATGTCGTCGGATTGTGACAAGACTTAGCGGGTTTTCTTAACTCTTAAGGGACCCTTAGCCATGTCTTGGGGCCATTCTGGGACCATCATGGATTACACTCAGCATAAGGGCTTATTGGCCTACTGCTTCCATAGTCCACAGGCATTCTGGGTTGCTGTGGTCTTGGGTTGCATACTGCTCTCTCTTTATGTGGATCGGGGATAACAAGTGTCGGAAAATACACTTCAACAAGGATAACATAAAGTTGTCTTTTACTTGTTTACTATTAGCGAGCTTATAGAAGAGGTGATTGTTGGGGTTGATTTACTGTTTCTTAGTTTTAAAATATATCTATCATGTATCTAGATGCTACTACTGTATTTAAATTTACACTTTCAGATTGACTGTTGCTTTAATGTCCCTTTTGTACAATTATTTATTAATTTTATTGTTTCTATAAATTTTGAATCATCAGCTGCCAGAAATGTTTTATAATATTCTGATAATCCTTTTGCATAGGTTTCCATGTGGATGATTCAGAAGTTACTTTGAATGTTTGCTTGGGAAAGCAATTTTCTGGCGGTGACTTATTTTTTCGAGGCATTCGTTGCGATAATCATGTCAATTCTGAACCATATCCTGAGGTAAATAGTAGGAATGTCATTGCTAGTGCAGAGTACTTATGATTCATTTCTTGTATTTTGTGCAATACATTTGTCATTTTTTTTAAGGACTAATCTAACTTGTGCAATTTGTTTTTCATAGTGCCAATGTGCCATAAATGTGGTACCTAAAATGATCATTTGTAAATTACCACCATGTGATTTGCTTCCATTGATGCTATTGTCAATGCTTGCTGTATTAGCATTAGTTTGTTGTCTGCTGCATACCACATATATACTTGATTACCTCAACTTAGGTCATATTGCCTGATTGGCAATGACATTTTGCAATCCAAAATGGAATTATTTATTGCTGTTACTATTTAGAACTTCTATTAATTTTACATCGACCTATATAAGTTGAGAGAAAAATACCCATGTGATGATAGTCTCTCTTTGGTTTTTTATGACAAAATAATAATGAGAAAAGGGTCAAAGACCAATGAGCTTATAGATTTAGTAGATGGTTGCCCCTTCCCATCTCTTGGCTAATGACAAATTGGTGAATTACCAGACTAATGATAGTGCATCTCTTTATGGCCCCAGCTAATCACGAGTGATACTACATCTATGGCAAACTAATGAATTACCTCCCACAATCTATGGGCATGCAAAAAAGGAGGAGATCCTAAGCTTTGTTAGAAGTTTTGTTGTTATTGCCTCCCTAGAATTGAAAAAATCAGTTGGACCCTTGCAGGTCTTAAGAAAGACTAAGGATGTCTCAAATTTGTCCAACGACTTTGTTCTTCCAAGAGGCACCCTCGTAATCGACTTCTATGAAACCTTCTGGTGGCTTGGCCTACAATTCCATCAGTTTCGTGCAGGGTGTGGAACCATCACCAACTATCTGCCCTTTAAAGGACTAGGTCCTGACCTCTGAAATTCGATACTCTTTGAGATGAAGGGTGTAAAACTTTATCAAAGGAGAGGAGAAGAGAAGATAGAGGAGAGGAAGAGTGGCGTGGAAGATAAGGCAGGTTGGGTCGTTCCACTCAACTGATGTGCAGACCCGTATAAATTGATATGTACTCTTCTACCCTCATGCATGAGAAACTATAATGAGGAACATGACATAAGGGCCCCCTGTGATACCTGGCCTCAATTACTATTGGAGCCCATCCGAAAATTTAGCCCCTAGAAATGAGCTTAGCATGCCATTTGATTTTCATTATATAAAAACTTCTCATTAGCAAATTAACTCCAAATCACAATCATTAATGAAACAAGTGAAACTTGTTTTGACATTTATTGGTGAACGATGTCTAAAGTAGGAAAAGGTTGAGCGTGAAGTCAAGTTCTCCAGCCACCTTGCTGCATCTCTCTCTACAAAACCAGCTTCCAAGTTCCAACCTACCCAGATCTCTCTCTCTCTATCGCCCAAGACAAACCCATCTCTCTTTTCCCCCTAGTTAGAACTTTCTCTCTATCCCCAAGAGAAACCTCTCTCTCTCTCTCTCTC
>NW_006499207.1:2496189-2508868 GCF_000471905.2 Amborella trichopoda | reverse complement strand
ACCAACGACTCCTACGTACCTACCTACCCTACGATACTCTCTCTCTCTACTCTCCACGACAACCACTACTCTCTTTCCCCTTTACCGTTAGTAACTTACTTCTCTATCCTACCGAGAACTACTCTCTCTCTCTCTCTCTCTTTCTCTCTCTCTCTCACTCACTCCCTCCCTCCCTCCAAACTCCCAAAAATCTCCATAGGGCCTGTTTGGGGACATGGATATTAAGGCATGGATTCCTAATATCTTGGTTATTGTCAAAATCCACCGTTTGGATTGTTTAATGACTAGGATTCTTAAAATCAGGAAAATCAAAATCACGGAATAAGACCTACTTTTCCATGATTTCATTTCCACACCAAAACCTCTTTTTTTGCATTTCCAAGGCCCATGGATTTCACTCATTAGCTCCCTCGACTCGAAACATAGGGAGCATTGGGTAGGTATGAACATTTTAGAAAGAGAAAGTACCAAAATTTTTTGAACAGAGAAACTATCTCAAAATTTTTAGAGAGAAAAACTATCTCAAATTTTAACTTTTAGAGAGAAAGTATGTTAAAATTTTACAGAGAGAAAGTATTCTAAAATTTTAGAGAGACAAAGTACCAAATTTTTTAGAGAGAAGCTATCTCAAAATTTTAGAGAGAGAAACTATCTCAAATTTTAACTTTTAGAGAGAGAAAGTATGTTAATTTTAGAGAGAGATAGTATGTTAAAATTTTAGAGAGACAGTACCAAAAATTTTTAGACAGATAAACTATCTCAAAATTTTAGAAAGAAAAACTATCTCAAAATTTAAGTTTTAGAGAGATATCAACAGTGGTGAACGCCAAGTGAGAAGGGCGGTGAGCCACACAACCTCACTGGCAGTAGAAGACATAGCCCGCGGCTTCAGCACTGGATTTAGAGACCTTGCTTCGCCTAAGCGAGTGCTTTGATGTGTGGCCTATGCAGAACATCATATTTTAGATAAAGTACATGCAAATTTTTAGAGAGAGAAACTATCTCAATTTTTTAGAGAGAAACTATTTCAAAATTTTTAGAGAGAGAAACAATCTCATATTTTAATTTTTAGAGAGAAAAAGCTATATCAAATTTTAGAGAGATTACCTAAAATATTTAGAATAGAAACTATCTCAAAATTTTTTAGAGAGATAAACCATATTAAATCTTAAGTTTTAGAGAGAGAAACTATTCTTAAAATTGTAGACAGAGAAAGTATTCTTAAACTTTTAGAGAGAAGCTATTATAAATTTTAGAAAGAGAAATGGTCAAAAAATTTAGAGAGAAATATCTCGTGTTTTAGAGAGAAACTATCTCGAATTTTTAGTTATAGAGAGAAACTATCTCTAAATTTGAGTTTTAGGGGGAAACTATCTCGAATTTTCAATTTTAGAAAGAGAAAATATATTAGAATTTTAGAAATAGAAATTATATCAAATTTTAGAGAGAAAAACTACCTAAAAAATTTTAGAGAGAGAAACTATCTCAAAAATTTTGGAGAGAGAAACTATTGCAAAATTTATGTTTTAGAGAGAAAAAGTATATTAAAATTTTCGAGAGATAAACTATATCAAATTTTAAATAGAGGAAGTACATGAGATTTTTAGAGAGAAACTATCTTAAAAACTTTAGAGAGAAAAACTATCTCAAAATTTAAGTTTTAGAGAGAGAAAGTATCTCAAATTTTAAAACTTTAGAGAGAGTATATCAAAGTTTAGAGAGGCACTATATAAAATTTTAAAGAGAAACTATTTCAAAATTTTAGAGAGAGAAACTATCTCAAACTTGAAGGTTTAGAGAGAGAGAGCATATTAAAATTTAAGAGAGTAACTATATCAAATTTTAAAGTGAGAAAGCACATAAATTCTTTTAGGAAAAGAGACTATCGCAAAATTTTTGGAGAGAAATTATCTCAAATTTAGCTTTTAGAAAGAGAGTATCTTAAAATTTGAGAGAAAAACTATATCATATTTTGCAGAGAGAAAATACTTAAAAATGTTTAGAGAGAGAAACTATCCCAAAATTATTGAAGAAGGAAACTATCTCAAGTTTTAAGTTTTAGAGAATCTTAAAATTTTAGAAAGAGAAACTATATTAAATTTTAGAGAGTAAAGCACCTAAAAATTTTAGAGAGAAATTATCTCGAAATATTTAGATAGACAATTTCAAATTTTAAATTTTGAATAGAAAGTATATTAAATTTTAGAGAAACAAACCATATCAAATTTTAGAAGGAGAAACTATCTCAACATTTTTATAGAGATGCTATCCCAAATTTTGAGTTTTAGAGAGAGAAAGTATATAAAAATTTTAGAGAAAGAAATTGTATCAAGTTTTGTTACCAATATGGACATAGAAGTGATTGCAAGGAATCCATGAATTTTGTATAGTTCATCCAAACAAGAGATTTGAGGAATCCATGACAAAATCCTTGATATTGAAAATCCGTAGATTTCCTTGGATTTCAAATATCTAAAATTCCTGATTTCCTCCTATCCAAACAGGCCCATAGAGTTCAAGCTCTCTCTCTCTCGCTTTCTTTCTTTCTCTCTCTCTCTCTCGCCCCCTGATCCCAAACTCCTAAGACCTCTCTCTAATCCCCAACCCCTAAAATCTCTCTAGAGTTCAAGCTCTCTCTCTTACTCTCTTTCTCTCTCTCTGTTTCTCTCTGTCTCTCTCTCTCATCCCAAACCCCCAAAATTGCCCTGGAGTTAAGCTTTCTCTCTCTAAGACAAATGTCTGGCCAATCCTTTTCAGCCATTAATAGATCAAGCTCCTTGCTTCTCCACCCTATTTTCTCTTCTCTATAGTTTCTGTTTTAGGAATCTCCACTTTTGACAATTAATGGACCTCAAGATCTCGGTTGTTCTTCCTAACTACTCTCTTTTCTCAAGGACCACAATGCCTTTCACGTGCTTTTGGATATTTCTAAATGATCATTTTGTGCTTATTGGGTCATATATTAGTGTTATTCCTTTGTATTAGGTCGTGTATTACTTTGATTGAGTCATGTATTGGTGCTTCATTAGGTTGTATTAGTGTCGTTGATACAACGATTTGTGCATGTTTATGAATGATCAATTGATCTATGACATGCTTGTCGTTATTGATGTTTGAACTTATGCTTGATATATTTGTGGATACATTTTCTAGATTTCAATATTTTTAAGCTTCTGACTAGTATTTTTGCACCTTGAATGGATTAATTTCAAATGAAATTTGTGTATGTCTTGAAAGGGGGCAAAAAAAAAAAATAAAATAAAATAATTATATATATATATATATATAGAGGAGAGGGAAAGAGAGAGGCCATTTGTATAGAATGCACATAGTTCACATAGTTTACGGTATAGTTATCCAAACCAAACCGGACTAGTTCCTTGTACTAGTTGGACCACTGCTAGGTGCCTTGGCTTATACAGTCTAAACCAAAAACCGGTTTTGGCAAAAAATTGGTCAAACCAATGTTTGATTGATTTAGCAGGTTGGACCAATTGGTTCTAACTGGTTAAACAAATTTTTTTATTATTTTTGTATATCTTATAATTTAAACTGTTATTATTATTTTCTTTCTATTTGTTCTGAATTTCTATTAAATGGGCATCTTATCAAATTTCATCATATATAAATATCCCAACCAAATGGAACTCTTCCCATTTATAGCTCAAACAAACCTATCAAACGCCATATACAACAAATAAGAATTCCTCAATCTGCAATTGGAGAAAATACAACTTGGAAATTTTTCAGATTTGGAAATCAAAATGGTACCTAAGTATTGGACATAAGTTTAGTGAATAACTGAATGTTGCATATATGGAAAAGACTGTCGAAAGTATAGCAGTAAGTTAGCGACATAAATGAAAAGCACCTTTCACAAAGGGGCCCCACCAAATACTAACCCAAAAGCACCTTTTACAAAGGCGCCCCCCACCAAATACAAACCAAAATGCCCTGCAGTTCCTTACAAAAGGAAATATATGTTGTGAAAAGGCTAAGTTCCAAATTTGAGCTCGATTGGTGGTCAAATGAATGAGATATGGCCATTATAGCTATGTAATGAGGGTGCACACTATTTCGACCTACTTTGACTAAGCACCCTTAAGAAAAAGGTGGCCAAATTGGCTAGAAATTTTGTGGAAAGAAAATTCAATAAGAAAACCATATCCTCCAATTGTCAGCCTGATCTGGGGTTCAGAAGTATCTATTCTAAGGTTCTCTTGGACAGACCACAAATGGACCATCAATCTTTTTCCAGAAGGACCATTGTAAGTCATATGGTCTAGCAAGCTATGGGAGTTGCAGCAGCTCACAAAATTTATTGGGCAAGTTGACAGAGCGATATCTTGCCATGATTAAAGGGGCTCAAAATTCAGTATGTTGTTCTTGTTACATGGCCTTGCTGTTCATATACATATCAAGGGGGTTCCTTGACTAAATCATGGCTAATTCGAGGGAAAACAGAACGGCGATTGAAATTATTGAAAAAGTTGCAGCCCCTATAACCTTTGATCATTCCTAGATCAATATCTCACGATCCGAGAAGTATTTTTGACTGAAATTTGACAGGGTGATTCTTGACTCAGCATTGCTCATACCGGTGTACAGACATTTAAAGATAAAAGTCGAATTGAGGGAGAAAGAGGGAAGTTGCTTGAAGATTTTGGCATTGCAGTCTCCAAAAATGGACAGAAATAAAGTAGTCATAACTCAGCCAAACAACAATCTCCTGAGCGAAAAATCACACAAAATGATGATCTCAAGATCCTTTACTGGAATTTGGTGGCTGATCGTCGAATGAAGTCAAACAAGGGTGCATTGAGGAGCCATGGAAGAAGCATAAAAAAATCTTGCCAAAAATGGAAAGTCAAGATACAATTGGGGCATAACTCGTCAAATTTAGCGGTATTTTCGCTCAAACTTGTCTCAAAATTATCACAACGAGATCTTCGGCAATTTCATGGAAGAAATTTAGGCCAACATAGTGGAAAAACCATCCCCAATTTGATGGGTTTTGGTGGTGGCTGGAGAGGGAAGCCTCCCAAAGGGAAAACCATTGAATATTCCAAATTTTCGGTGTTCTTTTTTGTCGTATTTAAGGGTAGATCGATTGAATTGACTTTTGGTAATCCTCCATGTTTAACCCCATTTTTAATTTTCCGCCCTCATGATCTGTCATCGTTCTATAAAGCCATGTACACCTCATTTTCATGGGTTGGAAAATTGAGATTAAGAGCCTCTTCCATGCTATCCAATTTACACTTGCATCTTCCTAAAATCCCCAAAGTACCCCTCAACTCCCAAAAGAGCATAAAACTCCCCAAGAACTTCTCACTCTTAGGCCTAACCCCTCGAAAGCCTCAAATTCAAGAAAGCCCAATTCCAGAAAAAAAAAAAAGAGACCCAAAAGCTTCCAAGTACCCCAAACTTAGAACCTTTCACTTATGGTTCTCAACCTCATAGCGGTTGAGGGTCAGGCAGGTCTTGAGTATACTCTGGTTGCTCTGGGAAACTAGGTTCTTCGACTGGCTTGAGGGTCGCCCTCACCCCGTTTGATACTGTCGCCCATCCTAAAGAACAGGGGCATCCCTGGTATCCTATAAACCAGAGGTCTAAGAGGGCCGGCTATACCGGACCCAAGAGTAAACGTCTCCACATTGTACTTGCTTTATTTTAAGCGCTAAAAAGATTTTCGTTTTAATTGTTTGCCTTTGGTTACTGGTTTTGGGCTATTGAGTCATCTAACGTGTAGACATGAGCACCTTTTAAAGTGCCACAGTTTCATTTTTGCAAATTGTTATGAACCACTTGCCAATAAGTAGGATCACACCTCATAGAGGTAAGGGATTGCATCTGGTTTTCGCAATGTTCAAGTCATCATATGATGTATGAGGTAAAGGCATAACATGTGGAAGCTGCATTTGGCTTGCATGTAGTGCCTTCAAATATAAGTTACATATCATGAGAAGGAACCTTAGGTCATACTAGTAGGTAGCTATTTGTGGCCTAATTCTAGGTGTTTAACTCAAAGCTTATTGTAGTGACTATGAGAATGCTCAATTCATTCCATTGTTATCTTAAGAGTGACCAAGATATTACAAGACAATATTCCTTGTACAAAGCTAAAAATGAAAACATTGAAGACCTAAGCATATGTGCTACATTATTATTATTATTATTATCATTATTATTATCATCATCATTATCATTGCCATTATTATTATTATTACTTTTTTTTTTTTGTTGGGTTGGGTCGTTAGTTTTTGTTTTTTTTTTTTGGGGGGGGGGGGGGTAGTTGTTGGGGTGGGAGTTTCTACATCGCCATTCATTTTGGTCCCAAGTGTTATACTTACTAGTCCAAGTTAAACCTACTTCTGAGGCCTATCACATATATGGACCAACAATGCAAGTAACAAATCACTCTAGCCTATTTTATTGCTCTAGGAACACATATTCTCTAGATGCTCTTCATGAGTCTGGGTAAGAGGTTTCCACTGACCTAGCATCATTATACTGCTTATAGTGATTTGGGCTACCTAGTGGCAAGCTATGCGCATGTCACCCTCAAACGGGTGGCCTATGGCCATTATATCAGCACACGCTTGCCCTGGGGAGGTCAGATGCATATGCTGAAGGCGGCGATGTAGAACACACAGTATATGTGATAATTTGTTTTTCAGTAACTACCGAGTATTCTCATGAATTCCACTTACAATCCAAAAAAAATAAAACAAATCTATTACAAATCTATTACAAATCCTCACTTGCTACCTTCGATCAAACTCTTCCACTCATAAACAATTAGAAAGTTACAAGAAGAAAAATAAGCAAGAACATGGAAAGCCGTTACCGTTAAAAGATGCTTTGGATCACCTCCAAAGTACTTAATACACTCCATTTTGGATTGCCTAAAAGATGGAAACCCATGTGGGTTAGACCTATTTTTTTGTGCCAAAAAGAATTTTTAATCCCCACTAGGTATTTTTGAATTGACTCGTTAAGGTTTTAATGTTGAAAATCCTATTTATTTTTTTATTAAAGTTTGCGTTGCACAAATAAAATCTGTAATGCACTTTAAAAACTCATTTTTGTGATTAATGAATTTTTTAAACATAGATAAGCATAATTAAAAGAGGTGGATCCATCGCGTTTGGAATATGTGAAATTACTTAGGCACTCCACCTATGCTAGTTCTCATAGTCCACAGTCTCTCTTCTCAAACCATTTATAGTTTATTGCAGAGGCTCATGTTTGGTCCTTCAAAGCTGGCTAATAAATAGAGGGAACATGGGCCTAGTGTGTGGATTACAGGTTCCCCCCCAAAGGATAAGTCATTTTTAGACGTGTAGACTATCACAATGGTGCAGTGGGTATCTCTTCGGCACATGTACATGTCTTATCCCAATGGGTCGCTTCCCATAGATGTGGCTATCATATGTAAATGTCAAGTGGTGGTAATGTTGAGGATTTGACCCTTGCCTACAAGCCGTCAACCACATACAGAAGATTGGCAACTTCCTGGCTAACCACTCGGGGCTCTCTCCGACCTCAACAAGGGCTTATCCTGCAAACTGCACAATTGTGCCTTATAACCAGGGATAAAAGGTTTTGGACTCCACTTTGGGCGTAAATCATCCAACCGGGGTGAGTTGATGTGCACTACGAAGCATGTCTCTTCGTTCTCACATGGAGAACATTCTCATTGGAGTACCTAGTCATAGTTTTTATATGCTCTCAAGGCCTTTAAAGGAAACATGCCCCAATTTGCTTTGTCATAGCTGTTAGGTGGTTTCTTTTATTTGAGAAAGGTTAACTTAAAACCATCATGTGACCATAGCTGTTTGGTAGTTTAAATCCTCATGTGACCATTGTAGGTTAGGGTGCGCAACCTAGTGTCAGGTGCTGCATCACCATCGATAGGGTGAAGTTCTCAAGTGAGAAGAGCAAGGGGATTGAGTTATTAGTCAAGGGAAGGTACTTGGGAGAGAGCGGGGCTAGTTGGTAACTACTTTCTGGAAGTTCGAGTAGCTTGCAAGTAAATCGATATAGGATGTCAGAAACTCTTGACGGGGAAGGCCTATTAGGCGCCCTGCACGTTGCTTCCATTGCTAACCTCTTTCCCACAAATTTCCGTCATCTGATTTGGCTCATCATGATGCAAGTCATTTATACTTTTCAAGTATGATTCTTTTTTGGATTCATTGGTTCTCTCTTTTCATTACATTCTGGTTAACTACTCTAAACCGTAATTGATTCTCATGGAAGTACTTTTGAATTTAGAACTATTGTTTGCCACACTTTATGAACTTGCCTTTGCATTCTGTACTTTTCTTTGTTTTTATCTTTATGATTGTTTTGACCCTGTCATCGCTTGCTCAAGTTGTTTCCTTTTGGTCTTGAGGATATAATGGACGCTTCTCTTCTTCAGGAAATTTATGACTATCCTCACATTCCTGGACAAGCTGTACTTCATAGAGGTCGTCATCGACATGGAGCCAAAGCCACAACATCTGGACATCGAGTCAATATGTTATTATGGTGTAGGAGGTAACTTTTGACCTTGACCAAGAATCCATTGTTATATGGGTAGGCGAATAATTTCCCACACATTGTAAGAAGTTTCCCATGTAACCAATTTGACTTCAGGAAATGATCCATTTTGCACTTAGTCAATGTTTTTGATCTCTGCTCCGACCATGGAAATTGGGCCCTGGCCTGGCTGAGTTACTAAGTGGAGTTCATGTTGACTCGTCTGAGTTTGCTTTGAGCCAATAAAGGGAAAAAAATAGAAAGAAAATGCAAAAAATCATGAAAACTTCGTAAAAATCTGGAAGAAACAAATAGAATAATAAACATTTGAGAAAGTATATAAAAGATGATAAAAAGTTTTGAAAAGGTTAAAAAAAAGTAAGAACTTGTTCTTGGAAATAGAAAAATTAGAAAAAATCCTTTCATTTCTTCATTTTTTTTTATGGTTAATTTGGGAGAAGTGGCATATAATATCAGGTGATTCAAAACAAGTGAGTCCCCATATTTGAACTCCATCTATCAAAGTGAATGAACAAATTTTGTTAAATTCTAAACCAGTTTGGGATTGTCAACTGTCATCTAGGTGCCCATTAATAATTGTTTAGATCTTGTATAACATTTGGCCTTTGTGAATAGTTCATTTTTTCATTTTAGACATTTTGTTTCCAATTTATGTGAAGGTCTATAGTTCGTTAGTTGTGAAGGTTTGATGCTCGTAACATTCTAAGCATCTTCTCCGAGTTGTCTAATTCAAATGACTTCAAAATTTCTCATGAAACCATCATATTGTCAGACTATTGATTTCTTTAAGAATTCATACTTTTCACTGTGTATGCATTATTTGGGGATTTGATTTTGTTGGATTTTTTAAAGTAAATGGTTGAGAAAGTTGCAACAAGTGAAAATGTCACTGAATAACCATTCTTTTTTGTTTAATTGTTTGTCCCTCTTTTTTTTACTCAGTAACCATTTTGTTTATTATGTATGCATTCATGCATGACACCATACCAATGAGGGTGATCAGTATCTGCTTTGACTTTGCTATGGCACTTGTAGCCCCTCAAACTGTCAGTGACTGGTTTAAATGAAGGGAAAGGTTTTTATACTTCCCCTACAGCATAGAAGATCTATGCTTCCCCTTCCATCCAGCTGTCCAATTTTGATCAAGAGAGCCACTCACTGTTTGATCTTAGATCCGACTCTCAAAGTATTTTATTTTTAATTTTTTTTATACTATTTGTATGAATATAAAATTTGGTACGTGCCATCTTCTTATTGGGGCACACCTATAACAAATATTAAAAATAATTTTTCGATAAACATAATGACCAAAATACCCCTTGAAAGTTTCAGGGATATTTTGTTCATTTTATTTTATTGGAAATATTTGTTCTATATTTTTCGCTAGTGCGAGCTTAATAGAGGATTGGATGTCCAAAATTTGGTGTCAAAATAGTTTATAGAAAAAATTAAAAATAAAATAGTATAGAGATGTGACATTGTGATTGGGGCAATGTTAATCCCCATTCAGAATGGACGGTTGGATAAGGGGAAGTGTATAAGTTTTATGCTGTAGGGGAAGCTTAGGAAGCTTGCCCTTGAATAAATCTTTCCTGATGTGACTTAGGGTTTCTTTTGTTCTCCTGAAACTTTTTTCACTCCTAAATCAAACCACCTGTTCATGTATTGTGTTTTGATAAAAGTAAACCACCATGTGTTGTGTTTTGATAAAAGTTTGTGCTCCACCACTCTTTACAGCTCTGTTTTCAGAGAGCTGAAGAAGTATCAGAAAGACTTTTCCAGCTGGTGTGGGAAATGCTTGCGTGAAAAGCAACAACGGCAGCGGGAGCTAGTTGCAGCAAGGAGAATGGTATGAACTCCATAAAATGCTTAGTCAAATTTTCGTACACTGTAAATTATCAACAAAGTATTTATGTGAGGTCTGACATTGGCAGGAATTCATGAGGGAGACGGAATCGGTGGTTTGAGCACACAAATTGAGAGTATTCGTGGCGGGAAGGGAATCAATGATTTGAGCCTTCACGTGGGCTCATTTGTAGCTTAATTTTGTACAGTATGCTAGTGCTTTTTGTTGCCGAGGAGCTTCTTACCCCGTAGTTCTTAATGAAATGTGCATGGCCCTTTCTCTTCGTTATGAATGAAATTATTAACTATATCTTGAGTCATTGTGCCGGAGATGTATTACTGCAGGTGTATTGATATCGCCAGGTGTCACCCAGTTTGGGGTATTATTTATTTCGTTGAAGTGAATTATACTCTCGTGTGATAATTGTTCTTAGCAGTGTTTGAAAACTCCATCTGGACTCGGAAACGGCCCAAGGGCGGTAAACTGGCAGGTTAGACCGGCCTAACGGGTCAAGTCATGGCCAATTAAAAGTGTTAAAAAAATACAAAAAAAACAAAAAAATAAAAAAAAATGTACAAGTATGTTTAAAGCATGATGAGATAAAGCACATTCAAATGAAGTTGAAAATTAGTGGAAAACATGAATTTTTAAAAATCGATTTGTGTCTTGCATGCATTTTCCCACCAATGAGGGTGATCAATATCTCTTTTTATACTGCAAAGATGGGTAAATGTAAAAATACGTATTCATGGCTGCCACACTTTTCAATCTTTGTCAAAATAATAAAGAATATTTAAAAATGAATTACAACAAATCTTTTAGTTTAAAGATTTTATAAACAAATATTATTATTATTTTTTTAATATACCTGGCCAGATCACTCAAATCGGCTAAAACCAAAACCGGCTGGTTTCGATTTAACTAGCCGGTATTGCATTTGGTTCTTAAGGCTTCAAAATAATGACGTTGCTTGGATGGTTTTGTTCATAAGTTTTAGGTTATTAGCAGTTTACTATCTATTCTTAGCATGAAAACTAGTGTTCTAAAAATCACCTAGCCAGGCTTGATCCAATGTGTGCTGTCGTCCAGGTCCTCGCACATTTGAGTTTTGTGCTAAGTTCATTGTGGTTCTTACCTGTTTTTTTATTTTCTGTTCTTTTTTTTTGTGTACAAAATTGGAGAACCGACGAGCGAGCTCCGGTTATTCCCATTAGTCCCAATTTTGAAAGATATACAGCCTCAATGTGATGTTGTAGGGTATTTTTGACGTACTATCCCCAATGCACATTAAGAGGAGGCGGTTGCAACCCAGGACCGCAAGTACTAAAAATGCTTATAGACTAAGAAGCCTCTGTAGAAATAAGTTTTATTTTTTATTTTGAAGAGCATTTGAAATGGTGTCATCTTGCACCCATAAGGTGTATAAGAGCAGCATTTGAAATCCCAACGTCCGTCTCAAAATTTCGCCCCAACCTGACAAAGGCGCGATGGAAAAAGAAATTTCGCCCCAACCTGACAAAGGCGCGATGGAAAAAGATGAAGGTTCAGTGTGGAGTGCTGCATTCTAATGTGCACGAGCTACCCTATAATTAGAGCTCTATTAGGGTGATGTCGGATGATCACCAGACCACTGCAGACAGTTTCAGAAGGTCCCAAATCTTTCTAGGTCTTACTTTCTTAAAAAAGGAAGGTTGTTTACTATTCATGTGCAAATAGCAAAACCAATTACTAAAAAAAGTAAAAAGCTGATGCGCTCTCCCAAAAATGAGAAAGTTGGCTTGTATTCCATTGACCCCGAAGATGATCTAGCTCAAATTTTAGTATATTGTTCCCTCGTCGAGAGGAAGTTTTTGATACATGGCACGCATGGAGCTGAACATCGAGTCGAGGAAAATCTTAGAGAGAAGGTTTCTCAGAGAACACATTATGCAGATTTTTATGCGTGACCATTCTTCACTTCGACAGACATATCTCGAAGAGTCGAAGTCGAGCTGACCTAAAAACATAAGCATTTTGATTGTGACTTGAAGGGCTTCGATTTGAGGTAAAATATGCCCGAGATGAGGATTGAGAAGGCATCGTTCGAAGCTTGTACGAAGGCACAACTTTTGGATTGTTGGAAAACCGTTTTTTCAACGACTCCCAAAATCATAAAATGGTCAATCGGAGTCCAAATTGCGTGGTTCTTGTNTAGTCGAAATAGACGTCAACGACTTTACTCGTTTCGACGTTTGCGTAACTGAAAACGAAGTAAAAGTCAATTGAGTATAAGGCTGGGGTAGC
>NW_006499207.1:2478683-2493792 GCF_000471905.2 Amborella trichopoda | reverse complement strand
GACTTTTATAAAAATAAATAAAAATAAGGTTTATCATAAGAAAATCATGTTCTTCCAATCATATTATTCCAATGACTTATCATGTTGAAACCAAAGTCTAGTCATGTTAGAAGACATGTGATTCCATGTAAGTGCCGAAGGCAAGCAAAATAAGTAGGAAATGGTATCATGATGACTTTAGAATAGTACAAGCTATTATTATAAATTTTTTTTGGAATGGTGATGATGTTATTATTAAAAACTCTTTTTGAAATGGTGTGATGATGACTTTAATACCGCATTTGAATGGAATTTTGTGACAAAAAAAAAAAAGAAGAGATGAGAGTTTATAGGCAAGTGCTGGTAAAATATTAATAATGCATTTCCCATATTTCTTACAGACATAGCCAAACAATAGCAATGTATTTCTTAGGTTGCTTTCAAATACTACCTAAATAGTAACAATCCATTTGCAGGGGATGTAATATGCAGTAATGTATTACGTCAGTAATATATTTCACAGACAATATATTTTCAGGTATCCAAACGACCCCCTATTGTTGTAATAGCTACTAATTATTGATACCTATAGATTATAAATACGAATTTTGCGTGCTAGTTACTATATGAGGAGTTATATTAATAAATTCCGAGGGAGAACGGTTTATAATCGTAATAAAAGTGGCATATAACATACGTATTAACATGCACACCGTTTATAAGTATACGTAAAATGGTGGAATATATATTTCCTTGTAATTGTAATAATATACAATTTAATACAATTATAATCAAGTATATGTAAAATGGTATTAAAACGGTATTATTAATATACCGATTAACTATAATATAATGCACAAATAATATAGTTTATAATTTAAATGATTATCACTATAATAAAGATATAATGATAATTTATATTAATCAATATAACATACCAATTTATATTGACATATAATTTGTATGTTAATAGAAATATATATTACAATAATACTATTAACACATTTATTTTACTATTACATGTATAATTATCACCATAATGTCTATATTTAAGTTATAATATGATGATATTACTATTTATAACTCACCATAATATTATTACCAATTATAATTCACTATAATTGATATTAATTATATACTTAAAATCATAATTTACCTAATTATAATATATCTGGATATATTATATAACACATATAACTGGATATATTATATAACACATTTACGTAATTACTTGTAATTACCATTGGTCGTTTGAATCATAGTAATTATTAGTTATAATACGAGCCCCACTTGGGCAACATGCTTGTTAGCCCGTTCAAATACTAAAGGCCACTGAATTGAACGCGAATTGAACGCGTATATTGCGTGTAACCATTGGTAGTGGGGCACTTGTGACAACTTACTCATATCAACGTGTTTACAATTACATTTATACATGGACCATAAGGGTAATCACGGTATTATATTTCTAAATTATAAATATAATTAATGTTATATTTAATAACATTAATTATAAGGTTGAATATAATATCCATAAATTAAATTATCACCTAATCCTACAAATGGCATGACTAACGTTATACGTACCATAATCATCGTTGTTTTCGATTAGTATATAAATATCTACACTATAAATATTATTGCATAATTGTTATATATTATTGTGATTATAAATATATTTGATTATATAATTAAATACAATATACCTATACTATAATTACCTTAAATATGGGTTAATACAACACAAATATAATTGAGCTGATTATAATTATATATAATTATGTAATTATAAATCTAATGAAATATACGTTATTATAGTAATTATGTACTTGATAGTAATTAACTATAATTATTATATATACACAACGGTATTTCGTAAATATAACTAGAATGGAATGGCCAAATCGATTACGAATTTGTAGTTTATATTATTAACACATGTATTAAGAATTTGAAATACAGTATGCGGTGGCTATGTAGTTTAAAGTTATACAGCTAGGACTAGGCAGTTTTAGGTCGTACAACTAGACCTCCGCTACAGTTTAAGGTCATATAGTTTGGACTATGACTATGCAATTTAAAGTCATGCAGCACGGACCATGGCAATGCAGTTTAAGGTCATGTAGCAAGGACCATTGTGTGGGTCACTATGTAGGTGAAGCTTCATGGAGAATAGGTCTGTGGATAGCAATCTGACTCCTTAAGGATAAAGATAGTTGAGGCTATATACAAGCAGAGAGATTTAGATGAAGATGGTGGCCCTATAAGGAGTGGTAAGCAGAAACAGACTTCACAGGGGATTAAGAGGGTAAGTGTGACTTCTTGGGGATGATGAGTAATGGTATGATGTAACTCTATTGAGAATGATAAGCCAGAGTACAGATGCAACCCCACTGGGGGTTGAAAGGATAAGAATATCCCTAACTCCTTGAGGGTAGTGTAGGATGTGACTCCTATTGGGGTGTCGGCGTGAAATAGACCCACTGGGGATTGAAGGGGTCAACATGACTCCCTTTTTCTTTTGCATACACCTAACTCCACTGGGGATGTTGATGGAATACACCTGGCGAAGGGGTGTGTCCATTTCACAGTTTAAAGTAATGCGTGTGGACTATTTGTCGTGTTGTTTGTCGTTTGACGTGCGTTATAATTTTAAGGTCTTGTAGCTCGGACCATGGCTATGCAGTTTAAAGTCATGTGGCTAGGACCATGCAGCTTAAGGTCATGTAACTAGATCTCCACTAAGTTTAAAGTCATATAGTTTGGACCATGCAATTTAAGGTCATGCAACTAGACCGTAGTTGTGGTAAGAGAAAGTGACTCTCTTGGGAATCGAGCCATAAATGGAGACTTGACACGTGAAGAGTGAGATTGGGAAGTAGGGAATGAACTTCATGGGGATGCAGGACGAAGGTCCAGATGGGAGTGTCATGGAATGCGCACGATGTTAAGTTTTGGATGGCATTAGGCTTTGAGTGAAGCACATGACGTTAACCACTTAGTGAGGTGCACGGTGCTAAATCCTTGACGAATCACGCGGTGATGACCCTTGAAGAAGCACGCGGTGATGCTCTTGACGAAGCACGTGGCGATGGCTCTTGAGGAAGGAGTATGACGATAGCCCTTAATGAAGCGCGTGACGATGACCGTTGACGAAGGCGCACAATGATAGCCCTTGATGAAGCACATGGTGATAACTCCTTTCGGATCTCGGGCTTGATTTGCCCCGGCCTGGTCTTATTGTCGTTTGAAGATGAGGACTGCAACGTCTTTTTTAACTTGTGAGGGGCAGTTTGTGAGGGGCAGTAAAATAAGGGGAAAACTCTATTTTACTGTTTTACAGAAGGGTAAAAAAGTTGAAGAGAGTTTTTAGAGAGAGAGAGAGAGAGCCGGAGCTTTCGTCAAGAGTTTCATGGCTAGAGTTTTCTAGCCAAAATCTGTAATACCCAGGCCTTTAGGAGCTTTCTGACGAGCTTGAGCAGGTCGGGGCCTTCGCAACATGCTATTGAGTGTTTTTAGAGAGTGCTGAGGCTCTACTGAGCAGGGAACGGGGCTTCTCAGAGCCTTAGCTGGATTTGTAGTGGTGCTTTGCCAGAGTTTTGGTGCTTTTCCGATAGTCTCGAGGTTGAAGGGGAGGTTGCACGAGAAGTCAGAAGAATTTGATGATTTTCTGGCTATCGGAAGAGAAGAAGGAGGAGCAATAGTGGGCTCACTGGAAGCACAGTAAAATTTCAGTGAGTTGTGGTGAGAGCTGCAGAAGAGCAAAAAATGAGAGAAGAGAAACCCACAGGGTCTCAGGGGAACTTTCCGGGGATTCCGGTGGTTATTTCGATTTTCCCCGCTGTCGGATAGGGGAAAGAACAGGGTTAGACGGGGATTTCTGACATACGGAGGAGTGTTTGGCTAAACTCGAAATCTTGCGGGGGAGGCGAAAGATCATGAGAAGGTGGACCGTCGGTGAGGAGTGACGGTTGGGGAAATGATTACGCATGCCATTGAGTTGCGCGTGGCGATGATCATGGATGGTGATGCCTTGTGGGGGTCAAGAGTGATGGAAAATGAGAAGGCCCGGTCATTGTGGTTCGTTGGAAGCCAAGTCCTCCAACACAACAGTGAAGTACATGTTGTTTTGGAGGAAGGGAATCCATCATGGGCTAGCTCCTTGTCAGAGAGGTCTGCTTTGTATGTCAGATCGATTGAAGCTGACTCGAAAATGGTTGGCTTCATCTTTTGGCCTGTAACCATCCTCGTTGAGAGCAACTGGCAGATGAATTGAAGCTGACTTCCAAGTGGTTTTACTTCTTCTTCATGATGAGGGCGTTTCTTTTTGGCCTGTAACCGTCCTCTTGTCCTCAGATGCAAGAGCTTTGTACTGCGGGGTTTTGGCTTGTAATCGTCCTCTTATCCTCAGATGCAAGAGCTTTGTAACCTCCCTAATAGTGGGCTTTTGATTGTAGCTTGTATCCTTCTCTAATGCAATGAAAGAAATGAACTTCTTTTGAGCCATCTTAATATTCTTCTCTTCCATTTCCTTCTCTTTAGTGCATGCACCACATTTTAGGGACATATCAGGGATAATACTTCTTTAAGGATCGCCCATTGATAGGGGGCATCGCCTCTCCTCCATGTGAGCTTGCCAGTATATAGGCCCCATTTGGTGTGACCTTTTTTACTATGAATGGACCTTCCCACTTGCGTTAGAACTTTCCTTTGCGGTGCCCATGCATGACAATCGGTCTCTTGATTGCTAAGACTAGATCTCCTCTGGCAAATGAGCGAACCTTGAAAAATTTGTCAAATTCTCTCTTCATTCTCCCCTGATTGAGCTTGAAGTTCTGCTGGGCCTCTAGTCTCTTTTCATCAAGGGCATCCAACTCCTGATAACAGAGCTTGACCCTCTCATCTTATGTTAGCCAGTGATGTATGGGGACACGGAGTGAATGTATTTGAACTTTGAGGGGTAAAACCGCCTCACCTCCATAGACCAGGGCATAAGGGGTAGAGTTTCTAGCATTGTGAGTGGTGGTGTGATAGACCGAAAGAGCTTTAGGCAACTTCTCATGCCAATTCTTCCTTGACTTCGAAATTGACTTTTGGAGCACCCCGCACAAGGTTTTGTTGAATGCCTCAGCTAAACTGTTGGCTCAAGGGTAGTACATGGTCAAGTATTTCCACTCAAAGCCGAACTGGTTGACTAGTCGATCAACGTGATGGCTTCTAAACTGAGGGCCATTATCAGAGATTATTCGGTTTGGAACCCCGAACTGGTATATGATGCGGTGGCGCACGAAGTTGGCCACAGTGGTCCTTAGAACTTGCTTGAGAGGGACTGCTTCAGCCCACTTGGAAGAGTAATCTGTCACTGCTAGAATGAAGGCATGACCCAAGGCAAAAGGAGGGTCGATGGCTCCTACAATATCCATTCCCCATTGGGAAAAGGGCCATGATGTCACTGTAGAATGGAGAGGCTCCGGGGGTTGATGAATGAGGCTTGAGTGCATTTAGCACACCTGACATCTTTTAGCATAGTTTTGGGCGTCAGCCACCATTGAAGGCCAATAATAGCCGAGTCTGCATATGCGCTCATAGAGCTTAGGGTCGGACTGATGCAGCCTGCAGATACCCGAATGCACTTCTTTGAGTACTTTGCTTGCTTCTTGTGTATCGACGCATATGAGGAGAATTTCGTCAAATGATTGACGAAAGAGAACATCCCCATCGAGAAGGGTGTACTTGGTAGACATGTGCCGTATGACATTGCATTTCGCTCGATCCTGAGGCAGCCTTCCATGCTTTATGAAGTCCATGATAGGATCCCTCCAATCTTCTACTTGCTCTACCTTTGCACACATTGGGTCGAAGAATTCAGGCTCCTACTTCTCAGCTTTGGGTTCTTTTCCTCGGGACATTTCCTGTTCTGCCTTAATGACATCTTTGGTAGTGAGGAGTGCTCCGAATGGATAAGGTGGGCATTCGGGGAAGACATCTCTCTCTTCATCCACATAAACTTCGGTTCTCAAGTTGACATGTCTCTATTTTGTTACCCAAACAGGCGTCGGCCCTGATGAAGACAGTTGAATGGTGGCTCCGAGCTTTGAAAGCTCATCGGCTTGCAAGTTTAGCCTTCTAGGGATATGACTCAGGGATAAATCATCGAACTAGGCCATATAAGATTTGGCCGTGTCATGATAAGGCTTGAGAGTATCTTTCCTTACGTTATAAATCCCCTTAAGCTGCTGGATGACCAGCTCAAAGTAACCGAAGATGTTTAGCATGCTCTATCAGATTAGAATGCTTCGTCAAATTACATCTCTCACGGCGGAGTTAAAACCGTGTAGAAAACTTCTTCATTCGGGAGCATACCACGGTACCTCATGATGAACCCTAAGAATTTTCCTGAGCATATGCCGAAGGCGCATTTCAAGCATCTTGAGCTGGTGACGCTACAGCCATTCAAATACCTTTTTAAGGTCTTGGACGTGAGTGTCTTTTGTTTTAGATTTCACCACCAAATCATATACATAGCACTCGACCTCCTTGTGGATCGTATCCTTGAAGATGGTCGTCATGGTTCGCTGGTACGTGGCACTGACATTCTTTAACCCGAAAGGCATCACAGTGTAGCAAAAGACACCTTTTGGGTCAAGAATGCAGTGGCCTTCTCATCTTCTGGTGCCATCCTGATTTGATTATATAACTAGAGTATCCATTCATGAAAGAGAAGATTTGACAATGAGCCATTGAATTAACAAGCATCTCAGTGAACGGCAGGGGGAAGTCGTCCTTGGGGCAGGCGGTGCTCAAGTCAAGAAAATCAATACAGACCTTGATTTGGCCATTTTTCTTCTTGATTGGGACAACATTTTCCAGCCATCTTGGGTATTTTACTTCACGTATGAATCCAGCATGCTTGAGCTTATTCACCTCAGTGTCGATCTGCATCTCGAGGTCGGGCCTGAACCTTCTTGATTTCTGTTTCATGGGTTTGACGGTTGGATCAATATCGAGACGATGGACAGCGATTTGAGGGTCTAGACCATGCATCTCATGATAATGCCAGGTGAAGACATCTCGGTTTGCTCTGAGGAGGGAAATATAACTTTCTTTCTCTTCCTGGGACAGTTTTGTCGAGATTAAAGTTAGCCTTAGGTCGACGTCATCCCCTTATTTTATCTCTTCGAACTCGTCGGCTGTGGCCTGACCACCTACTTCCCACTCTTTCGGAGATTCTTTCAATTCTTTGTCAGGGGATTCACAAGGTTTTTCATTAACCTCGAGTGTAGAGACACATGATCTTGACATTTCTGCTTCTAGGAAGGACCCAGTGTGAGAGACGATTTCTGGTCCCTGGGGTCACTCGGTACTTGCCCCGAACTGAGTGATGCTTCTTGAACTTGAATCATGTGACAGGCCTTGTGGGAATAGGAGCTTGAAGATGGCTTGGTTTTGTCTTGGGTTGGCAGGGCATCAGCGACCGTCAATAATTACTGCCTGGGCTAGCATCTTTCTTAGGGGCTTCTACTGCGACCTGCTGAGGCTGGTGCCTCTGAGCTCTCTGTTTAAAGTGTCGAAGTCTGGGCACTGCTGAGCTGTATCTGTGGAAGAAATAGAAGAGGAGGGATAAGAAGAAGAGTTAGAATGTTTCGGGCTACTTTTTACGTCGTCACATGAATTGAATGTGTGTAGGGGGTATTTTAGGTCTTGCCCCAGCTTTGACCGTTGGGGGTTGCTTTTAGCATCGTCACCCACATTGGACAACTCTTGAGCTATTGATTACTTAGGGACGTCCATCTGATTGGATGACAGGACAAGGTGAGCTGCGTCTGGGATGAAGTCCTGTAAGGTTGGCAGTGGAGGAAGGGGCCTGAGGAATTCTTCCTCAACTGGTGGTTGAGGGATGTGGTTCCTTCGATGAGCTGACCTAGGTGCTCATCTCCTTCTGGTTCCCTGAGGAAGTGTTTGGAGTGCTCTATCAGGCTGGTGAGTAGCCCCAGCTTGGTGGACTGCCTCACGCTTCAAGGACTTGAGCCTACTTCAACCATGGTAGACTTCCTAAGGTTGAGAAGTCGATGGCTTTGAAAGGTCCAGCGTATGCTCATAGGGGACCTGTAGTGGGGCTTCCTCTCAAACGAGAGCGATGTCTTGGAAGCACTTTGGGAGGACAACATAAACAATGTGGCTTCCTAGACTTTCTTCGCGACTATGGCTTCGAACCCAGAACATTCCTTCAACTCATGGCCCCTTACTAGGTGATATGGGCATCAGAGGTTTTTCGTGACCTGGGAAAGATACCTTAGCTGCTTGGCGGGCTTGGGAGTGATGAGACCCTGTTGAAGCATCACCTCGAAGAGGGCTTGCAGAGGATCTAGCTTAGCGCTTCTCGGGGCTTGCATCGGAAGTTCTTCTTGCACTGGTGGAAGAGGCTCTTGAAGGTGTCCTTTTGTGTTACCATGAGCTTCTTGGCTTTTCTGCATTTTCTTTGCCTAGAGCTCATGGAAGCCAGTGCATTCACTCAAGTCGTGGCCTCGTATCAGGTGATACAAGCACCAGAAGTTCTTAGTTCCTGGAGGCAGGAACTTGGGCTGCCTTGTCAGCTTTGACATGATGTGTCGCTCTTCGAGCATTATGGAAAATAGTTCACGGAGGATAGTGGGTGCCCCATCATCTTCTTGGATTGTCACTATGTGAGAAACCTCAGTTGCCCTGAATGCTTGCTTTAACTCTTCAAGCTTTATCGGACCCTTGTTAATAAGGGCTTTGATAATATCATTGAGCTTATAGCAGTCCTCAGTGGGGTGGCCTACTTTCCCGTGATAGGTGCAGTACCTCTCATTTGTCTCCTGCCCAGCCAGCTCTACGGTGTTGACCTCCGGTAGCTGGATCATGTTTGCTCCAGTAGCAGTCAAAGCAGTGCAGGAGCCCACTCATCGAAGGGAAACAACTTATTCTGATGTTTGATCTAGAAGTCACTTCGATTTATATTTTTAGGGGGTAGGACCTTAGTGTAGGACTGCTACTTGCCCCCGGCCTGAGACGTTTGTGCCTTGGAGAGGTCCAAGGTTTGAGGGGTGGCTTTGTTAGTGTCAATCACGGTGACGGCTGCACTGTTCACTGCTTTTTGCTGGTTGCCAGACTGTTGAAGCGAGAATTCGAGCCGCAGGGTTGCTAATCAGATCCGCCATGGTGCTTGGACAGACCCTCAATACGAACTGCTTTAGAGATGAGCTCTGACATGGAGGGTGGATTGGAGGCCTCGACATGCAAGGCGATCTCGGGAAATATGTTTCGTATGTAGGTCTAGACATCTTCTTTTTCAGTTATGGGATGAGAGGTTGCCAGCTCTCTCCATTGGGCGATGAACTTGTAATTGGCTCACCAGGGTCTTGAGTCAGAATGAGGAGCTCGATGGTCTCTATGTTCCTCTGGACTTCGTAGAAGTGTTGGTAAAACAACTGCTCCATGTATGCACCGAGTTTGGAGCTAGCCGAGCATACCACTGGAAGGCTGGCCTTTTGAGAGTTTCAGCGAACTGACGGAGGAGGAGTCGCCTGTCAGTTGCTATCTTTCGACTGGCCACCTGGAAGTTAGCAGCATGCTGGTGCGGAGACGTAGTACCATCGAATAGGGGGAGCTTCCCTTTCTGATAGTTCTGGGGAAACGACACTTGGTCGGTGTACAAGGGGTACGGCTTTTGGTAAAGCGATGCCTCTTGCATGCTCGGGACCTTATTCTTGAGACTGTGGACCACCATGGCATCTATGTCAGTTTGGCAAACCCCGCGGGAAGCAGAGCTATCCTGGGAGACCAGTTGGGTAGTTTGCCTGGGGACTGTGTCCTCCCTAGAAGGAGAAGCGATCTCATGGTGAGAGGAAGGGGACCTAGAGGCTTCTAGACATTCCATCTTTTTGAGGATGGACTGCATCATTACCTCGAACCTGTTCATCCACTCTTCTTGGGTGTCGTTCGGCTCTCGATCACTATGACACTGACCGTTTCTTCTAGAGGGTCAGAACCAAGCGGAGTAGTGGACGGTCAGGGTTGGCGAGTCGTGTGTGGCGAGTCGTGTGTGGTAAGTCGGTTTGATTGGTTCTTCTGGAGGGTCAGAACCAATCGTGTGAGGACCGATTCCTAACAGTCTTGGGACCGTGGCTTCTAGGCAGTGATCAACGGATTGTGAGGCAGAAGGTCACCAAAGGTGGTAATCTCAACTACCTTAAGGGCTACTTTGGTCAGGATCTGCAGACCTTTCTTCTGTTTAATCTTGAGGCTACTATGGACCTCACTCCAGAACTGATCCTAAGATTTAGACTGCCTCGCTTTCTTGAGCAGGCGAGGGCCATGTTGATTAGCTAGAGCAAAGAATGGGTGACAGAGGCAACCTAGGTCGTTGCCTTGGAGGGTGCAGATTTCTATCTGACATCAGGCCATTGCCCCGGATTCCCTTGTGAGGTCAGAGTGGGTGCCTGACCTAAGGTGGCTGACTCAAGATAGTACTCTAAGGGAAAGCCTTTGAGTACCAGGTCTCGAGGTGCTTGCGTGTTGAAGGAAGAGTGATAGAAGAAGGAACTGGCTTCTGACTCCGCCTGAGTCGGGGTCGAGAAGGAACTTACATAGTCATTGCGTGTGCACCTTTAGGGTTAGCCGTCTGGGTGAATTGAGGGTCATCCCGGGTTTGCTCAACTGGTTCGACCTTAAGAGGTCGAGATTCATGAGCTTGTGTCTGTGAGGGACGGGGTAGGAACCTATCTCTCACAGGGTGAAGCTGTGTTGCTGGGAGGAAGGATGAAGTGGTCGACCCTCATGTGCTCGAGCTGGCATAGAGCTGGCATTGCCCCAAGCTATGGGATGCAAATGTATGATGTATGCAGGGTTTAGTCCGAGAAGGCCTAGCCCTGAACGCGAGCTCAAGGCAGTATGAAAGTTGCCCTGAGGTGTGGCTCAAGTGGTTGGACCATGAGTCTTTAGGTGTGTGCACGAGGTGGAGGCCGTAGGGTCTCTGCCTCAGTTTGCCGAGCCTCTACGTATAGAGGTTCGAAGCAGTGAAGGAATATGGGCGGTTGCCTTACATCGAACCTAAGGAGCGACGGAAACCTACTTGCCTTTCATGAAAGTGGACAAGGCAGCCTTCCGGCGTACCCTAACATTATGACTGGCAAGGGACTTGCTAATAGCAGGATGCATGCTATGTGCAGCAGCAGATCTGCTACCAATGCAACGAGCCTTGGTGGAGGGTCTACCATAGCGAGGAAGGGGGGAGTCAGGGACTTTAAAGTCCCTTCTCCCACCAACCCAAAAAAGAACTTGGGAGCCGGACTGTGAGTCCCGACTCAAAAGGAGTGTAGGGAAGGAAGCTTGAGCAGTTCGCGTCCCTGGGACAGTCATGAGTGCGAGGATAAGAAAGTCCCCGACTTCAATGAACGGGTTGAATAACCTAGGTGCCATAAAAAGCAATGCAGAAAGTAAAGGATGATACTAATCAAATAAGAGTGAACCAACGAAGGGATAATAAGTCCCCAATGGAGTCGCCAAGCTGGTTCGGTGCCTCAATCTCACCTCCTCGGATCTAGGTGATTGGGTGACACGTGACTTGAGATCGCTCTCTCAGGAACCTTGTTCAAGAACAAGGGTACGTATCCAACTAGTGAAAGAGGAATTTTGAATGCGAGGTGGGGACCAACCTCTCCTGAGTCCGTGACTTACTTGGGGTGACTTGCGCGGACGCCCTCCTAAATCACTATAAAAAGCCCCCCAGCTGCTTCAGCTGGTTTGAAATCGCCTCCCTTGACCTGCAATCTCCTTATTTTCTGCACAACACTATTATGGTTAATTTGCAAGATAAGTGGGCCAAAAGACCCACCCTTATCTTAGGGCAACGCACATTCGTATGGATAAGAATGTGAGAAGTTAGGGTGATGAAGTGGAAGCTTTAAATGAGAGGAGAAAAGAAGAGGGTACTCGACAAGGGGACGAGGCTAGCATGATAGCTGAACCAGTGCAATGATCGACTCGGAGTGGTAGCAAGACGGGCACGGTACTTTGAATCGACACGATGACAATACTACTTGAAACCAAGGTCAACATGACTGTTCTAATCTGGTGTGGCAGCAAGATGGACATAGTACTTGGGACCAACACGACAGTGATATTGTTGGATAGCCTGACCGCTATGGAAACACTAGACTGAGTCCACCCTTGGTCAAGTAAGAAGAGAATGAAGAAAATGCACGAGACGTTGAAGAGATGGGGTCTCGATGGTGCTTAGCGTCACCACCCATAACCGTGGAGTAGCAGTGTCACAACCCATGGATGGTGCTAGATACTACTTCTCACGGTTAGAGGGTGAGCAGTGAACTACTGGCGACATTAGGCATCGTCGTTGAGGCCAACAAGTAGGAAGCACACCCTTGTGCGGGCGGCGACAAACTCCTGTAAAGCGCTCGACAATAGCCATTTGTGAGGCGCAACGACAATTCTTGTCAGGGCACACGATGATAGGCGTGGGACACAAGAAGAGCTTATGGACGGCGATAGGCACTGAGTGCACGAAGAAGGCTTGTGGATGGCGATAAGCACTGAGTGCATGAAGAAGGTTTGCGGACGGCGATAGGCACTAAGCGAACGAAGAAGGCTTATGGACGGTGATAGGCTCGAGCGCACGAAGGAAACTCATGGACGATGATAGGCTCCGAGTGCACGAAGAAGGCTTGTGGACGACGATAGGCACCGAGCACGCGAAGGAAGCTCGCGGATGGTAATAAGCACCAAGCACGCGAAGGAAGCTGATGGACTAGGGTAGGTGTTGCCGCGACCTCTCGTGGGCGGTGATGGGCATCGCCGTCTGTGATAGGCGCGCAACAGGGGGAGACCACTCGAGCGATGATAAGTTTCATCGTTTGTGCTCTTCATTGAGATGTCAAGGACACATCTACGGATGGTGATGAATAATGTCGTCTGCAAGCCTCGCTAAGAGATAGAGATGGACGAATAGAAGGGGGAAAAGGAGCTCGCGCATGGCACTGCCATCGCCATGCGTGACCGGTGAAACCACAGGAGGAGAAAAAGAAAAGAAAGAGGCATGCACAACATTACCACTGTCGTGCATGGCCTTTGAGGGAGGACTAGACGAAGAAGAAGAAGAAAAAAAGAAAAGCACATAGAGAAGATTTACCTTGAGCCTAAGGGTACCTGTCCAAAAATTTCTCTCTCCTTACTTTCTCTCCAAATGTGATGCAAAAATGAGAAGGAAAGGGAATTCTATTAAGTAAAAATTCTGTTTGGTGAAGGGTTCAAGACTCTGCGTACAATGATGGTACATGGTATATACAGAATTATGCCCAAACATGGGTGGATCGATCAAAATTAAACCTAATTGCTAGAAATTAAGATTTAATTAAATTAAAAGAAATTAAAAAATAGGGTGCAAAATGATAGATTTGCCCCTTCCTAACAATTTGTTGAATTTCAAGATAGTCTCTGTGTTGCCCTAGAATGTGCATGATTTTTCATGCATGATCCGGGGTTGTTCTGATGCCCGTTTGATCGAAAGGTGGTTGTTTCCTTATAGGGCTCGGCATGACGATCGATTTGATACCAACTTCGAGCCATGGATCGTGTTTTTAAGCCACGATGATGTGACTTGAAATTTGGATGAATCTTGAAAATCGATAGTGTGCTTGTTCCTCGATTTCTTTTGTGATTTCTTCGTTGGATCACATTGAGCATGCTGTCACGATCGCGGGGCAATAAATGCAGCTCGATTCCTTGTCCGGACAAAGATTTTGTAACTTTGGAGTTTTGGTCGGAATCTAGAATTTCAACGACGAAATTTGCAGTCACTTCATCAGCTTCGTGTGTGGAATCCGAACGGTCATCACGTACGGGGTTCGGACTAGAGGTAGCTCTAGACCTTACGCATGCGATGGAATTAGTTTCACTCCGATAGGGCTTGCGAGAGGTATGATTTGGGCACACAAGCAAGGCATGATGCTGTTGATTTTGCTGCACTTTCTTCACGGATCAACAACTTCTCTCTAGCTTTTCTTCGTGCTCGGATGAAGCACAGGGTGTGCCACATATCGAAATACTTGTCTTGACGAGACGAACGCGCTCACAAATTTGAGCACGATTCAACTTAAGATAGGTGAGATATGAGCATCGAAATTCACTGCTCATGACTGGCCCTTTAATGGAGTTGAGGTACTGGGTGGCCGCAAGGGAATAACGTGCGGATCCTCCTGTTTCACTCTTTTGCCTATAACTCCTGGGATGTCTGTTTAAGCTAAAATTTGACCCTTGGGGATTTTTAACCGTGCCAGATAGAATGGTGGCGGTCCCACAACAATTTGACACACCAAAAATATAGTTCTAGTTATAGGGGTTCGTTTCAAGGTGCGAGAGTCTAATTCTTCTGGAACTGTTTCAAGTCTGCACTACGTTAGACATTTCAGAATGTGACAAAACTTAGAAGGATACTTTTGAGAGTTCTTATGAAGATCTTGACCATCTCTGAGGCTATTTTGATACTGTCAGATTTCCACTGTTTGTTAGGCTTTACTGATTAGGGATCAAGGTGTTGAAAAATGTCTTCAAATAGTGGCGAGTGAGCGCTCGGTGAGAGAGCACACGGTGATAGAGCGTACAGCAATGGACCGCATGACGATAGAGTGCGCGATGATAAAGTGCGCGGCGAGTGAGCGCGTGGCGAGAGAGCACGCGGTGACAGAGCGTGCGGCGATAGAGCATGCTGCGATGGAGCGCGGGACAATGGAGCACGCACCGATGGGGCGCGCGGCAATAGAGATCGTGATGATGGAGCGCACGACGATAGAGCATGCGGTGATGGAGAACACAGTGATAGAGCGTGCGGCAATAAAGCGCGCAGATATAGAGTGCGGGGCGACAGAGTGCACGACGAGAGAGCGCATGGAGATTGAGCGCGCGACGAGAGAGCACGTGGCGACGTCTTTGGCTTTGGCGTGCATGAAGGACGTCTGCCACCTGTCGTGTTCTAGTTGCCACTTGCCCAACCTTGGAACCATGTGGATAGCCACCCAACCTCTTGAGTACTTAAGCTTCTCCCTCAGCCTCACCCACGCCACGCATTCTTCCTTCATCTCTCTCCCTCTCTCTC
>NW_006499207.1:2465825-2478494 GCF_000471905.2 Amborella trichopoda | reverse complement strand
ACCGTACCGTACGTACGTGAGTACGACCACCTACCTACTACGTACGTACTACGTCTCCTCCTCACCCTCCACCACCACCGCACTCTCTCTCTCTCTCTCTCCTCTCTCTCTCTCTCTCTCTCTCTCTCTCTCTCTCTCTCTCTCTAGGGAAAACGTTTGGGGAAGACTTGGAGAGAAACCATTGATGGAGTGGGTATGAGCTGTGAAAGAAGAGTTTTTGAGAAGGCATCACTTACTGTTCATGTAAGTGGATCCATCAACATTGCATTGTGGT
Organism: Amborella trichopoda; assembly: GCF_000471905.2. The sequence goes on along the minus strand of NW_006499207.1, from coordinate 2,478,220 downwards.
CATAAGGATGCATATAGTATATGTTTATGAGATGAGTAATGAAAGTGCATGTAGTGTGGTAATCTCTTATCCCTCGTTCACTAAAATTTGGGGTTTTTGTTTTATGATGAATGTGGATGCTAAAAATGAATGTATAGTTTAGAAATTCTGAAGGAAATGCATGTTTGTGTGTGTATACTGTGAAAGAATAGTTATTAGGATGTTTTTCTCTAAAAAAAAAACTGAAGGTTATGGATCATGTTTATGAAGCATGTTATATACTTCTGTGAAATTCTAGAAACAAGTATATTCTTGAAAGAGGATTTGAATAGTAAAATGAGGTCCGATTGACCCCAAATCACTGCTATTAGAAATATATGTGAGTCTAGTACTATCGTGTTTACCCGCTGCTGAATTTTTTTACAAAAATGAAGTTATAGTCCAAAAGGTATGAGCATGATACTATTGACTGTTTTTCCTGGATTTTTCATGCCACTAGTTTTAACGAACCAAAGGAAGTCCGTTTCCTGTCAAACCACCACCATTTGAAAGATCTTTGAGTAGGATAAAAGTTACATGTAGAAATTATTTTGAAATTCCTCTTAGAATGAAAGTTGTGTCTTTTTATGAAGAGATGACACTGTGGACAATTTAGATAAAAACCAGAACTATAACTTTCCTTGGCATGGAAATTTGAACAATCAAATGGAGTCCAAATGCTTTCAAATTAGCCTTGTTAGAAAGATATATATCTTGGCTTGAACTTTTATTTTTTAAATTGTCTCAAATTCTTCACAGTTTAAGAGTCAAAGTGATGCAAAGCAGGGTATCCTGCTGTTCCATGTACGCAGCAGGGTATTGCAAATAAACGCTCATCCTCTTGAACTCTCAAGAGGGTCAATGAGGCCCAATTGTATTTGAACCTCCCGTGTTTGAAGGATAGGTGCGTCTAGTAAAAAATTTCTTTTGGAACCATCTTCAAATTCTTAATGAATCAGAAGTTAGGACCTAAATTGTGAGGGCACGACATTGCCTACAATTGCAGGAATTTGAACTGTAAGCTTAAACTGGAATATAGTTACTGCCACTATGATACTGCCTTTACAACACTATTAAAATGTGATATTGCTATCGTCATGTTGAGATACTAATATTTTCATAATGAGACATTGATACTACGATTCTGACCCATACCAAATGGGGCACCCATTGGTAGCGAACACTGTTATATTGTAGTGATATTGATATTGTAAGTCATTAGTGGTGGATTTTTTCATACTGTGACACCCTGTGATACTGCTGTAATGTGTTATACATTGTGAGATTGACCACTACGCAATGGAGCAACCCATTGGTAGTGTGATATGAGATTGTTTTTGAGGCTTGTGATATAAGGCACTGCGCAACGGGTCATCTGTTGATAGTGTAATATGTTATGATGTGAACATATGTGTGCACGTTAATATGCTAGTTATGTGATATGTGAATGGGCACCTACTGTGTAAATAATGGTGTTGGCAGCTGTGAACTTTCCTTAACTATCCATGTTAGGACGGGAGTCAAGATGTGAATGTGACTATTTGGATGGGTCGTGCCCCCCTAAATCTTTATGAGCACAACGCATTGGGTCACCCAATGGTAGTTTAACACTCTCTCACCAGTAGGGCATAAGGAGAGGTTCGTGTCTTGCAAGGCCACTGCCTATCGAAAACTCCAAAGCTCGTTGGGGATATGTGTGTGCATGAGGGCATTACGAGGTGGGACACCCACTTGTCATTGTCCTCCCTCCTGAATGAGGGTAGAGGTTTCAAGCTACAAGATTGGCTTAGCCTGAGTAATAGAACTTCTATTTCAAGATTAGGCCTCTCTAACTTCTGCAACTGTGATTTGTTATCCTTACTGTTTTGCTTAAAGTGTAGCGGCTTCTAATTTATACATTGTGTATTAAACTGCTTTTCTTATTATATTGTTATAATACTAAAAGGCTTTCTAAAGGGATTTATCTTGATGTTCTTTGAATAAGTGTACACTGCTTACTGTTATCACTGTTTAAATAATTGGGATGCAATGGTGTAGATCTACTTACTGGGCTATCAACTCATTACATCTTATTTGCATGATTGTAGAGTGAAGGGTGTTAGTATCCATGCTGGAGGCAAGTAAGCCGTGTTTGGGTAGCTGAAGCTTGAAGTTTGAGGAGGTGAAGAGCCGTCTTTTGAAGATTTTCATTGTAAATTTTACGTGGACTACCACTGTGATGTAGACTTTATTTGTGTATTTGTTGGGCCAGTAGTGCCTTGAAGAAAAATTGTAAGAACTTTTGGATATCAGTGTGAATGGTTTGGCTGTACTTTTGGATGTAATACTTATCTTTGTGTAAGTTTTAGTTTTCTTTCGTGGTTTGCTCAGGATTTCACTTTTTATATGTGCTGAGCCACTCTTATCTGAGTGGTGTGCGCCACCTCCTGTTGTGATCCCGCTCCCTGCCATCGCTGGCTTGTACGATTTAGGGTCTAGGGGCGGGGTCATGACAATTTATGGTATCAGAGCATCCAGGATAGGACTCTTGGCCTAGGACTCTGTAGGATGGATCTTTGGTAGGCTAGTTACTGGATGTTGTGTTTTAGGTTGAAGATGTCGAAGACTCGTGTTAACAACGTGAGTTTAAGCAATGGGAATACCAAAGCCTTCAGTGAATTCTTCCAAACTTTGGTGGTATGACACAAAATGATGAGAGATTCTATGCTGGCCCTGTCTACCCCGGCCCTTGACCAGAATGATAGCAGTTTGATAGAAAGGTTCAGGAGACTTGCACCTCCAAACTTAGTGGGGCATGGGGGAGTAGAGAAGGTTGAGAGATAGAGAAAATAGATAGAAAAGATCTTTGAAGTTTTAAATTGTACAGACGAGCAGAAGGTTAGGCTGGGTACATTTATGCTCGAAGGAGAAGCTGAACACTAGTGGAGCTCAGTAAAGCAGTCGTGGGAAAGGACAGGAATTGTAACTACTTGGGAGAATTTGCTAGAAGTATTTTATGAGAAGTTTTTTCGCGACTCCATAAGGGAAAGGAAAGAGGTAGAATTTATAGAGCTGCAATAGGAAAAGATGTCCGTAGAGTAATATGTAGCGAAATTTATTGAACTCTCCATATATGTGCCACATATTATTAACTCTGAGGCACAAAAGGCCAGTAAGTTGAGGGGCCTTCGGCCCGATATAAGGGGGAGGATTATTTCAGCAAACCTTAAGACCTACTCTCCGCTGGTGGACTTAACCCTAAAGATAGAGAGATATTATGAAGACTTTTGAGCTAGAAGAGAAGGGAGATTGGGTGTTGCATAGCTCGAAAGTTTGAAGACGAAAGCACGACCGCCTCTCAGGAAAGAGTTGAAGGGGAGAAATAGTCAGGGCGGTGTCAAGATTCCAAGGGCTTTTTCAAATGATGTAAGGATCAGCTGACACCTTGTCTTCTCTCACTGTGGTCTGGGCAACCATACAACAACAGAGTGTTTCAGGAAGATTAGGGCCTGCTTTCGGTGTGGCAAGCCAGGCTATCTTGTAAAAGACTACCCTGTCAAAGGATCAGAGGATTGATCGAGGGCTCAAGGGCGGGTGTTCACCTTGACAGAGCAAGAGGCTCAGGCATCAATCTATGTTATTCGAGGTACGCTTTATGTATGTGGATTTGAAGCAAGAGTTTTAATTGATCTTGGATCTTCCCATTCATTTGTTGCACTACACTTTGCATGTTACCTGAATGTTAAGCCTGCACAACTTGATTGGACTTTGATAATATGTATGCTGTTGGGTGGGTCAATAAAAATTGATATAGTATATAAGTAGTGTGGGGTTGATATTGAAGCACATTTGTTGCCTATAAATTTGATACTTCTAAATGTTCAAGACTTTGATGTTATCTTGAGTATGGACTGGTAGTCCACCCACTATGCCACCGTGAATTGCTTTGATAAGATTGTAACCTTTAGACGCCTGGGCCAACCTGAACTACATTTTAAAGGCATCAAGGATGTTTTTCATTTGCACATCATCTAAGCCCTTTGGGCCTCTGGCTTGTTGGCCAAAAGATGTGCGGGATACTTGGCTTATGTAGTAGAAAACCAGAATGTCCAGTCCAAATTAGAAGAGATATCGGTGGTGAGAGAATATCCAGAGGTCTTCCCCGAAGAGTTAACTTCTCTGCCCCCAGTTAGGGAGATTGAATTTGAAATAAAGGTGGCTCCTGGTGCTACACTTATATCTAAAGCCCCTTATAGGATGGCCCCAGTTGAGTTAAAGGAATTGAAGGAGCCATTGCATGAATTGTTAGATAAGGGGTTCATCCGACCTTGTCACCATGGGACGCACCGATTCTGTTTGTTAAGATGAAAGATGGTATCTTGAGACTATGCATTGATTATAAACAGTTGAACCAGGTCACAGTGAAGAACAAGTACCCAATGCCTAGAATTGATCAACCATTTGACCAACTACAAGGGGCCCAAGTATTTTCTAAGATTGACCACCGGTCAAGTTACCATCAGTTGCAGGTTAAGGAAGAGGATACCTCCAAAACCGCATTCAAAACTCGTTATGGCCACTACGAGTTCTTAGTCATGCATTTTGGGTTAACAAACGCCCCTACCACCTTATGGATCTGATGAACAAGTTTTTAGACCCTATTTGGATGACTTTGTAGTGGTTTTTATAGATGATATTTTGGTATATTCCAAGAATCAAGAAGAACATGAACGATATTCAAGAATGGTCCTCATGACCTTAAGAACAGAGAAGTTATATGCCAAGCTCAGTAAGAGTGAATTCTGGCTCCCAAAGGTGGCTTTCCTCGGGCATATTTATTCCAAAGAAGGGGTGGCCATTGATCCATGTAAGATTGAGGCTATGCTTAAGTGGGAAAGACCAGCGAATGTATTTGAAGTCTGTAGTTTCCTGGGACTGGCAGGTTATTATAGACCTTTGTGAAGGGGTTCTCGAAGATAGCATGTCCCTTGACCCTCTTGACCCAGAAAGAAGTCAAGTTTGAATGGTCTGATAACTGCGAGAGAAGTTTTCAGGAACTGAAGAAAAGACTGACTACAGCCCCGATACCGACCTCGCCCAAGGGGAATACAGATGTTATAGTCTACATAGATGCCTCGAACAAAGGGCTTGGGTGTGTACTGATGCAACGAGGAAAGGTTATAGCCTACGCCTCCAGGCAATTAAAGTCGTATGAACAAAACTATCCCACTCATGATTTGGAGTTGGCAGCTGTGGTTTTCGCCCTAAAAATTTGGAGGCATTATTTGTATGGGGCTCAATTTAAAGTGTTCACTGACCATAAGAGTCTTAAGTACTTATTTTCTCAGAGAGAATTAAATAGGAGACAAAGAAGGTGGATGACTTGCTCACTAATTATGATTGTACCATCAACTACCACTCGAGTAAGACAAACGTCTTGGCAGATCCCTTAAGTAGGAAGCCCGTGGTGTCAGTGGCTCACATGAATGTTCAAGATATGAAACTATTAGAAGATGCAGTAGAATGACACCCAACTCTGTCCCTTGATGATGGGAAAGGAAGAATTTCATGTATAAGAGTAGAGCCTTATCTCTTTCAGTGAATCCGAGTAGCGCAAAAGGAAGATCCTCAACTCATGAAAATTTTCAAGGCAATAAAGTCGAAAGGAAAAGAGGAGTTTGCCTTGGGTAGTGAGGAAATGTTAGGACTTAAAGGATGGATTTGTGTCCCCAGCAATGAGAAGGTAAAAAGGGCTATTTTGGAAGAGGCACATCACTCCCATTATACGATACATCTAGGGAGCACGAAAATGTACCAAGATTTAAAAAGAGTATTTTGGTGGAATAATATGAAGAAAGATGTAGCGCAGTTTGTTTCTAAGTGTTTGATGTGTCAGCAAGTAAAGACTGAACATCAGAAGCTTGCTGGATGGTTACAACCCTTACCTGTGCTAGAATGGAAATGGGAGCACATAACTATGGATTTCTTGTATGGTTTTCCTAAATCAAGTATGGGGCATGATAGCATTTGGGTTATTGTAGATCGACTCACTAAAGCTGCTCATTTCTTGTCAGTTTGTACAACCTACACCCTAGACAAGTTGGCCCAGCTATACATCAAGGAGATAGTAAGACTGCATGGGGTGCTTGTTAGTAATGTGCTCGATAGGGACCGTAGATTTACTTCAAGGTTTTGGAACAGTCTACAGTCGGCCATGGGGGCCAAACTCGCTTTCAGTACAACTTTCCACCCTCAAACTGATGGACAGTCGGGAAGAACCATTCAGACCTTAGAAGATATGCTGAGGGCTTGTGTCACAGATTTTAAGGGAATTGGGTTGATCATCTGCCTTTGATAGAGTTTTCTTATAACAATAGTTTCCAGGCCAGTATCCAAATGGCATCTTTTGAGGCATTATATGGAAGAAAGTGCAGATCACCTGTATGTTGGGACGAGATCGGTGAAAGAAGACTTCTAGGATCATAAATTGTTCAAATGACCTCAGAAAAGATCTATCTAGTCTGAGAAAGACTTAAAATGGCTCAAAGTCAGCAAAAGAGTTATGCTGACAATAGGATAAGGGGCCTTGAGTTTGAAGAGGGTGATTGAGTCTTTCTGAAAGTATCACTAATTAATGGCTCGATTAGATTTGGCAAAAAGGGGAAACTGAGTCCATGATTCATTGGACCCTTTGAGATTTTATAAAGGATTGGAGTCATGACATATGGTTTGGCCCGATGCATCTCACATTTTGAGTATGAGCCGATCCCGATTAGGGAAGATTTGACTTATGTGGAGCAGCTAATTGAGATTCTAGACAGAAGGGTCCATGTTTTGCGCAACAAAGAGATTCCCCTAGTCCGAGTTTTATGACAGCATCATTCGAAGGAAGAATCAATGTGGGAGCGAGAAGATGAAATAGGGATAAGTACCTCCATTTATTTAGCTAACCGACGATTTTGTGGACAAAATCTTTTTAAGGGGGGAATGATGTAAGGACCCAGACTTTCGTGTGCGGCGAGAGAGCACGCGGTGATAGAGCGTACGATGATGGAGCACGCGGTCAGAGACCAAGCCACAATAGAGCGTGTGGCGAGTGAGCGCATGGCTAGTGAGTGCGCGGCAAGAGAGCGCGCGTCGAGAGAGAGCGCGGCGTTAGAGAATGTGGTTATGGAGCGTGCAGTGATAGAGCGTGCGACGATAGAGCGCGCAACAAGTGAGCGCATGGCGAGAGAGCGCGTTGTGATAGAGCGCGTGGCGATGGAGCGTGCGGTGATAGAGCTTGTGGCAATGGAGCGCACGACAATTGAGTGAGCGATGATGGACTGCACGGTGATAAATCGCGCAGGGATAGAGCACGCGGCGACGGAGCGTGAAGCGAGAGAGCGCAGGGTGATAGAGAGCGCGGCGATGGCTCTCGCTCTGGCGGGCATGAAGGATGCCACCTATCATGTTCCAGATGCCACTTGCCCAGCCTTGGCGCCACGTGGACAGCCACCCAACCTCTTGAGTTCTTAAGCCTCCCCCTCACCCACGCCACTCGTTCTTCCTTCATTTCTCTCTTTTTCTCTCTCTCTAAGGCATAGGTTTGGGGAAGACTTGGTGAGCAGCCATTGTTGGAGTGGGTGTGAGCTGTGAAAGAAGAGTTTTTGAGAAGGCATCACTACTGTTCATGTAAGTGGATCCATCACCATTGCATTGTGGTCATAAGGATGCATATAGTAGATGTTTATGAGATGAGTAATGAAAGTGCATGTGGTGTGGTAATCTCTTATCCCTTGTTCACTGAAATTTGGGGTTTTTGTTTTAGGATGAATGTGGATGTTAAAAATGAATGTATAGTTCACAAATTTAGTAGGAATTGCATGTTTGTGTGCGTCTACTGTGAAAGAACAGTTATTAGGATGTTTTTCTATAAAAAAAAACTGAAGTTTATGGATCATGTTTATGAAGCATGTTATATACTACTGTAAAATTTCAGGAATAGGTATGTTCTTGAAAGAGGCTTTTGAACAATCAAATCAGGTCCGATTGACCCTAAATCACTGCCATTAGAAATATATGTGATTCTAGTAAACTGTTTATGTTTTTCCATTGCTAAATTTCTTTACAAAAATGAAGTTATACTCCAAAAGGTATGAGCATGTCACTGTTGAATGTTTTTTCTAGAGTTTTCACTGTCATTGCTATTGCTACTAGTTTTAACTAACCAAACGAAGTTCATTTCCTGTCAACCACCACCATTTGAAAGATCTTTGAGTAGGTTAAAAGTTGCATGTAGAAATTATTTTGAAATTCCTCTTGGAATGGAAGTTGTGTCTTTTTATGAAGAGATGTCACTGTGGACAATTTTGATAAAAACCAGAACTATCACTTTATTTTGCTCGGAATTTTTAATAATAAAATGGTCCAAATACTTCAAATTAGCCTTGTTAGAAAGATATATGTCTTGACTTGAATTTTGATTTTTAAATTGTCTTAAATTCTTCACGGTTTAAGAGTCATAGTGATGCAAAGTAGGGTATCTTAATGTTCCATGTACACAGTAGGGTACCACAAATAAACCCTCATCCTCTTGAACTTTTCAGAGGGCCAATGAGGCCCAATTGTCTTCGAACCACCCCGATGTGAAGGGTAGGTGTGTCTAATATAAAATTTGTTTTGGAACCATCTTCAAACTCTTAATGAATCAGAAGTTACGACCCAAATTATTAAGGAATGTCATTGCCTACAATTGCAGGAATTTGAACTGTAAGCTTAAACTGTAATATTCTTACTACCACTATGATACTGTCTTTAAGACACTGTTAAAATGTTATATTGCTATCGTCATGTTGAGATACCGGTATTGTCATAATAAGACATTGATACTATGATTCTCACCCTTACGTAATGGGGCACCCATTGGTAGCAGACACTATTATATTGCTGTGATATTGATACTGTAAATGATTAGTGGTGGATTTTGTCATACTGTGATACCTTGTGATGCTGCTATAATGTGTTATACATTGTGAGATTGACCACTACGCAATGGGGCAACCCATTGGTAATGTAATATGAGATTGTTTTTGAGGCTTGTGATATAAGGCACTGTGCAATGGGTCATATGTTGGTAATGTAATATGTTCTTATGTGAATATATGTGTGCACATTAATATGTTGCTTGTGTGATATGTGAAGAGTCACCTACTGTGTGAATGATGGTGTTGGCAGCTGCGACTCTTTTTTAACTCTCTATGATACGACGGGAGTCAGGATGTGAATGTGAATATTTGGGTGGGTCCCCCCCCCAGATCTTTATGGGCACTACGCATTTGGTCACCCAATGGTAGTGTAACACTCTCTCGCCCGAAGGGTATAAGGAGAGGGTTGTGTTTTGCAAAGCCATTGCCTATCAAAAACCCCAAAGCGCATTGCGGATGTGTATGTCCTCGAGGGCATTATGAAGTGGGACACCTACTTGTCATTGTCCTCCCTCCTGAATGAGGGTAGCAGTTTCAAGCTACAGGATTGACTTAGCCTGAGCAATGGAACTTCTATTTCAGGAATATGCCTCTCTAGCTTCTGCAACTGTGCTTTGTTATCCTTACTGTTCTGCTTAAAATACGGAAAGGCTTTCTAGAGGGCTTTCTCTTGATGTTCTGTGAATAGGTGTACACTGCTTACTGTTATCACTGTTTAAATAGTTGGGATGCAATGGTGTAGATCTGCTCACTGGGCTATTAGCTCATTCTATCTTATTTATGTGATTGTAGAGTCAAGGGTGTTAGTATCTGTGCTGGAGGCAAGTAAGCCGTGTTTGGGTAGTTGAAGCTCAAAGTCTGAGGAGGTGAAGAGATGTCTTTTGAAGATATTCATAGTATGTTTTGGGTGGACTACCACTGTGATGTAGACTTTACTTTGTGTACTTGTTGGGCCAGTAGTGCCTTGAAGAAAATTGTAAGAACTTTTGGATATCAATGTGAATGGTTTGGTTGTACTTTTGGATGTAATACTTGTTCTTATGTGTAATTTTTAGTTGTCTTTCTTGGTTTGCTCATGATTCTGCCTGTTATGCGCTGACCCATTCCTACCTGAGTGGTGTGTGCCACCTCCAGTCGTGATCCCGGTCCCCACCGTCATTGGCTCGTACGGTTTAGGGTCCAAGGGCGTGTGACAGTTATAATATTGACCACTTATTTAGGAAAAATTACAAAAAAAACCCTAAAATGGACTATCTATACAACTTACCCCCACCTCAATCTTTTCTCACTTTTTCCCCCGAGACAATCTTTCCTTACAAAACCCCCCAAGGTAAAAAGTTGTTATTTTTTGAACAAAAATGCCCTTCCTGTACAAACCAATTCGTGGGTCCCAAGTAGCGTACTGTCGGAGCGCGTTCTCATAATGCCAGAGCGCACATTCAAAATTTTGGAGTGCTTGTTTATACCGCCGGAGAGCGGTCCTCCATTGGTGGAGTGCTGTGGCTCCAAAGACTTCATTGCCGGAGTGGAATGTTAGAGCTCATCTTTGCACTATCGGAGCAAGTTCTCATAATGCCGGAGTGCTACGGCTCAGACTTGCATTGTCGGAGGGCACATTTAGAATGCCAGAGTGTGTGTTTGTACTTTCGAAGCGTGTGTTTGTACTGCCGCAGCACATGTGAAAACAAGAGAGAGAAGGCCGTGTGAAAACAAATAAGGGTAGTTTAGTCTTATTTCATGCTACTTTTGGGTTGGGGGATTATTTGAAAAGAAAGGTTGTTTGCGGGAAAAAAGTGAGAGAAAAGATTGGGATGGGGGTAAGTTGCATAGATAGTCCATTTTACAGTGTTTTTTATAATTTTCCCTATCAATTATGGTAATATTTGATTTATAATATTAATATAATCATAAATAATTATAATATTTATTACTGATTATAATATATTTTCTTGACGTATATAATGTTTGCAATATAATTATATAGTATATCACCACTCAAATATAATTGATATAAACTACAATTAAATAATTACCAATATTTATTAGCACGGTAATATATACAGTGGTTAACAATGCATATCAAGAAATGTTATACCTAATATGACCATAGAATATATAAATAATTTGACGAATTATTATGATTAGTTACACTAATAAATTCATGTTATAATTTAGTGTACAATTGACAAAGCATGTAAATTACCTATGTTATAATTATTAATATAATTGTACACTGTAATTTCACATGCTTTGTCAATTGTACACTAATAAATTCATGAAATTACGGTGTACAATTATATTAATAATTCCACTAGTTTATGGGTAATAATTCAATATTACCGAGGGCAATTTAGTGGCACTTCATGCGTACATGCTTGGGGAAACGTGGGACAAATCATACGGTTCACAAGTGCGCACAAGCCGCCATAATTGAACACAAAATACCAGCATGATTTGCTCAAACACTTGGGATAAACTACCCTAGTTTGCGATTCGCACGCATGGAAATTTTGTGATTTGAGCGCAATTATGGCTAATTGTGCACTTGTGATCACAGTGTACATAAAACGTTGTGTGCACTTTTCGACATGATTATACGATTTGCCCGTATGGTGATGCGATCACCGTATTCGATTTGGCCCATAGTTGAGCGCATGTCAATATAATTAATCACCATAATATATATAATATTGATGTATATATTATATTATAATGAACATATAACTATATTAAATAGATTATATATATTAATAGTAATTATTATTATAATGTTCCAATGACATCAAATTATCGTAATTAATAGGTAATTATAATGATATATTAATCAATACATAATATATACCCAGTTATTACAGTTATCATATTTATACAAATTCAATTAATATTATCAGTAAACGATAATATATAATATTCACACACGTAAGTTAACATAGATCAATTATACTAATCTAACGTCTTTATATTATAACGTTTTAGTATTAATCATATTAAAATGAAATAATATGACCATTACTAAATTACATATGTTTGTGTAAAATAATATGGAAAATTATTTTATAATTATCATATTACAATTAACTAAAAAATTATTCATCTTTATTATACTATTACATATATTACAAAATATATTATCAATTTAATATATTATGTATTAATATATGGTATAATTCACAATAATTACGTAATTTTGTTTGGATTATGTACACAAAACTGTAAAGTTAAATATATTTAATTTAAGGTTTGTGCATAAACGTTAATGTCTCAAAATTATAGTGGCTATTCTAATTTGTAAATCCGATTTTAACATATTGATATAATTTAGCACTAATGAATGGTCATTATTAGTCTAGCGGTGGTAATTATGGTATCAAATAATTACACCGCCTATATAATATTTACATATACTTATAAACGGTGCGCATGTTAAGACGT
>NW_006499207.1:2438628-2464678 GCF_000471905.2 Amborella trichopoda | reverse complement strand
ATATATAAAATAGTAGTTTACGAGTTAATCATAATTTAATCAATATTTAATTTAGCGATTATCAAATATATAGTACGATAACGTTATTATTGATATAATAATTAAATGGTATAGTTAAATATACAATTGTAACGGTCATGGTTTTATTTAATTAATAATTGTTATGTATTGAATTCAAATAATTAAATTATGTATGGTAAACATATAAAAATAATACCACTAATTATAACAATTAATAAATAATTGATGGGTTAACGTTTATATATAACACGGTGTATACATGATTATGTAAACTATATAATACATAAATTATTAAGTTATCGTACCTGTTTACGATGCAAAAATCATTGCGATCTTTAGAAGAAGATCCTTCGGATCTGAATACCACAAATTAGATTTTAAAAGATGATAGAGATAGTGGGGACAATCGAATTCTGATCCGAGGTCAGATCTACTCAAAAATGAGGAAACTTGCTTTCTAATAAGTGGCAGAGTAAGAAATGATACCAAACCGGGCTAGATAGCCCGGGATTCCCGTGGCTTCGAGGCCTTGCCCGTATCAGAACCGGAGCCCTCTTTGTCTTTCTTTCTTCAAGTGTTGACCAGGCCTTAACCTGGTTGAAGCAGTGGAAATTTTGACAGTCTCATAATAGCCCTGGATCGGCCAAGAACTTCAAAAAACCTCTTAAAAGACTCCTGTCAAGTTTTGTCGTAGTCTGACATGTCTAAGGCAGTACAGACTGAGAAACAGTTTCAGCAGAATCGACCTCTAACACCCTGAAACGGCCCCATAACTAGAGCTACATTGTCAGTATCTCAAATTGCTATGAGACCACCACCATTGGATCCGACAAGGTCGAAAACCCCTAGGGGTCAATTTCCAGCCCAAACGGACACTTTAGAAAGAAGTTATAGGAAAAAGAGTGATACAGGAGGGGCAACACGCTATTCCCTTGAAGCCACCCTGCAACTCCACACCATGGAAAGGATAGTCATGATCAGTCACTTTCGATATTCATATTTCACCCGTCCCAAGTAGGATCGCACGCAAATTTGGTGACCAAGTTCGTCTAGTCAAGACGAGGGATTCGAAATGTGGCATGCCCCGTGACGACACTCGAGCGCGAAGAAAAGCTAGAGAGAAGTTGCTGATCTGTGAAGAAAGTGTAGAAAATTCAGCAGCGTTGTGCCTTGCTCGAGCGGCCAGATCTCGCTGTTCGTGAGCCCGATCGTCGCGAGACCAATTCCATCGTGTGCGTAGGGTCTTGGGCTATCACTGACCCGAACCCCGTACGTGATGAGAGATCAGATTTTGCACACAAAGCCGACGAAGTAACTGCAAATTCCTTTGTCGAAATTCCATATTCCGGCCAAAATTCCAAAGTTACAAAATCCTCGTTCGATCACGGAATCGAGCTGCATTTGTTGCTCCACGATCGTAACAACATGCTCAGTGTAATTCAGTGAAGAAATCATCGAAAAACATCAAGGAACGAGTACACTATCGATCCGAAGTTTTATGATCCATTCAAATTTCAAGTCACATGATCATGCACTAAAACCACGATCCATGGCTCGAAGTTGGTATCGAATCTATCGCCATGCCGATCTCTACAAGAAAACAATCATCTTACGACCAACTGGGCATCAGAACGACCCCAGATCAGCCATGTAAGATCACGCAAGTTTTAGGGCAATACATTGACTGTTATGGAATTCCATGAATTCTTTAGAAGGGGCAAATATGTCATTTTACACCCTATTTTATAATTACTTTTAATTCAATTTAACCTTAATTTCCAGCAATTAGGGTTATTTTGATCATTTTCTCATGATTGGTGCAAATTCTTTATATACGTACTGGCATTGTACGCACCAGAGGACTCAACCTTTTGCAAAAGAGAGAATTTTTACTTAATACAAGTTTCTCTTTCTTCTCATTGTTGGGTCACGTTTGTGAGAGAGTGAGGTGAGAGAAATTTTTGACCGATACCTCTAGGTTCGAGGTAAATCTTTTCTCTCTTCTTTTGTTTTTCTTCTTCTCTCTCCCTTCTTTCCTCTTTTCTCCCTCCTTCTCAGTCAGAGTTCCTCGTAGGGATCATGCACCATAGTGGCAGTGTCGTGCATGCCTGCCTTGAGGTTACACAGGTCGCGCATGGCGATGGCAGCGCCATGCGTGAGCCTCCTTCTCCTTCTTTTCTTCAATCTCTTTCGTTCAGTGGGCCTGTAGACGGTGCTGCCCATCGTCGTCTATAGATGTAGCTTGGACGTATTAGTGAAGAACTCAAACGTCAAAACCCATTGCCGCTCGTAGGGGTCCTTCCCTGTTGCGTGTCTATAGCAGACGACGATACCCATCACTACCTGCTATATGCCTCAGCAACGTTTACCGCTATTCGCGTGCCTCCTTCACATGATCGACGTTCATCACTGTCCTTCCTTCGTCTCACGCCTATCGTTGTGTGCCTCATGAGGATTGTGGCAATGCGCTTCAAGAATGACCATCACCGCATGCTTCATCAATGACTCTCGCTGCCGGCGTAGGGGCATGTTGTCTTCTTACGTTGCCAATCGGTGATACCTAGCACTCTCTCTAGTTCATTTCTCACTCTCTAGCCATGAGCAGTAGCGTCGAATGTCACCCAAGGGCTATGACGCTGCTACTCGGCGATTGTGAGTGGCGACACCTAGCACCATTGGGTCCTCATCTCTTTGCCGTCTCTTGTCTTCTTTTCACTCTCTTTTCTCTTTTCACTTGATTGAGGGTAGACTTAGCCTAGCACCGCCATATTGGTCTCGGTTTCGAGTAGTATTGTTGTCGTATTGGTCTTGAGGACCATGCCCGTCTTACTACCACTTTGAGTCGATAACTTCCCAGCTGTCTTGCTCGTCTCGCCTCTTCGTCAAGTTTTCTTCTCTTTTCTATCTTTATTTAAATCGTACGCTTCATCACCCTCTCGCATAAACGTACGTTGCCCTAAGACAAGAGTGGGTTCCTTTGACCCACCTGTCATACAAGTTAACCATATAAGTGTTGTATAGAAAACAAGAGGATTGCAGGTCAAGGGAGGCGATTTTGAACAAGCTAATGCAGCTGGGGGTTTTCTTCGCGATCTAAGAGGGCGCCCATGCGAGCCAGCCCGAGTAAGTCCTAAACCAACCTTCAAGTCCTCTCTCACCAGTTGGTATACCTGCTCTTGCTCTAGAGCAAGGTTCTGAGGGAGCGATCTCAAATCCCAAGTTCGCCAGAAACTCGAGATACGTGCTGCCAGATCATCCAGATCTGGAGAATGAGATCGAGGCACTTGACCAGCTTGGTGACTCCACTGAGGGCTTACTACCCCTTAGTCGGCTGGCTCTTGTTTGATTGGTATCCTCTTTTACTTTCTGCATTAATTTCTATGGCACCTGGGTTGTTCAACCCATTCATTCGAGTCGGGGACTTTCTTATCCCCGCACTTGAGACCGTCCCAGGGAAGCGTACTACTCAAGCTTCCTTCCCTACTCTCCACCTGAGTCAGGATCAGTGCGAGAGGGGAATTAAAAGTCCCTGCCTCCCCGCTGCCTTGCCCTGGTGGACCCTCCACCAAGGCCTCTTGCATCGGTGGCACATCTGTCACCACACATAGCACACACCCTGCTACCAGCAAGTCTCTTGCTGGTCATATTTCTGAGGCACGCCGGAAGGCTTCCCCCGTCACTCCCGTGAAAGGCAAGCGAGTTGCCATCGCTCTTGAGTAAAGGCAACCCCTTATGCTCCTTCACCACCCCAAACATCCACACCAAGAGCGTTGGCACATAGGGGCGGAGGTCCTGATATCTTCACCCCTCGCACACATCCAAGGGCTCATGATCCATCCACTTGAGCGACACCTCAGGGCAACCCTCAAGTTGCTTTGAGCTCATATCCAGGGCTAGGTCTTCTTGGGCCGAACCCTACATGTGCCATGCATTTGCTTTCCACAACCCAGGGCAGCGCTAGCTCTACGCCACCTCTAGCACGAGGGTCGACCACTCCGTCCTTGCTCCCAACGCACACAGCTTCACTCTATGAGAGATGGCCGTCTGCCTCACCCCTCAGAAACACAATCTCATGGATCCCGACCTCCTCAGGTTGAACCCATTGACCGGGCCAGGGTCGACCCCCAAGTCACCTAGACGACCAACTCTAAAAGTGCTCATGCATCGTCTTGGCAAGTTCCTTTCCGACCTCAACTCAGGCGAAGTTGTGAACCAGCTCCTTCCTCTGTCACTCTCCAAACTCCAGAGCCTGACTGAGTCCAAGAATATTGCTAGGCCGTCACTACTCAGAAACCACGGTCCCAAGATCGTCAAGAACAGGTCCTCACAAGATCGGCATACAAGGCTCGAGTCCAGTCGGGGCTGGTTCAACCCCTCTTAACTAACTTGCCACGCACCACTTACCTACCTCGGCAGTCGACTGACCCGCTAGGCTCTGAGGACCCTCTAGAAGAGACGATCAGTGTCATGGTGATCAATGACCCGGACGATGCTTAGGAGGAGCGAATGAACAAGTTTGAGGAAATGATGTAAGCCATCCTTGAAAAGATGGAACTCCTAGAGCCCTTTAGATCCCCTTCTTCGACCGATTCTCGGACTGGTGAGGACACAGTTCCTAAGAAAAGTCCTCCATCAGCATTCCAAGACAGTTCTACCTCCCACAGGGTCTCCCAAACCGACATAGATGCTATGGTGGCCCATAACCTCAAGAACAAGGTCCCAGGCATGCAGGAGACGCCGCTCTATCAAAAGTCGTACCCTTCGTACATAAACCAAGTACCCTTTCCTCCGAACAATCAAAAGGGGAAGCTCCCTCTGTTCAACAGTACAATGTCACTGCACCAGCATACGGCTCACTTCCAGGTGGCCTGTCGGGAGACGACAACTGACGGACGACTCCTCCTCAGCCAGTTCATCGAAACTCTTGAAGGGCCAGCCTTCTAGTGGTATGCTCGTTGTCTCCCAACTTGGTAACCACATGGCAAGAGATGGAGCAGTTGTTCTACCAATGCGTCTATGAATTCCAAAGGAACATGGAGACCATAAAACTCCTCACCCTAATGTAAGACTCTGGTGAGCCGGTCGACACGTTCATCACCTGCTGGAGAGAATTGGCAACCTTCCATGCCACTCCCAGGACCGAGAAAGAAGTGGTCCAGACCTACATACAGAACATACTTCCCGAGATTGCTCTTCATGTCATCCACCCTCCATGTCAGAGCTCATCTCTAAGGCAGTTCGTATTGAGGGATTATTCAAGCATCATGGCAACCCTCGTCTACAACCTGCCAGGTCAAACTCTCGCTCCAACAATCGGGGCTGCCAAAAGGCAGTAATTAGTGTGATCGTCACCGTGGTTGACATCAAAGGTGCGGTTCCTCAAACCCTGGAACTTTCCAAGGCACAAGCATCTCCGGCCGGGGGCAAGCAGCAGTCTTCCAACAGTGTCCCTCCTCCTAAAAATTTTTGGCAAAACGACTACTGGGCCCAGCACCAGAATAAGGTTTAACCCTTCGACACAGAGTGGATGCCTGTACTACTTCGACTACGGCTAGAACAGAACATGAACCAGTTGCAAGAGGCCAATATCGTGGAGTCGGCTGGGTAGGAGGCAAATGAGAAGTACTACGCCTATCACAGGAGGGTATGGCAACCCACTTACGACTGCTATAAGCTCAACGACACGATCGAAGCCCTTATTAACAAGGGTAAAATAAAGCTCGAAGAGTTGAAAAAAGCATTCGGGGCAACTGACGTCTCTCACTTAGTCACGATCCATGAGGACGATGGGGCACCCGCTATTCTTCGTGCATTTTTCTCCATAATGCTTGAAGAAGGGTTCGCCACTCCAAGCCGGCAAGGCAGCCCAAGTTCCTATCTCTAAGAACCGAGAAACTTTGGTACGCGTATCACCACACATGAGGCTAGGACGTCAACGAATGCACTGGCTTCCACAAGCTCTTGGTGGAGAAGATGCATAGGTGCCAGGAAGTTCAGGGCATCCCAAAAAGACACCCTCAAGTCCCTCTTCCCCATGAGCAAGAAGGCCTCCTGATGCAAGCCCAAGGAAGTGCTGAGCTAGACCCTCTGCAAGCCCTCTTCAAGGCAATGCTCCAGAAAGGCCTTGTCGCTCCCAAGCCTTCCAGGCAGCCGAGGCGTCTTGCCCAGGGTATAGAAAAACTTTGGTGCCCATATCACCAAGTATGAGGCCACGAACTGAGCGAATGCTCTTGTTTCGAAGCTATAGTCGCAGAGAAAGTCCGGCAAGGCCACATCGTTTGTGCGTTTCTCCTGGAATGTGTCCGGGATTTCCAATCCCATTTCAAACGAAGCCACACTAACAGCCTCTCCTAAGTATACACTCGACCCTTCAAAGCCTTCGACCTCTCAGCCTTGGAAAGTCTACCATGGGCGGAGGAGGCTCAAATCCTTGAAACGTGAGGCAGTCTAGCAAGCTAGGGATACTCGCCAGCCTGATAAGGTGGTCTGGACATCCCCTCTGGGATCTCAAAGGTGACGGCGGGCACATAGGTCGGCCCATCGAAAGAATAGTCCTCCTCAGGCCCCTTCGTCCTCTGTCGACCTTGCAAGACTTTATATCAAGAACAACTCACCTCATCCTTTCATCCAATTTTGCGGACAATCCCGAGTCACCAACAGCTCGGGATTCCCTCACTATCGGTGACGACGCTAAAAGCACCCCACAACGGTCAAACCTGGGGCACGACCTAAAATATCCCAGGGGCATGACCAATTTTGACGACGATGTAAAAAGCTGCCTTGAACGTTTTAACTCTTCTTCTCCTCCCTCCTCTTCTATTTTCTCCACCGGTGCAGCTCGATGGTGCCCAGACATCGACTCTCTAAATTGAGAATTCAGAGACACCAGCCTCACCTAGCCATAGTAAGAGTGCCTCAGAGAGAAGTTGGCCCTGGCAGTTGGATTCTCGACAGCAGCCAAGCCCCTGTCAACCCGAACAAAAACCGAGTCATCTTCAGGTTCCCACTCCGACAAGGCCTGCCACATGATCCAGGTGCATGAAGCATCACCTAGCTTGGGGAAAGCACCAAGTGATCCCAGTCATGAGGTCATGGACTCCCCTGTTCGAAGCTGACCCTTCCATTGCCTGGACTAGCCAGAGATCGGCACTCTCCCTCACTGTGCCCCTCCTAGAAGCTGAGATGTCTGGATCATGAGCTTCTACATTCGGGGTCAATGAAAATCCTGGTGAATCCCCTGATGAGGATGTCCAGGAAGCTCCAGAAGAGGGGGAAGAAGGTAGTCAGGTCACGGCTGATGGGCTCGAAGAGATCAACTTAGGGGATGAGGCCGACCTAAGGCCGACTTTTATCTCAGTAAAAATGTCCCCAGAGGAGAAAGAAAGTTATATCTCCCTCCTCCAAGAAAATCGGGACGTCTTTTCTTGACACTATCATGAGATGCCCTATCTAGAGCCTCAGATTGTTGTCCATCGCCTTGGTATTGATCCAACCATCAAGTGCATGAAGGAGAAATCTAGAAGGTTTAGACCCGACCTCTTGATGCAGATCGATGCTGTGGTGAACAAGCTCAAGCAAGCAGGATTCATACGTGAAGTCCAATACGCAAAATGGCTAGCAAATGTTGTCCCAGTCAAGAAGAAGAATGGCCAAATCAGGGTTTGTATTGAATTCCGCGTGTTGAACACTGCCTGCCCCAAGAATAACTTCCCCCTCCCGTTCATCGAGATGCTGATCAACTCCACAGCTCATTGCCAAATCTTCTCCTTTATGGATGGGTATTCTGGTTATAATCAAATCAGGATGGCACTAGAAGATGAGGAGGCCATTGTGTTCTTGACCCCAAGAGGCATCTTTTGCTGC
This sequence comes from Amborella trichopoda, assembly GCF_000471905.2. Next base: position 2,456,794 of record NW_006499207.1, on the reverse strand, counting down.
ATTGTGATGCTTTTCAGGTTAAAGAATGCTAGTGCTACATACCAGCAGGCCATGACGACCATTTTCAAGGACATGATCCACAAGGAGGTCAAGTGCTATGTGGAACCTGGTGGTGAAATCTGAAACAAAGGATGCTCACATACAAGGCCTCAAAAATGTATTTGAACGACTTCTGCATCACCAACTCAAGATGAACCCCTTGAAATGCACTTTCGACATACGCTCAGGAAAATTCTTAGGGTTCGTCGTGAGGTACTAAGGACTAGAGATCGAGCTGGTCAAAATCAAGGCAATTAGGGACATGCCACCGCCTGCAACCCTCCATGAACTACGTTCACTTCCAGGACATCTCGCCTATAGTTGAAGGTTCATCTCGAACCTTTCAGGGAGATGCAGGCCCTTTTCACATCCTTAAAGAAATACGCTTCCTTCATATGAGATGAGGTGTGCTAAGCTGTACTCGATGACATTAAGCAATACTTATTGAATCCTTCAGTTCTCTCTACACTAGTGTTGGGAGGCATCTCATCCTGTACATAATCGCTCTTGATGAGTCACTCGGGGCAATCCTAGCACAAAACAATGATGAAGGGAAAGAGACAGCGCTTTACTATCTCAGCCACAGAATGTAAGGGGTCAAGAAGAATTACCCTTCCATCAAGAAGATGTGCCTAGCCTTGATCTTTATGGTACAGAAGCTCCGTCATTACTTGCTCGATCACGAGGTCAAGTTAATCTCCAAGGCAGACCCGGTCAAGTTCCTTATGACCTAGCCATGCTTGTCAGGACGTTTGGCCAAGTGGACATTATTGCTGATGGAGTTTGACTTCACGTGTGTACCACAGAAGGTAGTCAAAGGTCAAGCCCTAGCAGAATTTCTTGCAGCTCACCCACTTCCTTTAGAATCTCCCCTGTCAAGTGACCTCTCAGATGAAGAAGTATTTTGTGCGACGCAAACTCAGCAGTGGGAAATGTACTTTGATGGAGCATTCCAGTCTGATAGAGTGGGCGTTGGAGTTGTGTTCTTAACTCCCGATGGAAGAATAATCCCTTTATCCTTCTCACATGCAGAGGCGTTTTCACATAACAAAGTCGAGTATCAAGCCCTCATAATCGGATTGGAAATCACCTAAGAGCTAGACCTGGAACATCTGAATGGGGACATGTTGACTTAAGAGTCGAAATTGATGCGCATGACAAGGGGGATGTCCTCTCTGAATGCCCACCTTACCCATTTGAGGCAATCCTCATAGCTAAGGATGTCGTTGAGACAGAGCAAGAAATGTCCCAAGGAAAAGGATCCAAGGTCAAGGAGCAGGAGCCCGAATTCTTCGACCAGATGTATGCGGAGGTTGAACAAGTAGAGGACTGGAGGGAGCCTATCATGGACATCATAAAGCATGGAAGGCTACCTCAGGATCGGGTAGAATGCAATGGCATATGACGGATGTCTAACAAGTACACCCTTTTCGATAGAGATGTCCTCTTCTGTGGGTCATTTGACAGAATTCTCCTCAGATGCATTGATATACAAGAGGCAAACAGAGTACTCGAAGAAGTGCACTTGGGTATCTATGGCCTGCATCTGTTCAGCCCTAAGCTCTATGAGCGCATACACAGACTCGGCTATTACTAGCCTTCCATGGTGGCTGATGCCCAAAACTATGCAAAAGATTCCAAGTGTGCCAGATCTACTCAAGCCTCATTCATCAACCCTCAGAGCCTCTCCACCCTATAGTGACATCGTGGCCCTTTTCCCAATGGGGTATGGACATGGTAGGACCCATCAATCCCCCTTCTGCCTTGGGCCAGGCCGTTATTATGACAGTGACAGACTACTTTTCCAAGTGGGCTGAAGTGATCCCTATCAAGAAAGTTCCAAGGACCGCAGTAGCCAACTTCATGCGTCATCACATCATCTACTGATTCGGAGTTCCGGACCGGATAATCTCTGATACTGGCCCCCAGTTCAGAAGCCATCATGTTGGTTGCCTGGTCAACCAGTTTGGCTACAAGTGGAAGTACTCGACTATGTACTACCCTCGCGCCAATGGATTGGCTGAGGCATTCAATAAAACTCTATGTGGGGTGCTCTAGAAGTCAAATTCAAAATCAAAGAAGAATTGGCATGAGGAACTACCTGAAGCTCTATGGCCTTATCCCACCACCACTTAGAATGCTACGTACTCCACTCCTTATTCCCTGGTCTACAAAGGTGAGGCGGTCTTGCCCCTCGAGGTTCAAATACCCTCACTCCATGTCGCTATACATCAAGGACTGACTTAAAATGAGAGGGTCAAGCTCCGTTACCAAGAGTTGGATGCCCTTTATGAAAAGTGACTAGAGGCCTAGCAGAACCTCGAGCTCAATCAAGGAAGAATGAAGAGAGCCTTTGACAAGTCTATCAAGGTTTTCTCATTCACTCATGGGGATCTAGTTTTAGTAGTAAAGAGATCGATTGCTATGTGTGGACGCCAGAAAGAAAAATTCGAGCCCAAATGGGAAGGCTTGCTCATAGTAAAAAAGGTCACGCTAAACGGTATGTATTGGCAAACTCCGAATGAAGAGAGGCGATGCCCCTATCAATGAACGATACCTAAAGAAGTATTATCCTTGATGTAACCCGAAAAGCTAGTGTGTGTATCAAGACAAGAAGGAAATGGAAAAGAAGGACGTTCAAAAGAAGCTTGTTTCTTTCATAGCATTAGAAAGAGTTACAAGTTACAATCAATGGCCCATTACTAGGGATGTTACAAAGCTCTTGCATTTGAGGATAAGAGGATGCCTACAGGCCAAAAAGAAACACTCTCCTCATGAAAAAGAAGCAAACCCACCAAAGAAAGGCTCTCCTCCTGAAGAAGAAGCAAAACCACTTAGAGAAGTTAGTGTCAGTCCCACCAAAAGAGGAGGGTTACAGGCTAAAAGAAGGAGCCAACCATTTTCGAGTCAGTTTCAATTCATTTGACGAGGCATGGATGGTTTCCAAGGGACTAACCCACAACGAAAAAACATGCACTTTCACGGTGTTAGAATATATTTTTGATCAACATGGGGCTCCAGCCCAATAAAGGCCTAGCAAACAGTGGCAATTATGACAGTCTCATAATAGCCCCAAAACTGGGAAAGATCTTCATGAGGTCTCTCAAAAGTCTCCTGCCAAGTTTCGTCGCATTTCGACATATCTAAGGTAGTGCAGACTGAGAAATAGTTATAGCGAATCAGCCCTTAACACCGTGAAATAGATCCTATAACTAGAACTATATTTTCAGTGTGTCAATTTGCTATGAGATAGCCACCATTGGACCTCGTACAGTTGAAACCCCTTAGGGCTCAAATTTCAGCTCGAACAGACACTCTAAGAAGAAGTTATAGGTAAAAGGGTGAAACATGAGGGGTTGCACGCTGTCCCCCTGCGGCCACCCATGTAGCTCCACACCATGGAAGGGACAGTCACAACCAGTGACTTTCAACTCTCATATCTCACCCGTCCTAAGTCGGATCGTGCTCAAATTTGGTGAGCATATTCGTCTAGTCAAGACGAGCGATTCAAAATGTGGCACGCCCCGTGACAACAATCGAGCTTGAAGAAAAGCTAGAGAGAAGTTACTGATCCATGAAAAAAGTGCAGGAAATTCAGCAGTGTCGTGTCTCGCTCAAGTAGCAGAATCACGCCGCTTGCGAGCACGATCGATGCCAGACTAATTCCATTACGGGCATAAGGTCTCAAGCTATCACTGACCCGAACCCCGTACATGATGAATGTATGGATTTTGCACATGAAGCTGACGAAGAAAATGTAAATTCCGTCGTCGGAATTTCAGATTCCAGCCAAAATTCTAAAGTTGAGAAATCTTTGTTCGGGCATGGAATTGAGGTGTGTTTTTTGCCCCGCAATTGTAACGACATGCTCAATGTATTTTAGCGAAGAAATCACTGAAAAAAATCAAGGAACGAGTATACTATCGATCCAAAATTTCAAGATCCACTCAAATTTCAAGTCACATGATCGTGGACTAAAAACACGATCCATGGCTCGAAGTTGGTATCAAATCGATCGCCATGAAGAGCCCTATAAGGAAAAAATCATCCTACAATGAACTGGGCATTAGAATGACCCCAGATCATCCATCCAAGATCACACAAGCTCTAGGGCAACATAAGGACTGTTATGGAATTTCATGAATTATTAGGAAGGGGCAAATTTATCATTTTGCAACCTATTTTATAATTTATTTTAAATTATTTTAATCTTAATTTCCAGCAATTACGATTACTTTTGATCATCCACCCATGTTTGGGGAAAATTCTATATATACGTACCCGCATTGTACGCAGAAGAAAGGACACACACATGATCCATCTCCTTACAAAAGAGAGAGTTTTTACTGAATATAGTTTCTCTTTCTTCCCATTGTTGTGTCACGCTTGAGAGAGATAGTGAGATGAGAGAAACTTTTTATCGGTACCCCTAGGTTCGAGGTAAACCTTCTCTCTTCTTTTTCTTTTCTTCTTTCTCTTCCTTTCTCTCTTTTTATTTTTCTTCTTCATCTTCCCCGTCTGAGCTCTCCTTAGAGGCCATGCTCAGCAGTGGCAGCGCCGTGCATGCCTCTCTAGTAGCCTCACATGTCCTGCACGATGATGGTAGTTCCATAGGCGTGTCTCTTTCTCCCTCTGTTCTATCACTTTCGCGAGGCCTACAGACGGCACTGCTCATCGCCGTCTGTAGACGTATCCTAAGCGCCTCAGCGAAGGATGCGGGTAACGAAGCCTATCACCACCTGCAGGTGTGACCGTTGCAAGTGTCAATACCCCTCGCCGTCCACATGGGGTCGAGGCAATACTCGTCACCGCATGCTGGCTTCTTCCGCTCTTCCCTACGCCTTACGAGAAGTAATGTCCATGAGACTGATGAGAAGTTATCGCCATGTGCCTTGTTAGGAGCCATCACTATTTGCTAGGGACATGTTGCCTCCTCGTGCTGCCAACAACGATTCCCATTGCTGTCTGGATTCTTCCTCCCTCTACCATCTCTCTCTCTTCTCTTCATCCATTTCTCCTAACTTGAATGAGGGTAGATCTAACTTAGCACCACCATCTCGGTGTTGGTTTTGAGTAGTATTGTCATCGTGCTGGTCTTGAGGACCATGCCCGTCTTGCTATCACTCCGAGTCGATAATTGTCCGATTGTCATTCTAGCTTCGCCTCTGTCGAGTTTTTCTTCTCTTTTCTATCTTTATCTAAAAATTTATGTTTCATCACTTTCTTACATGAATGTACATTTCCTTAAGACAAAGCTGGGTCTCCTTGACCCACTTGTCTTACAAATTAACCATAGAAGTGTTGTACAGAAAACAAGATGATTGCTGGTCAAGGGAGGCGATTCCGAACCAGCTAAAGTAGCTGGGGCGCTTTCTTTGTGATCTAAGAGGACGTCCGCACGAGTCAGCCCAAGTAAGTCTTGAACCCACCTAAAATTCCTCTCTCATCTGTTGGTATACCTACCCTTGCTCTCGAGCAATGTTCTGAGAGAGCAATCCCGAATCCCGGGTTCACCAGAAACCCGATGTACGTGCCGTCAGATCATCTAAATCTGAAAGGCGAGATCGAGGCACCTAAACAGCTTAGCGACTCCACTAGGGACTTACTACTCCTTTGTCCGCTCGCTATTGTTTGACTAGTATCCTCTTTTACTTTTTGCATTAATTTCTATGGGACCTGGGTTATTCAACCCATTCATCCAAGTCGGGGACTTCCTTATCCCCACACTTGTGACTATCCCGGGGAAGAGAACTGCTCAAGCATCCTTCCCTACTTTCGTCCTGAGTCAGGACTCACGGTCAAGACTCAAGGTCAGGCTCATTCTCACCTGGATGGGTGGGAGAGGGGACTTATAGGTTCCTGCCTCCCCTCTTTCTCACCCTGGTGGACTCTCCACCAAGGCCCCTTGCAGGGGTAGCACACTTGCTGCCCACCCTGCTACTGGCAAGTCTACTACCAATCATATTGCTGAGGCATGCCGGAAGGCTACCGCCCATCACTCCCGCGAAAGGCAAGCAAGTTGTCGTCAGTCTTGAGGTTCGCCGAAAGGCAACCCCTTATGCTCATTTATCACCCCGAACCTCCACACCTGGAGAGTCGGCACATAGTGGCAAAGGTCCTGAGATCTCCACCCCTCACACAAACCCAGGGGCTCATGGTTCATCCACTCAAGCTGCACCTCCGGGCAACCCTCACGTTGGCTTGAGATTGCATCTAAGGCTAGGAATTCTCGGGCGAAACCTTGCATGCGCCATGCATTTGTTATCCACAACCCGGGGCAATGCTAGCTCTATGCCACCGCGAGCACATGAGGGTGGACCACTTCGTTCTCCCTCCCAGGACACACAACTTCACCATGTGAGAGGTGGGCTTCTGCCTCACCCTTCACAGACCCAAGCTTGTGGGTCTCAACCTCCTCAGGTCGGACTCATTGATTGAGCCCGGGTCGACCCCCAGGTCACCCGGACGTCTAACTTTAAAGGTGAAAATTCACCATCATGATAGGTTCCTTTCGGACCTCAACTCAGATGAAGTCGTGAACCAGCTCCTTCTTTTATCGCTCTCCTGACACTAAGAAAACACCTCGAGCCTTGGTACTCGAAGGTCTTCCCTAAGAGTACCATCTTGAGCCAACCTCCGGTCAATCGTGCACGTGCGCCCCCCAAAGGAACTTGGGGCAATAGACTGATGTTAGACAGAGGCCTCCCGCCTCCAAGGAAAAAACCAAGGCTGCCTTTTGTCCTTGGACTCCACTCCCTATTCCAGCTCATAAACACGACCCTTGCATGTTGAAAGAAGGCGGGGCAGTCCTGGTCTTAGGCTCGGTTTTGGAGTGAAGTCCACAGCCGTCTCAAGGTTAAGCAAGAAAGAGGTCTTCAGATCCTGGCCAAAGAAGCCTCCAAGGTAGTCGAGGTCACCACCTTTGATGAACTCCTGCCTCGTTACCCCATTTCCCTCTCCAAACTCTAGAGCCTAACAGAGTCTAAGAGTATTGCTAGGTCATAACTAGTCAGAAGTCACGGTCTCAAGACCATCAAGAATCGATCCTCATAAGATCGGCACACAAGGTTTGTATCCAGTCGAGGCAGGTTGAACCCCTCCAGACTGACTTGTCACACACCACTGGTCGACCTTGGCAGTCCATTGTCCCACCAGGTTCTTACCCTCTAGAAGAGACGGTCAATGTTACGGTATTAATGACCCGGATGACGCTCAGGAGGAGAGGATGAAAAGTTTGAGGAAATGATGCAAGCCATCCTTGGGACGATGGAAGAGGTAGAGGCCTCTAAGTTCCCTTCTTTGATCAATTCCCCTCCTGGTGAGGACACAGTTCCCAGGACAACTCCTCCATCAGCCTCCCAAGACAGTTCTACCTCCCACGGGGTCTCTCAAACCAACATAGATGCTATGGTGGTGCATAGCCTCAAAAACAAGGTCCCAGGCCTGCAGGAGACGCCGCTTTATCAAAAGTTGTACCCTTCATATGTAGACCAAGTACCCTTCCCTCCGAACTATCAAAACGATACCTCTTGTTCAATGGTACTACGTCTCCGCACCAGCATACTGCTCACATCCAGGCGGGTTGTAGAGAGACGACAACTAATAGACGACTCCTCCTCCGCCAGTTCATCGAAGCTCTCGAAGGGTCAGCCTTCAGTGGTATGCTTGGCTGCCTCCTAACTCTGTACACACATGGCAAGAGATGGAGTAGTTGTTCTACCAAAGCTTCTACAAAGTTCAAAGGAATGTGGAGACCATCAAAATCCTCACCTTGATGCAAGACCTTGGTGAGCCGGTTGATAAGTTCATCACTTGTTGGAGAGAGTTGACAACCTTTCATGCCACTCCCATGACCGAGAAGGAAGTAGTCCAGACCTGCATACGGAACATGCTTCTCGAGATCGCTCTACATGTCGAGGCATCCAATCCACCCTCCATGTCAGAGCTCATCTCCAACGCAATTCGTATTGAAGGATTATTCAAGCATCACAACAACCCTTGTTAGCAACCTGCCAGCTCTAACTCTGACTCCAATAGTTGGGGCAGCCAAAAGGCAGTAATCAGTGTTGCCGTCACCGTGGTCGATACTAAAGGCATGATTTCTCAAACCCTAGACCTTTTCAAGGCACAGGCGTCTCTGGCAGGGGGCAAGCAGTGGTCATAAAATAACGTTCCGCCTCTTAAAAATTCTAGGTGAAAGGACTATTGGGTCCAACCCCAGAATAAGGTTTACCCCTTCATAATAGAGTGGACACCTGCACTACTTAGACTGCTGCTAGAACATATCATGATACTATTGCCGGAGGCTAATACTGCAGAGTTGGCTGGGCAAGAGGCAAATGAGAAGTACTGCACCTATCACAGAAGGGTATACCACTCCACTTACGACTGCTATAAGCTCAATGACACGATTAAAACCTTATCAACAAGGGTCAGATAAAGCTCGAAGAGTTGAAAGAGAGTTTGGGGCAACTAAGGTTTCTCACATTGTCACGATCCAAGAAGATAACGGGGCACCCGCTATCCTTCTTGCATTTTTCTCCATAATGCTCAAAGAAGGGCTCATCACTCCCAAGCCGACGAGGCAGCCCAAGTTCTTGTCTCTAGGAACTGAGAACCTTTGGTGCGCGTATCACCAGATACGAGGTCATGCACTGGCTTCCATAAGCTCTGGGCAAAAAAGATGCAGCAATGTCAGGAAGTTCAAGGTAACCTGGAAGGACACTCTCGAGTCCCTCTTCCGCATGAGCAAGAAGACCTCCAGACGCCAGCCCAAGGAAGCACTGAGCTAGACCCTTTGCAGGCCCTCTTCAAGGCATTGCTCCAACAAGGCCTTGTCACTCCCAAGCCTGCCAGACAGCCAAGGCGTCTTGCCTAGGGCACAGAAAAGCTCTGGTGCCCATACCACCAAGTATGGGGACATGAACTCAACGAATGCTCTGGGTTCGAAGCTATAGTCGCAGAGAAAGTCCAGTTGGGCCACATCGTTTGTGCAGTTCTCTCGAAATGCATCTAGGCCGTCCCTCCCATTCCAAAGGAAGCCACACTATTGGCCCCTCCGAGTATACATTGGACCCTTCAGAGCCTTCGACCTCTCAGCCCTGGAAAGTCTATCATGGGTGGAGTAGGCTCAAATCCTTGAAACTGAAGGCGATCTACCAAGAAAGGGCTGCTTGCCAGCCTGATAGGGTGGTTCAGACCCCTCCTCAAGGATCTCAAAGGAGATGGCAGGCACCTAGGTCGGTCCGCTGAAGGCATCATCCTCCTCAGCCCCCAGTCGAGGAAGAATTCCTCAGGCCCCGTCCTCCACTGCCGACCTTGGAAGACATTATCGCAGGAGCACCTTGCCTCGTCCTTATGTCCAATCAGGCGGACATCTCGAGTCACCAACTGCTTGAGATTCCCCCAATATGCGTGACGACACTAAAAGCACCCCACGATAGTGAAACACGGGGCAAGACCTAAAATATCCCTTGGGCACGTCCAACTCTGGCGACGACGTAAAAAGTTGCCCAGAACTTTCTAGCTTCTCTTCTCCTCCCTCCTCTTCTATTTTCTCCACAGGTGCAGCTTGATGATGCCGAAACTTTGACACTCTAAACAAAGAGTTCAGAGACACTAGTCTCACCCAGCCACAGTAAGATCACCTCAGAGAGATACTAGCTTAGGCGGTTGAATTCTTGATAGCCGCCGATGCTCTGTCAACCTGAGCACAGATCGAGTCATCTTTAGGTTACCACTCCCATGAGGCCTGCCACATGATCCAGGTGCATGAAGCATCACCCAGCTCGGGGCAAGCACTAAGAGATCCCAATCACGAGGTCGTGTCGCCTGGACTAGCCAGAGATCAGTTCTCTCCCACACTGTGCCCCTCTTACAAGCTAAGATGTCTAGATCATGGGCTTCTACATTCGAGGTCAATGACAATCCTGGTGAGTCTCCTGACGAGGAACTCTAGGAAGTTCAACAAGACTGGGAAGAAGGCGATCATGCCATAGTTGATGAGCTTGAAGAGATCAACCTGGGGGACGAGGTAGACTTAAGGCTGACTTTCATCTTAGCAAAAATGTACCCAGAGGAGAAAGTGAGTTATATCTTAGCAAAAAACCTCAGGGGGCTAGGGCTTCTTGACACAATTTCTAGGGTTTTCTATCCTGTAACTCCCTCAGGTTTTTCATCTCTATATCTTCTATTTTTTTCTTTCTCTGTAGGGTTTTTGATCTCTATCTCACTCTATCTCCTAGGGTTTTTCTCTCTGAAGTCTCCCTAATCTCGATCCCATGTTTTATTTTTCTCTCCTAGGGTTTCTATCTCTAGTGTTTTCTTTTTATGAAGTCCTCAGGGTTTCTCTCTTTGTCTCTCTCTAAATGGTCCCGAAAATATGCTAAAAGGGGGGCAAAATTTGTTGGGGAGAATATCTTCCCATAAGAAACCAACAAACTCAGTAAAAAACACATTTTAAAGGTCTCGGATCTGGGCAACACGGCTAGTGTCACCAGGGTGCCACGCCTAGTGTCGCCCAAAAAAACTAAAAATCTCAACTCGAGGCAAAAAGAGGTGGACGACACGGGTAGTGTTGCCCGAGCGACACGGGTAGTGTCACCCAAATCTGGGCGACACTGGGCTTGTCACCTAGTCTAGGTTGGGTGACACGGGTAGTGTTGCCCAACCCAAAAATGCTCGAAATTGAGATTTTTGTTTTGAATGCGTTCCTCAACCTCCTGTGACGCTACCAGAAAACATTTGGGTCAAACCGGAGTTTTTTTACTATTTTTAATGATTTTTTGATAAAACAGGGCGTTCACAGAAATCTGGGTCAAAACAGGGTTTCGAGCAGGCAGATTGGTTTCAGGTCAAAGGGTAGGCTATGTGAACTATGGATTTTGGGTTTATAAGGATAATGTGGTCCTAAGGTTTACAAAACATAGATTTTTCTAGTTTTAAAATGGGGTGTTTGCAGTTGCCCCTCTTTGGCACTCTCTATCCTTCGAGGGACAGGCGAGTGGTAAAGAAGTAGGCACTCTAGCATTCCCTATCCTTCAAGGGGCAAGTGAACGTCAAAGATAAAGCAGACATTTTAAATTTTTCCCTATCGTCACTTGGTCAGAGGGTACACCAACTATCCCTCCAAGTCATTGTACTCAACAAACTCACCCACCTAAGGCATTTTTCCTCCTAGGGTTTCTGACATTGTCGATGAGTTACACAAGCTTGAAACTCGATTTGGATTTTCTGGCCATGCTACTTAACTTTAGGGGTTTTGTACTTTGAAATTTTATCCCTGGAATTTTCTTTGATCTCGGTAGGGTTTCCTAAGGCTATCTATAGGAAAAGGTCTTCTATGAAAAGAGAGTTGTCTAGTAGAATCTGAAGAGAGAGACGAGGCAGCAACGCGGTAAATGTGGCAACGAGGTAAACGCGGTAACGCGATAGTCATCATATACTGGTGTCCAAGCTCCTTCGTTTTCGAAAATGTTTTAGAAATTTTGAAAGTAGGGGGAGATTTGAAATAGAACCTAGAGCAAAGACAAGTTATGATTTTAACAAAGAAATTAAAGTTTTTGAAATCACATACGTATAATTAAAATTTTGAAAAGAGAAAGACATTTGAAAAAGAAAGTTGGTTAGCAGTTTGAACTCCTGCAACCATAGAGCCCTCTAAGCAGTTTAGCATCATGCAGCGATGGACCATACACTCGACCCCTTTACATCATACGAGGATAGACGTTTGAACAAGGTGGTTGTGCCTTGAACACATTGAACATGGTGGTTGTGCCTTGAACAATATTGAACATGGCGGTTGTGCCCTGAACTCATCTGTTACATCATACAAGGCTAGACATTACCTGTCTCAGCTCTTTTATGTCGCACGAGTTTGACGTTGAATTGCATATACCCGACGTTTGGCGTCATGTAAGGCTAGACATTTGCACAGGGTGGTTGTGCCTTGAACACATTGAACAGGGTGGTTATGCCCTGAAAACATTAAACAAGGTGGTTGTGCCCTGAACACATCTGACATTTTACATCATATGGGGCTAGACATTACTTGTCTCGGCTCTTTAACATCGCACGAGTTTGATGTTTTTCTTATCTCGGCTCTTTAACGTCGCACGAGTTTAATGTTTTTTCGGTCTCGACTCTTTAACGTCGCATGAGTTTGATGTTTTTCCTATCTCGGCTCTTTAACGTCGCACAAGTTTGACATTTTTCCATTGAAATAGGGTGGTTGTGCCCTACATCAGACTTTGGTTGGTAGTTTATGCTCATACCACCGAGGAGTGTTCTCTCTTTTTTATTTTATTTTTTTTGAAATTTTGGAAACTTGGTTGGCAGTTTAGGTTCATGTCATCGCTAAGCGTTTTTATTTTTCGAATTTTTTTTGAAATTATTTAGAAGATTGGTTGGCAGTTTAGGCTCATTCCACAAGGGAGCATTTTTTATTTTTTGAATTTTTTTTTTTTTGAAATTTTCTAAAAAATTGGTTGGAAGTTTAGGATCATGTCACTGAGGAGCGTTTTATTTTTGAAACTTGATAAAAAATTTTCAAAATAATTATAAAAAATAATGGAAAAACCAAATTTTATTCCTGAAAGTCCCCAAAATTAAGTGGGGGAATTTTTGGAAAAAAAACGTTTAGGCGACATAGGGCATGTCGCCCTAGCGGCATTGGTGGTGTCGCCCAGCTAAAAAAAAAGTAAATCTTTTTTTATTTTTTTAATTTTCTTTTGCAAATACTAAAACAAACAGAGCAGGGAACATTTAGTCGACACGAGCAGTTTCACCCTCACAGGCTGGGCAACACGACTAGTGTAGCCCTTATAAATTTATTTATTTATTATTATTATTTTTTTTTGAGAAATTCAAAAGAAAAGTTATTGGAAAAATATATGGGCGATATGAGGAGTGTTGCCTTCACAGGCTGGCTGACACGGTTGGTGTCGCCCACATATTATTTGTTTATTTATTTTAATTTTTTGGGAAAATGGGATTAAAAGGGGCCTTTTCAAAAAGATACATCGGTGACACGGGTGGTGTCGCCCAAGTCTGAGTGCGGTGTTGGGCAACACTAGGTGTGTAGCCCAGACCTCTGACCATCAAAATTATTTTTTATCATTTTTTATGGCTTTGGGGTTATCAAAATTCGCTGTTGGCCAAAGTTGATAACTATAGGACACGTTTTGGGTCGGATTCTTCTTTTTTTTTTATAAAACTCATCCCTCTTCTCCTTCTTTTCTCATCCTCCAAACTCATCTTTCTTCTTTCATCTTCATCCTCTGCTTTCTTCATCATCTTCCTTCTGTTTTTGCAAGTTCTTCTTGCTCACATTTTCAGATTTTCATGGCTCCTAGGAAGGACAATGCGGACCTCCGTGGGCAAAGGGAAGGCTCTCGAGCGTTAGGCTCCAAGCGCACGAAGGAAGTTCGCGGATGGTGATAGGCACCGAGCGCGCGAAGGAAGCTCACGAACGGTGATAAGTGTTGCCGTGACCCCTCATGAGTGGCGATTGGCATCGCCGTCTATGATACGCATGCAACTTGGGGAGACCCTTAAGGGAGGCAATAAGATTCACCGTCTGTACTCTTCATTGAGACATCGAGGACACCTCGGTGCATGGCAGTGAGCAGCACGATCCACCAGCCTCGTTGAGAGATAACGATGAGCAAACAGAAAGGTCAAGTAATTCACACATGGAGATGTCATCATCATTCGTGATCAACCATAGGAGGGAGAAGAGAAAATAAAGAGGCATGCACGACGCTGCCACTATAAAGTGAAAAATAGTCCTTGTGTTGCCTTAAAATGTGCGTGATTTTTCATGGATGATCGGGGGCTATTCTAATACCCTTTTGATCGAAATATAATTGTTTTCTTGTAGAGCTCAGCATGACGATCGATTTGATACCAACTTCGAGTCGTGGATCGTGTTTTTAAGCGACGATCATGTGTCTTGAAATTTGGATGAATCTTGAAAATTTGGATCGATAGTGTGCTCGTTCCTTGATGTTTTTCTATGATTTCTTCACTGGATCACACTAAACATGCCTTCATGATCGTGTGGAAACAAACGCATCTCAATTCCGTGTTCGGACGAAGATTTTGTAACTTTGGAGTTTTGGTCGGAATCTAGAATTTCAGCACTGGAATTTATAGTCACTTCATCGGTTTCATATGCGAAATCCGTCCGTTCATCATGTACGGAGTTCGAACAAGAGATATCTCTAGACTTACACATGCGATGGAATTGGTTTCACTTTGATTGGGCTTGCGAGTGGCATGATTTAGCTGCTCGAGCGAGGTGAGACACTGCTGGTTTTCTTGCACTTTTCTTCACGGATCAACAACTTCTCTCTCGCTTTTCATCCCGTTCGAGTGTCGTCATGGGATGTGCCACATATCAAAATGCTTAACTTGAAGAGACGAACATGTTGCATCAATTTTGAGCATGATCTGATCTCAAACAAGGCAGATATAACCATTGAAAGTCACAATTCATGACTGCCCCTTTAATGGAGTTGAGTTGCAAGGTGGCCATTGATTAGGTACCTCAATCTAGCCCTCCGGATCTTTGGAGGATCGGGCGACATGCGTCTCGAGTTTCAAGAGAGACCCAAGACTTTTGTGAGATTGCTCTCTTGGGAAGCTCGTTCGAAAGCAAGGGCAGGTTTTACCAACCGGTGAGAGAGGAATTTAAGGGTGGGTTTGGGACTTACTCCGGCTGACTCACATGGGTACCCTCTTAGGGCACGAAGAAAGCCCCCTAGTAATGAAACTGGATCAGAATTCCCTCCCTTGACTCGTATTCCCCTCCCTTGGCTCGTATTCTTCTTATTTTCTGCTTTCCTGCAATCACACACATATATGGCAAAGGTTATGGGACAGGATTGTCAGGCCTCACCCTTTTCCTCTTTGATGAACATACGCAAGCATACGTATTCAAAAAGAAGAAAGAAAGATGAGGAGGAGAAGAGTTCGACAAAGCTAGAAGATCAAGGCAGTGACTAAGCTAGTGGATGACTGAGACTGGCTTGGTAACTGAGACTGGCTCACGGGATCGCTACTAAACGTTATTGTCAATATCGACTAGCGAAGCACCATGGTTGGTCTGTCGTGGAAGTAAAGCGGGCCAAGTGAACCTAGTGTAACAACATTACGTCTGGACGACAGGACTGGCATGAGATGCTAACCTCAATCCCTTTTGGTCGAACGAAAGAGTAACCGAGGAATGGTTAAAGAGAAGAAGGGAATAGACGAAAGGAGAGAAAAGAAGGAAGAGAGGAGGGAGAAGAAGGAAGAGGAGATGCAGTCGGCACTAGACATTACCGACTGTTTCAGGAGATGAGAGAGAGAGGAAGCAATTGACACTAGGCTTCACCGATTGTGTTAAATGAGAAGAGAGGAAGGGAACCAACTGGCATTAAGTCTCGCTAATTGACAGAAAACGAGAAGGAAAACAAGTCAGTGTTAGATCTCGCCGACTGAAAGAAGAGGAGAAAGAAGACCAACCAACGCCAAGTCTCACCGATTGATAAAAGAAGAAAGAGAAGACCAACCAGGATTAGTCTTGTCGACTGATTGAGAGGAGAGAGAAGACCAATCGACGTTAGGTCTTATCGATTGATAGAGGTGAAAGAATACCAACCGATGTTAGATCTCACTAATTGATAGAAGAAGAGAGAGAAAACCAACCGGTGCCAAGTCTGGCCAACTGATAGGAGAAGAGAAAGAAAACTAACCAGCATCAAGTCTTGTCGATTGATAGGAGAAGAGAGGAAGACCAACCAGTGCTAAGCCTCACAATAGAAGAAGAGAGATAAAACCAACCGGCACTAGGTCTCACCAGTTGACAAAAGAAGATAAAGAGGACCAACTGGTGCTGGGCCTCTCCAGCTGCTAGAAGAAGATAGAGTAGACCAATTGGCACTAAGTCTCACCAGTTGTCAAAAGAAGATAGAGAAGACCAACCGGCACTAGGCCTTGTCAGTTGACAGAAGAAGATAGAGAAGACCAACTGGTGCTGGGCTTGCTAGTTGACAGAAGAGAGAAAGAGAGAGAAAAGAGAGAAAGAGGGAGAAATAGAGAGAGAAAGAGAAAGAGAGAGAAGAGAGAGAGTAAGAGAAGAAGAGAAGAGAGAAGAGAGAGAGAGAGAGAGAGAGAGAGAGAGAGAAGAGAGAAAGAGAGAAAGAGAGAGAAGAGAGACAAAGAGAAGAGAGAAAGAGAAAGAGAGAGAGAAGAGAAAGAAAGAGCAAGAGAGAAGAGAGAAGAGAGAGAAAGAGGAAAGAGAGAAAGAGAAAGAGAGAGAAAGAGAAAGAGAGGGAAGGAGAGAGAAAGTTACCTACTCAAAGGGTACTGGCCCTTTTCTTCTCTCTCTCCTCTCTCTCTCCAAGAGATACTCACAAGCTTAAGCAAAGAATTAAAATTTTATTGAATCCTGTCAGAATAAATCGAACGTTGAGAGTCCTTTTTAGCCTTCTTTTAAAATGAGGCAGTGATTGTTTATATAGAATTGTGCCCAAACATGTGTGGATTGATCAAAATTAAACGTAATTGATGTAAATTAATATTTAATTGAATTAAAAGAAATTCTAAAAATGGGTGCACAATGACTGTTTTGCTCGTGCCTAACAATGTGTTGAAATGCTGAACAGTCCCTGCTGTCGCCCGAGATCTTGCAAGATCTCCCATGACGAACCAGAGGGTGTTCCGATGCTCGTTTAACCGAAAGATTATTGTTTTCTTATAGGGCTCGGCATGGCGATCGTTTTGTTGCCACCTTCGAGCCATGAATCATGTTTTTGAGCCATGATCACGAAACTTAAAATTTGTTTGAATTTTGAAAATTTGTTTGAATTTTGGAAACTTTGAATCAATAGTGTGGTTCTTCCATAATATTTTTCTATGATTTTTTTATCGTAGTGCACTGAGCATGCTGTCATGAATGCGTGGCAACAAATGGGACTTGATTTGGAGCTCGAACGAAGATTTCGAAACTTTTGCGTTTTGGCTAGAATCTGAAATCTGGTGGTCGAAACTTCAGTCACTTCGTTGGCTTCTTGCATGGAATCTGACCATTCATTATGTACGGGGTTCGGACCAATGATAGCCTTGGACCTTACGCACACAATGGAATTAGTTTTGTGTTGATCCGTTGCGTGAGCATCATGATTTGGTCTATCGAGCGAGGCATGTCGCTGTTGAATTTTCTGCAACTTCTTCATGGATTGGCAACTTCTCTCTAGCTTTTCTCCCTGCTCGGACATCGTCTCGGGGCGTGCCACATATCGATTTGTTCATCTTGATGAGACGAATACTCTCACAAAATTTGGAAATGATCTGCTTAGACCGAGTGAGTTACAGGCCCCAAAAGTGACTACCTGTGATTATAAAATAGTCACTTTTAATGGTGTTTTGGTGCATTGAGGCCACACACGAATAGTTTGCAGCCCCTCTTGTTTCAATGTTTGGCTCATATCTTTATTTTAGAGTATTTGATTAAGCTAAAACTTGGCCCAAAGGGGTTTTTGACTGTGCCGGATCAAGTGACAGTGGTTTCATAGTGATTTGAGTCACCAAAAATATAGTTCCAGTTGTAGGGTCCGTTTCAGGGTCTTGGAAGCCGATTTTGCTGAAATTGTTTCTTTGTGTTCACTACCTTAGACCTGTCAGATGGTGATGAAACTTCGCAAGTGGTCTTTTGAAGTGCTGATGATGATATTGACCAATTCTAGTTCCATTCTGAGACTGTCAAGAATTTTCACTGTTTGTCGGCTTTATTGACTTGCTTCTTACCAGGGACTAACGTGATGAAAAGTACATTCAAACAGCTTGCCCCACCAATTGTTGTGCTTCAAGAGAAGCGATAAGGACAAGCATTCGAAAATTTTCCTATGGCTTTTACTTTTTTCCTTCCTACCCACACAACCACATGAACGCTGATCAGATTCACGTAATGGTGTAACTAGGCTGCTCAGACATTGGAATTCATTATTCATGGGTCCGTCCATGGAGACTTTAGGGGGAGAAGAGACTTTTTTAGGGGATTTTGTCGAAGTCCTCACCCTCATGCGAACTGTTTGCGATTCTGAATCTGAGGAATTTGTACGGACCTTGTCAACCGAAATCGGGC
>NW_006499207.1:2421550-2438048 GCF_000471905.2 Amborella trichopoda | reverse complement strand
CTTTGATAGCCACTGTTTGCTCTACACTAAGTTTTCTTTTGACGTTCAGAGTTCCACTTTGGGTCTCAACTATCGGGCTAGTCGAGGGCAGTGTTAGCCGGTCTCAAAGGTTTGGGCCTGTCGGCTAAGTGAGCTGAAGTATCTGGCAGGTTCTACCCTTGCTTTGTCAGTTTCTTACCTTCGTAATGTTCATTTCTTAGAGTGTAATTGTGATCTCATGAGAATAATGTTCTTCCTCATGAGACTTATCTTGTCGTCTTGGCGAGTCTTATATCTTTCGAGTCCTTTTGTAGCTAGACTCAGACTGTGAGAATCTTTTGCTTGAACCTCATGTTTTTGGCTTCTTGGTTTTCGTGTCACCTGGGATTTTCTTCTTTTAAGTGAGGATTGAAGCTACCTGTTGAGACGAGTGTTGCATCAACCTGTTTATTGATCCAAGCGTCCTTTACAGATTAGGGTCATGCAGTAAGGTCCGAGTATGAGAAATTTATGGTCATGCAGTCTGGACCTAAGCTAAGCAGTTTAGCGTCAGGAAGTATGGATCGAGGTGGAGCAGTTTAGGGTCAAGCAGTATGGACCGATGCTGAGTAGTTTGGGGTCATGTAGTATGGACTGTGGCTGAACACTTTGGTATAATGCAGTATGGACTGAGCTATTTAGGGTTGTGAAACTAGACTAAGGCTGAGCAATTTAGGGTCATGCAGTATGGACCGAAGCCGAGCAGTTTAGGATCATGCAGTATGGATAGAGGCTGAGCAGTTTACGATCATGTAGTATTGAGTTTAGGGTCATGTAGTACGGACCGAGGCCGAGTAGTTTTGGGTCGTGCAATTAGATCAAGGCTGAGCAGTTTAGGGTCATGCAGTATGGACTAAGGCTGAGCAATTTAGGGTCATGCAGTATGGACCGAGGCTGAGTAGTATAGGGCCATGCAGTATGAACCGAGGTAGTTTAGGGTCATGCAGTATGGATCGTGGCTGGGCAGTTTAGGGTCATGTAGTATGGAACGAGCAGTTTAGGGTCGTGCAACAAGACAAAGGCTGAGATGTTTTGAGTCAATCAGTATAGATCGAGGTTGACCAGTTTAGTGTCATGCGGAATGGATCGAGGCTGAGTAGTTTAGGGTCATGTACTGTGGACCATGGCTGAGCAATTTAGTGTCATGCAGTATCGATCGCGCTTGAGCAGTTTAGTATCATGCAAGGGTGAGCATTTCAGGGTCATGCAATTAGACCAAGGCTGAGATGTTTAGGGTCACGCACTATGGATCGAGGATGAGCAGTTTTGGGTCAAGAAGTATAGACCGAGGCTGAGCAGTTTAGGTCTTGCAATATGGACCAAGGTGGAGCTGTATCGAGTCATGCAGTATGGACCGTGGTTGAGTGGTTTAGGGTCATGCAGCATGGACCGAGGTTGAGATGTTTTAGGGTCATGCAGTACGGATCGAGGCTGAGCAGTTTAGGGCCACGCAGTTTCTACTGAGGCTGAGCAGTTTAGGGTCATGTAGTATGGACTGTGGCAGATCCGTTTTGAGTCATGAAGTTGAGACTGAGAAGTTTACGGTGTGCATTTAGGCCCAGGCTAACCCGTTTTGGGTCATGCAATGGACCGAGGCTAAACAGTTTATGATCATGCAGCATCTAGATTGAGAAGTTTAGATTCATGCAATATGAACCGAGGCTGAGCAGTTTAGGGTCATGCAGTATGGATCGAGATTGAGCAGTTTAGGGTCATGCAGTATAGACCGAGGCTGAGTAGTTTAGGGTCATGCAATATGGACCGTGGCTGAATAGTTTAGGGTCATGCAGTAGGGACCGAGTAGTTTAGGGTCAAGATTCTTGAGCAAGGCTGAGCAGTTTAGTGTCATGCAGTATTGTCTGAGTCTGAGCAATTGATGGTCATGCAGTGTGGACCTAGATGAAGTAGTTTCGGGCTAGGCACTATTGATTGAGGCTGAGAAGTTTAGGGTCATGCAGCATGGATCGAGGTTGAACGATTTGGGGTCATGCAGTATGGATCGTGGTAGAGCAGTTTGGTGTAATGCTGTATGGACCGAGCTATTTAAGGTCATGCAACTAGACAAAGGTGGTGCAGTTTAGGGTCATGCAGTGTGGATCAAGGCTGAGCAGTTTAGGGCCATGTAGCATTCACCGAGGCTGAGCAGTTTAGGGTCATGTAGTATGGACCAAGGATGAGCAGTTTAGGGTCATGTAGTATGGACAGAGGCTGAACCGCTTAGGGTCATACAACTCGACCAAGGTTGAGCAATTTAGGGTCATGCAGTATAAACTGAGGCGGAGCAGTTTAGGGAAATGCAGTATCGACTGTGGCTGAGCAGTTTAGGGAAATGCAGTATCGACTGTGGCTGAGCAGTTTAGGGTCATGCAGTACGGTACAGTTTAGGGTCATGCAGTCTGGACCGAGACTGTGCAATTTTAGGGCCATGCAGTATGAACCGAGGCTAAGCAGTTCTGGGTCATGTAGTACGGACTGAGGCTGAGCAGTTAAGGGTCGCGCAGTATGGACCATTGCCGAGCAATTTTGGGTCATGAAGTTAGGACCGAGAAGTTTAGGTTGTGCATATAGACCTAGGCTTAGTGGTTTTGGGTCATGCAATATGGACTGAGGCTGAACAGTTATTTGTCATGCAGCACCTAGGTCGAGCTTTTTAGGGTCATGCAATATGGACCGAGGCTGACCAGGTTAGAGGCATGTAATATGGATCGAGGCTGAGCAGTTTAGAGTCATGCAGTATGGATCGAGGATGAGCAGTTTAGGGTCAAACAGTATGAATCGAGGCTGAACAGTTTGGGGTCATGCAGTATGGATTGTGGCTAAGTAGTTGTGTGAAATGCAATATGGACCGAGCAGTTTAGGGTCGTGCAACAAGACTAAGGCTGAGCAGTTTAGGGTTACACAGTATGGACCGAGGCTGAGCAGTTTAGGGTAATGGAGTATGGACCGAGGCTGAGATGTTTTAGGGTCATGCAGTATGGACTAAGACTGAGAAGTTTAAGGTCATATAATATGGATTGAGGCTGAGTAGTTTAGGGTCATGCAGTATGGACCGTGGTTGAGCAGCTTTGGGCTATGAAGTTAGGATCGAGAAGTTTAGGGTGTGCATATAGACCAAGGCTTAGTAGTTTAGGGTCATGAAGTACGAACCGAGGCTGAGCAGTTTAGGGTCATGCATTAGAGACCGAGGCAGACTAGTTTTAGGGTCATGTAGTATGGACAGAGGCTGAGCAGTTTTGGGTCATGCGGTATGGACAGAGGCTGAGCAGTTTAGGGTCATGCAGTATGGACCGAGGTAGAGTAGTTAGGGTTATGGAGTATGAACCTTAACTTAGCAGTTTTGGGTCATGCTATCGGGACTGAGCAGTTTAGGCTCAAGATACTAGACCAAGGCTGAGTAGTTTAGGTTCATGCAGTATGGACCGAGTCCGAGTAATTTATGGTCATGCAGTATGGAGCAAGGCTAAGAAGTTTAGGTTTAGGCAGTATGGATCAAGGCTGAGAAGTTTTCGGTCATGCTGTAATGATCGAGGCTGAACAGTTTGGGGGCATGCAGTTTGGAACGAGCTGTTTTGGGTCATGCTAGTAGACTAAGGCTTAGTGGTTTAGGGTTATGTAATATGGACCGAGGTTGAGAAGTTAGGATCATGCAGTATGGATCGAGGCTGAGCAGTTTAGGGTCATGAAGTGTTCACCAAGGCTGAGATGTTTAGGGTCATGTATTATGGACTGAGGCTTAGCAGTTTAAGATAAACCTAGACCAAGGCTGAGCAGTTTAAGGTCATGCAGTATGGACTGAGGCTGAACAGTTTAGGGAGTGCAGAATGGACCGAGGCTGAGCAGTTTGGGGTCCCACAGTATGGACCGAGGCGGAGTAGTTTAGGGTTAGGTAGTGTGGACTGTTGCTAAGCATTTTAGGGTCATGTAGTACGGACTGAGGCTGAGCAGTTTAGGGTAATGCAGTATTGGTCGTGCCTAAGCAATTATCGGTTATGAAGTACGGACTGAGGCTGAGCAGTTTAGTAGGCAACTAGACGAAGACTGAGCAATTTAGGGTCATGCTGTATGGGCCGAGGCTAAGAAGTTTAGGGTCATGCAGTATGGACCGAGGCTGAGCAGTTTAGGGGTCTTGCAGTAAGGACCATAGCAGCAGTTTTTAGTCATGTAGTATGAACCGTGGCTGTTAAGTTTAGGGTCATGCACTATGGACTGAGGCTGCGCAGTTATAGGGTCATGCAGTATGGATCGAGGCTGAGTGGTTTAGGGTCATGTAGTATGGATGGAGGCTGAGCAATTTAGAGTCATGCAATGTGGATCGTGGCTGAGTAGTTTAGGCAAATGCAGTATGGACCGAGCTGTTTGGGGTCGTGCAACTAAACGATGGCAGATATGTTTAGGAAAATGCAGTTTGGATTGAGGCTGAGCATTTTAGGGTAATGCAGTATGTACCGAGGCTGAGCAGTTTTGCATCAAGCCGTATGGACCGAAGCAGAGCAGTTTAGGGTCATGTAGTATGGACTACAGCTGAGTAGTTTAGGGTCGTGCAACGAGACCAAGGCTGTGAAATTTTAGGTCATGTGGTATGGTGCGAGGCTGAGAAGTTTAGGGTCATGCAGTATGGGCTGTGGCTGAGGAGTTTAGGATCATGCAACATGGATCGAGGCCGAGCAGTTTAGGGTGATGTAGTATGGATCGAGGCACGGAATTTTAAGGTCATGCGGTATGGACGGAGGCTGAGTAGGTTTAGGGTCATACACTATGGACTAAGGCTGACTAGCTTAGGATCATGCAGTATGGACCGACACTGAGTAGTTTAGGGTCATGCAGTATGGATGTTGTATGGACCAAGGTTGAGTAGATCAGGGTCATGCAGTGTGGACTGTGGCTGAGCAGTATAGGGTCATGCAGTATGGGCCGAGCAGTTTGGGGTCATGATACTTGATCAAATTTGAGCAGTTTAGTGTCATGCAATATGACTTGAGTCAGAGCAGTTTCTGGTCATGCAGTATGGACCTAGGCTGAGCTATTTAGGATCATGCAGAAAGGTCCGAGGCCGAGTAGTTTACGATCATGCAGTGTGGACGATGGCTGACCAGTTTAGGGTCATGCAGTAAGGACCGTGGTTGAGATGTTTAGGGTCATGCAGTATGGACAGGGCTGTTTAGGGTCGTGCAACTAGACCAAGGTTGATTAGTTTGGGGTCACGCTGTCTAGATCAAGGATGAGCAGTTTAGGGTTCTATAGAATGGACCGAGGTTGAGCAATTAAGGGTCATGCAGTATGGACTGTGGCTGAGGGGTTTAGGGTCACACAGTATTTACCAAGCAACTGACCAAAGCTGAACAGTTTAAGGTCATGCAGTATGGATCGAGGACGAGTAGTTTTGTGTAATTATGTACGGACAAAGCTGTTGAGGGTCATGCAACCAGAATAAGGCTAAGGAGTATAGGGTCAAGCAGTATGGAACGAGGCTGAGAAGTTTAGAGTCAAGCAGATTGGGCCGAGGTTGAGCAGTTTAGGGTCATGCAGTACGGACCACGCCTGAGATGTTTAGGGTCATGTAGTATGGACTGAGGCTGAGTAGTTTAGAGTCATGTAGTATGCACTGTGGCTGAGCAGTATAGCGTCACGCCGTTTGGACTAAGGCTGAGCAGTTTAGGATCATCATAAATGGACCGAGGCTGAGCAGTTTATGGTCATGCAATATGGACCGAGGCTGAGCATTTTAGGGTCATGTAGTATGGACCGAGGCTTAGAAGTTTGTGGTCAAAAAGTATGGACTGAGGCTAATTAGTTTTAGGGTCACGCACTATGGACCGTGGCTGAGCAGTTTAGAGCCATGCAGCATGGATCGAGGCGGAGTAGTTTAGGGTCATAAAGTATGGACCGAGGGTGAGTAATTTAGGGTCATGCAATGTGGACTGTGGCTTAAAATTTTGGGGTCATGAAGTGAGGACCGTGAAGTTTAGGGTCGTGCAACGAGACCAAGGCTGAGCATTATTGGGCCATGCAATATGGACCGAGGCTTAGAGGTTTAGGCTCGTGCAGCACCGAGGCTGAGCAGGTTAGGGTCATGTAGTTTGGACAGAGACTGAGCAGATTTAGAGTCGAGCAGTATGGAGCAAGGCTTAGCAGTTTATGGTCATGCAGTTTGGACCGAGGCTGAGCATTTAGGGTCATGCAGTATTGACCGAGGCTGAGTAATTTAGGGTCATGCAGAATGGACCGTGACTGAGCAGTTTAGGGTCATGCAGTATGGACCGAGCAGTTTAGGGTCATGTAGTATGGACCGACTAGTTTAGGGTCATGTTACCAGACCAAGGCTGAGCAATTTAGGGTCATGTAGTATGGACCAAGTCTGAGCAGTTTATGGTCATGCAGTATGGACCTAGGCTGAGTAGTTTAGGTTCATGCAGTATGGATGAGGCTGAGCAATTTAGGGTCATGTCGTATGGACTGAGGCTAAGCAGTTTAGAGTCATGTAGTATCGACCGAGGCTGAGCAGTTTAGTGTCATGCAGTTTGGGCCATAGCTAAGAAGTTTAGGGTCATGTAGTATGGATTGAGGCTGAGCAGTTTAGGGTCGTGCAACAAGACCAAGAAAGAGCAGTTCAGGGTCATGCAGTATGGATAGAGGCTGAGAAGTTTAGGGTCATGCGGTATGGACCGAGGTTGGGGAATTTTTGTCATGCAGTATTGACATAGGCTTAGCATGTTAAGCTCAAGCAATATGGATCGAGGCTGAGCAGTTTAGGATCATGCAGTATGGATGGTGGCCGAACAGTTTGGGCTCATGCAGTATGGACCGTGGCTGATTAGTTTGGTGTAATGCAGTATGAACCGAGCCTTTAGAGGTTGTGAAACTAGACCAAGGCAAAGCAGTTTAGGGTCACGCAATATTGACCAAGACTGAGCAGTTCACGGTCATATAATATCGACAATGGCTGAGTAGTTTAGGGTCATATAGTATGGAATTTAAGGTCATGTAGTATGGACCGAGGCTGAGTAGTTTAGGGTCTTGCAACTAGACCAAGGTCGAGTTGTTTAGGGTCCCACAGTATGTATAGAGGCTAAGCTGTTTAGGGTCATGTAGTATGGACTAAGGCTGAGCAGTTTGGGGTCAAGCAGTACGAACCGAGGAGAAGCACTTTAGGGTCATGCAATATGGACCGTGTTTGAGCAGTTTAGGGTCATGCAGTCTGGATGGAGGCGGAGCAGTTTGAGGGTCATGCAGTATGGATTGAGGCTAAGCAGTTTAGAGTCGTGTAACTAGACCAAGGCTAAGAAATTTGGGGTCATGCAGTATCGACTGAGGCAGAGCAGTTTAAGGTCATGCAGTATGGACCAAGGCTAAGCAGTTTAGGGTCATGCAGTATGGACCGTAGTGGAGACGTTTATGGCCGCGCATTATCACCCGTGGCTGAGAAGTTTAGGGTCTTGCCGTTCGGATGGAGGCAGAGCAGTTTTAAGGTCATGCAGAATCGACAAAGGCTGAGCAATTTAGGATCCTGCAGTATGGACTGAGGCTGAGCAGTTTAGGGGCATGCAGTATAAACCATGGCTGAGCGGTTCAAGGTTATGCAGTATGGACCTAGCTATTTAGGGTTGTGCATCTAGACTAAGGCTGAGCAGTTTAGGGTCATGCAGTATGGACCGATCATGAGAAGTTTAGGGTCATGCAATCTGGACCGAGGCAGAGCAGTTTAGGGTTATGCCGTATGGACCGAGGCTGCGCAGTTTAGGGTCATGTGGTACGGACCGAGGCTGAGCAGTTTAGGGTCGTCCAATCAGAACAACGCTGTGTAATTTTGCGTCTTGCAGTATTTACCGAGGCTGAGCAGTTTAAGGTCATGCAGTATGGACTGTGGCTGAGCAGTTTAGGGACATGCAGTATGTACCGAGTCTGTGCAGTTTTGGATCAATTCATGTGGGTGAGGCTGAGCAATTTTGGGTCATGCGATATGACCGAGGCTGAGCAGTTTAGGGTCATGCGGTACGGACCAAGGCTAAGCAGTTTAGGGTCATGCAATATGGACCAAGGCTAAGCAGTTTAGGGTCATGCATTATGGATCATGGTTGAGTAGTTTGCGGTGATGCCATATGGGCCGAGGCTGAGCAGTTTTAGTGTCATTCAGTATGGACTGAGTATGAGCAGTTTAGGGTCATGCAGTGTGGACTAAGGCTAAGAAGTTTATGGGTCATGTTGTATGTGCCGTGGCTGAGCAGTTTTGGGTCATGAAGTTCAGATCGAGGCAGAGCCGTTTTGGGTCGTGCAACTAGATCAAGGTTGAGCAGTGTAGGGTCATGTAGTATGGGCCGAGGCTGAGAAGTTTAGGGTAATGCAGTATGGGCCGAGGCTTAATAGTTTAGGGTCATGCTGTATGGACCGTAGCTTGGCAATTTATGGTCATGCAGTATGAACCGTGGATGAGCAGTTTAGGGTCATGCAGTATCGACCGAAGCTGAGCAGTTTTAGGGTCATGCGGTACGGATTAAGGCTGACCAGTTTAGGGTCATGCAGTATGGACTGAGGTTGAGCAGTTTAATGTCATGCGATATGGACCGTGGTTGGGCAGTTTAGGGTAATGCAGTATGGACCGTGCTGTTTAGGATCGTTCAATAAGACTAAGGCTGAGTAGTTTAAAGTCAAGCAGTACTGACCTAGACTGGGCAGTTTGGGATCATGCAGTATGGATCGAGGCTAAGAGGTTTAGGGTCATGTTGTATGGACTGAGGCCGAGAAGTTTAGGGTCATGTCGTATGGACCAAGGATGAGAAGTTTATGGTCGTGTAACCAGACCAAGGCTGAGCAATTTTGTGTCATGCTGTATGGACCAAGGCCTAGCAGTTTAGGGTCATGCAGTATAGACTCTGGTAGAGCAGTTTAGGGTCATGCAGTATGGACCGAGGCTGAACAGTTTAGGATCATGTTATATGGACTGAGGCTGAGAAGTCCACGGTCCTCCAGTATCGACTAAGGCTGAGTAGGTTTAGGGTCAATCACTATGGTTCGAGGCTGAGCAGTTTCGGGTCATGCTCTATGGACAGAGACTGAGTAGTTTAGGGTCACGTAGTATGGACCGAGGCTGAGCAATTTAGGGTCATGCAGTATGGATTGTGGCTGAGATGTTTTGGGTCATGAAGTGGGGACGGTGAAGTTTACTGTCGTGCAACAAAGGCCAAGGATGAGCAGTATTGGGTCAGGCAATATGGACCGAGGCTTAGAGGTTTAGGATCATGCAGCACCTAGGCTAAGCAGTTTAGGGTCTTGCAGTTTGGATAGAGGCTGAGCAGTTTTAGGGTCGAGTAGTATGGAGAGAGGCTTAGCAGTTTAGGGTCATGCGTTATGGATCGAGGCTGAGCGGTTTAGGGTCATGCAGTATTGACCGAGGCTAAGCAGTTTAAGGTCCTGCAGTATTGATCATGACTGAACCATTTAAGGTGATGCAGAATGGACCGAGCAGTTTAGGGTCGTGTTACTCGACCAAGGAAGAGATTTTTAGGGTCATGCAGTATGGACCGAGTCTTAGCAGTTTATGGTCATGCAGTTTGGGCCTGGGCTGAGCACTTTAGGATCATGCAGTACGGACCTAAGCTGACCAGTTTAGGGTCATGCATACGGACCGTGGCTAAGCAGTTTCGGATCATGTAGTAATAGACCGAGGCAGAGTAGTTTAGGGTCATGTAGAATGGACCAAGGCTTAAGAGTTTAGGGTCATGCAGTATGGATCTAGGCTGAGCAGTTTAGGGTTGTGCAACAAGACAAAGTTTGAGCAGTTTGCAGCCACGCAGTATGGACCGAGGTTGGCCAGTTTAGGGTCAAGAAGTATGGACCGAGGCTAAGCAGTTTAGGGTCATGCAATATGTACTGTGGCAGAGGAGTTTTGAGTCATGCAGTATTGTTTGAGGCAGAGCAGTATAGGGTCATGCAGTATGAACCATGGCAGAGCAGTTTAAGGTCATGTAGTGTGGACCGAGCTTGAGATGTTTTAGGGCTATTCAGTATGGACCGAGGTTAAGCAGTTTAGTGTCTTGAAGTATGAACTGAGGCTAAGCAGTTTAGGGCCATGCAGTGTAGATCGTGGCCAAGAACTTTTGGCTCGTGAAGTTAGGATCGAGAAGTTTTGGGTGTCCATATAGATCGAGGCTTAACTGTATAGGGTCATGCGATATGGATCGAGGCTGAACAGTTTATGGTCATGCAGCATCAAGGCTGAGAAGTTTAAGGTCAGAGGATATGGACCGAGGCTGACTAGTTTTAAGGTCATGCAATAGGGACTGAGGCTGAGCAGTTTAGGGTCATGCAGTAGGGATCGAGGTTGAGCAGTTTAGGGTCTTACAGTATGGACCGAGGCTGAGCAGTTTTGGGTCATGCACTATGGAACGTGGCTGAGAAGTTTAGGGTCATCCAATATGGAAGGAGCAGTTTAGGTTCAAGATACTAGACCAAGGCTGACCAGTTTAGTTTCATGCAGTATGGTCTGAGTCTGAGCAACTTATGGTCTTGTAGTATGGACCTAGGCAGAGCAGTTTAGAGTAAGGCAATATGGATAGAGGTTGGGAAGTTTAGGGTCATACAGTAAGGATCAAGGTTGATCGATTTGGGGTCATGTAGTATGGACCGTGGCTGAGCAGTTTGGTGTAATATAGTACAAACCGAGCAGTGTAGGGTCATGCGGTATGGACAGGGGCTAAGGTCATGTAGTATGGACAGAGGATCAGCGATTTAGCATCATGTAGTATGGACCTAGGCTGAGCGGTTTTGGGTCCTGCAACTAGACCAAGGCAGAGCTCTTTGGGGTCATGCAGTATGTACTGAGGCTGAGAAGTTCAGGGTCATGCAGTATGTACTGAGGTTGAGCAGTTTAGGGTCATGTAGTACGTACCGTGGTTAAACAGTTTAGTGCCATGCAGTATGGACCGAGGCAGAGCAGTTTTAGGGTCTAGCAGTATGGACCGACGCAGAGCAGTTTCAGGTCATGCAGCATGGGTTGAGTCTTAGCAGTTTAAGGTCATGTAGTATGGGCCATGGCCGGGCAATTTTGGGTCATCAAGTTAGGACCTAGGTTAAGCAGTTTAGGGGCGCGCAACTAGACCAAGGTTAAAACATTTAGGGTCATGCAGTATCGGCCGAGGCTGAGTAGTTTAGGGTCATGCAGTATGGACCGAAGCTGAGCAGTTTAGGGTCATGCAGTATGGACCGTAGCGAAGCAGTTTATGGTCATGTAGTATGAACCGTGGCATGGCAGTGTAGGGTCATGCCGTAAGGACCGAAACTGAGCAGTTTTAAGGTCATACAGTATGGACCAAGGCTGAGCAGTTTTGGGTGATGCTGTACGGACTGAGGCCAAGCCGTTTAGGATAATGTAATATGGACCAAGTTGCTTAGGGTCATGCAACTAGACTAAGGCTGAGCCGTTTAGGGTCATGTAGTATGGACAAAGGGTGACTAGTTTAGAGTCATGCAGTATGGACTGAGGCTCTGCCGTTTAAGGTCATGCCGTATGGACCGAGGCTGAGAAGTTTAGGGACACGCCGTATGGACTGAGGTTGAGCAGTTTAGGGTCATGTAGTATGGATCAAGGCTGAGCAGTTTAGGGTCTTATAACCAGAACAAGGTTGAGCAATTTTGGGGCATGCAGTATGGACCGAGGCTGAGCAGTTTAGGGTCATGCAGTGTGGACTGTGGCTGAACAATTTTGGGGCATGCAGTATGGACTGAGGCTCAACAGTTTAGGATCATATTATAGGAATTGCGGCTGAGTAGTTTAGGGTCATATCATATGGAGCAAGGCTGAGCAGTTCAGGGTCATGTAGTATGGACATAGTCATGCAGTATGGATCGAGGAAGAGAAGTTTAGGGTCTTGCAATACAGATGGTGGTTGAGCAATTTAGGGTCACGCAGTATGGATCGAGGCCGTGCCGTTTAGGGCCATGCAGTATGGACCGAGGATGAGCATTTTTTGTTCGTGCAGTATGGACAGAGGATGAGACGTTTAAGGCCGTGCAGTATGGACTGAGGCAGCGAAGTTTAGGTCATGCAGTATGGACGGGGGTGGAGACGTTTAGGGTCACGCAGTATGGACTGTGGCAGAGCAGTTTAGGGTCATGCAATATGGATCGAGCAGTTTAGGGTCGCAGCTTACAGTCAAGCAGTATGGATCGAGGCTGGCCAGTTTAGGGTTAGGGTCATGCACTATGGACCGAGGCCGAGCAGTTTGGGGTCTTACAATATGGACAGTGGCTGAGCAGTTTAGAGTCATGCAGTATGGACCGAGGCTGAGCTGTTTTAGAGTCATGGAGTATGGACAAGCTATGAGCAGTTTAGGGTCATGCAGTATGGACTGAGGCTGAGAAGTTAATGATCATGCAGTATGGGTCGAGGCTCCGCAGTTTTGGTAATGCAGTATGGACAGAGGCGGAAAAGTTTTGGGTCATGCAGTATGGACCGTGGCCGAGCAGTTTAGGGTCATGTAATATGGACTAAGCAGTTTAGGGTCATGCAACAGGACAAAGGCTGAGCAGTTTCCGGTCAAGCAGATGGACTGAGGCTGGCCAGTTTAAGGTCATGCAGTATGGACCTTGGTTGAGCAATTTAGAGTCATGCAGTATGGACCGTGGCAGAGCAGTAAAGGAAATATGGACAGTGGCTGAACAATTTAGGGTCATGCAGTATGGACCGCGGCTGAGATGTTTTAGGAACATTCAGTATGGGCCGAGACAGAGTAGTTTAGTGTCACGCAGTATGGATTGAGGCTGAGCATTTTTGGGCCATGCAATATTGACAAAGACTGAGCAGGTTAGGGTGATGTAGTATGGACCTAGACAGTGCAGTTTGGAGTCTTGTAGTATGGATCGAGGCTGAGCAGTTTAGGGTCATGCAACTAGATCAAAGCAGAGCTATTTAGGGCCATGCAGTATGTACTGAGGCTGACCAGTTTAGGTGACGCTGACCAGTTTAGGGTCATGCAGTATAAATCGAGGCGAAGCACTTTAGCATCATGCATTATGGACCGTTGTTGAGCAGTTTATGGCCATGCAGTATGGACTCAGGCTAACCAGTTTTAGGGTCATGCAGTATGGACTGAGGCTGAGCTATTTCAGGCCATGCAGTATGGACTGAGGCTGATAAGTTTAGGGTCATGCTGTATGGGCCGTGGCCGAACAGTTTTGGGTCATGAAGTTAGGACATAAGCTAAGCAGTTTAAGGTCGTGCAACTAGACCAAGTTCAAGAGGTTTAAGGCCATGAAGTATGGAATGAGGCTGTGCAATTTAGGGTCATGCAGTATGGATCGAGGCGGAGGAGTTTAGGGTCATGCAGTATGGACAGTAGTTGAGCAGTTTATGGTCATGCAGTATGAGTCGTGGCTTAACATTTTAGGGTCATGCAGTAAAGATCGGGCACAAAAGTTTTAGTGTCAAGCAGTATGGATCGAGGTTGAGCAATTTAAGGTCATGCGGTACGGACTGAGGCTGAGCAGTTTAGGGTCATGAAGTATGGACCGTGGCTAAGCAGTTTAGGGTAATGCAGTATGGACCGAGTTGTTTAGGGTCATGTAACTAGACTGAGGCTGAGCAATATAGGGTCATGCAGTATGGACCAAGGGTGACTGGTTTAGGTCATGCAGTACGGACCGAGGCTAAGCAGTTTAGGGTCATCCAATATAGACCAAGGTTAGACAGGGTATGGTCATGCAGCACCGAGGCTAAGCGTTTAAGGTCACGCAATATGGACCGAGGCCAACCAGCTTTAAGGTCATGCAATAGGGACTGAGATTGAGTAGTTTAGGGTAGTGCAATATGGACCTAGGCTGAGTAGTTTAGAGGCATGTAGTATGGACCGGGGAGGAGCAATATAGGTTCATGCAGTACGGACCGTGGCTGAGCAGTTTAGGGTCATGCAGTATGGACAGAGGTTGAGATGTTTTAGGGTCATTCGACATGGATCGAGGCTGAGCAGTTTAGTGTCAGGCAGTAAGGACTGAGGCTGAGCAGTTTTGGGTCATGAAGTATGGACTGTGGCAGAGACATTTTGGGTCATGAAAATACGATCGAGAAGTTTAGGGTGTGCATATAGACTAAGGCTTAGCAGTTTATGGTCATGCAATATGGAACGAGACTGAACAGTTTACAGTCATGTAGCATTGACGCTAAGCAATTTAAGGTCATGCAATATGGATCGAGGCTGACCAGTTTTAAGGTTATGCAATATGGACCGAGGCTGAGCAGTTTAGGGACATGCAGTATGGATCCAGGCTGAGCAGTTTAGGGTCATGCAGTATGGATCGAGGCTGAGCAGTTTAGGGTCATGCGCTATGCA
This sequence comes from Amborella trichopoda, assembly GCF_000471905.2. The sequence continues at coordinate 2,423,712 of NW_006499207.1, read as the reverse complement.
CCGTAGCTTTGAAGTTTAGGGTCATGCAGTTTGGACCGAGCAGTTTAGGTTCAGGGTATTAGACCAAGGCTGAGTAGGATAGTGTCATGCAGAATGGTCCGAGTTTGAACAATTTATGGTCGAGCAGTATGGACCTAGGCTGAGCAGTTTAGGCATGTCCAGTGTGGATCGAGGCTGATCAGTTATGGGTCATGCAGTATGGACCGTGGCGGAGCAGTTTGGTGTAATGCAGTATGGACCAAGCTATTTAGAGTCATGCAACTAGACTAAGGTTGAGCAGTTTAGGGTCATGCGGTATAAACCAAGGCTAAGCAGTTAACAATGATGCAGTATGGATCGAGGCTGAGCAATTTAGGGTCATGCAGTGTAGACAAAGGCTGAGCAGTTTGGGGTCATGTAGTATGGACCGAGGCTGAGCAGCTTAAGGTCATGTAGTACGGACTGAGGCTGAGCAATTTCGGGTCAGGCAACTTGACAAAGGCAGAGCTTTTAGGGTCAACCTGCATGTACTAAGGCTGAGCAGTTCAGGGTCATGAAGTATGGACCGAGGCTGAGTTGTTTAGGGTCATACAGTACGGACCGAGGCGAAGCAGTTTAGGGTAATGTGGTACGGACCGTGGTTGAGAAGTTTAGGGTCATGCAATATAAACCAAGGCTAAGCAGTTTTAGGGTCATGCAGTGTGGACAGGGGCTGAGCAGTTTCGGGTCATGCAGTATGCGCTGAGGTTGTGCAGCTTAGGGTCATACAGTATGGGCCATGGACGAACAGTTTTGGGTCATAAAGTTAGCACCGAGGCTGAGCAGTTTAGGGTCGTCCAACTAGACCATGTTTAAGACGTTTAGGGTCATGCAGTATCGGCTGAGGCTGAGCTGTTTAAGGTCATGTGGTAGGGACCAAGGCTGCACAGTTTAGGGTCATGCAGTATGGACCGTAGCAGAGCTGTTTATGGTCATGTAGTATGAACAGTGGCTTAGCAATTTAGGGTCATGCAGTAAGGACCAGGGCTGAGCAGTTTTACTTTCATGCAATATGGACCGAGACGGAGCAGCTTAGGGTCATGCGGTATGGACTGAGGTTGAGCAGTTAAGGGTCATGCAGTGTTGACCGTGGTGGGGCAGTCTAGGGTAATACAGTATGGATTGAGTTGTTTTGGGTCGTGCAACTTAATTAAGGCTGAGCAGTGTAGGGTCACGTAGTATGGACCAAGGGTGACTCGTTAGGGTCATGCAGTATGGACGGAGGCTGAGCTGTTTAAGGTCATGCCGTATGGACCGAAGCTAAGCAGTTTAGGGTAATGTTGTATGGACCGAAACTGAGCAGTTTAGGGTCTTGTAACCAGAACAAGGCTGAGCAATTTTGGGTCGTGTAGTATGAATCGAGGCTGAGTAGTTTAGGGTCATGCAGTATGGACCGAGTTGTTTAGGGTCATGCAACTAGACTAAGGCTAAGCAGTAAAGCGTCATGCAGTATGGACCAAGGGTGACTCATTTAGGGTCATGCAGCATGGACCAAGGCTGAGCAGTTTAGGGTCATGCCGTATGGACTAAGGCTGAGTAGTTTAGGGACATGCAGTATGAACCGAGGCTGTGAAGTTTAGGATCATATTTTATGGACCGAGGCTGAGCAGTTTAGGGTCATCCAATATTTACCGAGGCTGAGCAGTTTAGGATCACGTAGTTTGGTTCGAGGTTGAGTAGTATAGGGTCATGTAGTATGGATCGAGGCGGAGCAGTTTAGGTTCTTATAGTACGGACGTTGATTGAGCAGTTTAAAGTCATGCAGTAGGGACCGAGGCTGAGCCGTTTTATGGTCAAGAAAAATGGACCGAAGATGAGAAGTTTAGGGTCATGCAGTATGGACTGAGGCTAAGAACTTGAGGGTTATGCAGTATGGACCGAAGCAGAGCAGTTTAGGTCATGCAGTACGAACCGAGGAAGAGAAATTTAGGGTCATGCAGTATGGACCGTGGCTGAACAGTTTAGGGTCATGCATTGTGGACCGAGCAGTTTAGAGTCATGCAACACGACAAAGGCTGAGAGGTATGGGGTCATGCAGTATGGACCGAGACGGAGCAGTCTAGGGTCTTGTAGTACGGATGGTGGTTGAGCAGTTTAAAGTCATGCAGTATGGACCGAGGCTGAGCCCTTTAGGGTTAAGCAGT
>NW_006499207.1:2304333-2418673 GCF_000471905.2 Amborella trichopoda | reverse complement strand
TGAGGCTGAGCAGTTTAGGGTCATGCAGTATGGACCGTGGCTGAGCTGTTTAGGGTAATGTAGTATGGACTGAGTTGTTTAGGGTTGTGCAACTAGACTAAGGATGAGCAGTTTAGGGTCATGCAATATGGATCGAGGCTGAGTAGTTTAGGGTCACACAGTATGGATCGAGGCTGAGCAGTTAATGGTCATGCCGCATGGATCGAGGCTGAGCAGTTTAGGCTCATGTAGTGTGGACCGAGGCTGAGCAGTTTAGGATCTTGCAACCAGGACAAGGATGAGCAGTTTTGGGTCGTTCAGAATTTATCTAGCCAAAATAGTTTAGGATCCTGCCGTACGGACAGTGGTAGAGCAATTTATGTTCATGCAGTATGAATCGTGGCTTAGCAGTTTAGGGTCATACAGTAAGGACCGGGGCTGAGCAGTTTTACTGTCAAGCAGTATGGATCGAGACGGAGCAGCTTAGGGTCATGCGGTATGAATTGCGGTTGAGCTATTGAGGGTCATGCAGTGTTGACCGTGGCTGAGCGGTTTACGGTAATGCAGTATGGACTAAGTTGTTTAGGGTCATGCAACTTGACTAAGACAGAGTAGTGTAGGGTCATGTAGTATGGACCAAGGGTGACTCGTTTTGGGTCATGCAGTATGGACCGAGGCTAAGCTGTTTAGGGTCATGCCGTATGGATCGAGGCTAAGCAGTTTAGGGTCATGTAGGATGGACCGAGGCTTAGAGGTTTAGGGACTTGCAATAAAAACAAGGCTGAGCAATTTTGGGTCATGCAGTATCGACTGAGGCTGAGCAGTTTGGGGTCATGCAGTATCGACCGAGTTGTTTAGGGTCATGCAACTAGACTAAGGCTAAGAAGTATCGGGTCATGCATTATGGACCAAGGGTGACTCATTTAGGGTTATGCAGCATGGACCGAGGCTGAGCAGTATAGGGTCATGCCGTATGGATTGAGGCTGAGCAGTTCAGGGACATGCAGTATGGACCGAGGCTGAGAATTTTAGAATCAGATTTTATAGACCGAGGCTGAGCAGTTTAGGGTCATGCAATATTGACCGAGGCTGAGCAGTTTAAGGTCATGTAGTCTGGACCAAGGCTGAGTAGTTTAGGGTCATGCAGTATGGACCGAGGCGGAGCAATACAGGGTCTTGTAGTACGGACGGTGGTTGAGCAGTTTAGGGTCATGCCGAACATACCGAGGCTGAGTCGTTTTAGGGTCATGCAGTATGGACCACAGATGAGAAGTTTAGGGTCATGCAGTATGGACTGAGGCTGAGAACTTTAGGGTCATGCAGTATGGATCGAAGTTGTGCTGTTTAGGTCATGCAGTACGAACCGAGGAGAAATTTAACGTCATGCAGTATGGACCATGGCTAAGCAATTTAGGGTCATGCAATATGAACCGAGCAGTTTAGGTTCATGTGACTAGACAAAGGCTGAGAAGTATGGGGTCATGTAGTTTGGACCGAGGCTGACCCATTTTTTGGGTCATGCAGTATGGACTGAAGATGAGCTGTTTAGTGTCATGTTGTAAGGACTAAGGCTGAGCAGCTTAGGGTCATGCAGTATGGGTCGTGGCCGAGCAGTTTTGGTTCATGAATTTAGGTCCGAGGCTGAGCAGTTTAGGGTCGTGCAACGAGACCAAGGCTAAACAGTTTAGGGTCATGAAATATCGGCCGAGGCTCAACAGTTTAAGTCATGCAGTATGGACCGAGGCTAAGCAGTTTAGGGTCATGCAGTATGGACCAGAGTGGAGCAGTTTATGGTCGTGCAGTATGAACCGTACCTGAGTTGTTTTGGGTCATGCTGTATGGACCGAGCTGTTTAGGGTCGTGCAACTAGACTAAGGCTGAGCAGTTTAGAGCCATGCATTTTGGACTGAGGCGGAGCAGTTTAGCGGCATGCAGTATGGATCGTGGCTAAACCGTTGACGGTCTTGAAACTAGACTATGGTAGAGCAGTTTAAGGTCATGCCGTATGGACCGAGGCTGAGAAGTTTAGAGTCATGTAGTATGGACCGAGGCTGAGTAGTTTAGGGGGCTGAGCAATTTTGGGTCATGCAGTATGGACCGACGTTGTGCAGTTTAGGGTCACGCAGTATGGACTATGGCTTAGCAGTTTAGGGTCATGCAGTATGGACTAAGGTTGAGCAGTTTAGGATCATGTTATATGGACAGAGGCGGAGAAATTTAGGGTCACGCAATATGGATCGAGGCTGAGCATGTTAGGGTTGTGTGGTATGGGCAGAGGCTGAGAAGTTTACGGTCATGCAGTATGGACTGAAGCTTAGCCAATTTAGGGTCATTCGCTATGGACAGAGGCTGAGCAGTTTAGGATCACGCAGTAACGACCGAGCCTAAGTAGTTTAGGGTCATGCAGTTTGGACCAAGGCTGAGCAATTTGTGGATTTTGAATGAGATATTTTGGGTCAACAAGTGGGCACCATGAAGTTCAAGGTATTTTAACTAGACCAAGGCAGAGAAATTTAGGCTCAAGCAATGTGGACCAAGGCTCAGAGGTTTGGGCTCATACAGCACCGACGCAGAGCAATTTAGGGTCACGCAGTTTTGACAGAGGCTTAGCAGTTTTAGGGTCAAGCAGTATGTAGTGAGGCTTAGCAGTTTAGGGACATATAGTACGGACCGAGGCTGAGCAGTTTAGGGTCATGTAGTATTGACCGACGCTGAGCAGTTTAGGGTCATGCAGTATGCACCATGGCTGAGCAGTTTATGGTCATGCAGTATGGACCGAGGAATTTGGGGTCGTGATACTTGTCATGCAGTATGGATCGAGACTGAGCATTTATGGTCATGCAGTATGGACCTAGGCTGAGCAGTTAAGATCATGTAGTATGGACCGAGGCTGAGCAGTTTAAGGTCCTGTAGTATTAACCGTGGCTGAGCAGTTTAGGGTCATGCAGTATGGACCGTGGTTGAGCAGTTTAGGGTCAGTGCAGTATGGATCGAGGCTGAGCAGTTTAGGGTCATGCAGTATGGACCAAGGCTTTGCAGTTTTGGGTCATGCTGTATTGATCGAGGCTGAGGAGTTTAGAGTCATGCAGTATGGATTATGACTGAGTAGTTAGGGGCTACGCAGTATTTACTAAATAGTTTGGGGTCGTGTTACTAGACCAAGGCGGAGCAGTTTAGGGTCATGCAGTATGGACCAAGTCTTAGCCATTTATTGTCAGGCAATATGGACGTAGGCTAAGCAGTTTAGAATTCTACAGTATGGACCTAGGCAGAGCAGTATAGGGTCATGCTGTGTGGATTAAGGCAAAGTCGTTTATGGTCATGTAGTATGGACCAAGGCTAAGTAGTTTAGGGTCACGTAGTATGGATTGAGGCTGAGCAGTTTAGGGTCATGCAGTATGAACTGAGGCTGAGACATTTAGGGTCACACAGTATGGACTGAGAATGAGCAATTTTGATCTTGCAGCATGGACCGAGGTGGAGCAGTTTAGGGTCGTGCAACATGGATCGTAGATGAGAAGTTTAGGGTCATGCAATATGGACAGAGCAGTTGAGGGTCATGCAACAAGGCAAAGGCTGAGCAGTTTACGGTCAAGCAGTATAAGCCGAGGCTGGCCAGGCTATGGACCAAGGCTAAGTAGTTTAAGGTCAGGCAATATGCACCGTGGCTGAGCAGTTTAGAGTCTTGCAGTATGGACCGAGGCTGAGCAGTTCAGGGTCATGCAATATGGACCGCTGCCAAGACGTTTTGGGTCCTGAAGTCAAGATCGAGAAGCTTAGGGTGTGCATATATACCAAGGCTTAGCAGTTTAGGGTCATGCAATATAGACCGAGGCTGAACAGTTTATGGTCAAGCGGCACCGAGGCTGAGCAGTTTAAGGTCATGTAATACGGACCGAGGCTAACCAGTTTTAAGGTCATGCAATACAGATAGAGGCTAAGCAGTTTAGGGTCATGCAGTATGGATCGAGGCTGAGAAGTTTTGGGTCATGCAGTATGGACCGAGGCGGAGCAGTTTATGGTCATGCACTATGAACAGTGGCTGAGAAGTTTAGGGTCATGCAATATGGTTCAAGTCTGAGCAATTTGTGGTCATGCAGTACAGACCTAGGCCGAGCATTTTAGGGTAACGCAATATGGATCGAGGCAAAGCAGTTTAGGGTCAGGCAGTATGTACAGTGGCTGAGCACTTTGGTGTAATACAGTATGGACAGAGCTGTTTAGGGTCATGCAACTAGCCTAACGCTCAGCAATTTACAGTCATGCAGTATGGAGGCTGAGCAGTATGGGGTCTTCAACTAGACCAATGCTACACTGTTTAGGGTTAGGCAGTATGTACTGAGGCTGAGCAGTTTAGGGTCATGTAGTTTGGACCGAGGCTGAGCAGTTTAAGGTCTTGCGGTATGGACCGAGGCGAAGCAGTTTAGGGTCATGCAATACGGACTGTGGTTGAGAAGTTTTGGGTCATGCAGTATGGACTGAGGATGACGAGTCTTAAGGTCGTCCAGTAAGGGCCGAGGCTGAGCAGTTTCGGGTCATGCAGTATGGGCTGAGGAGAAACAGTTTAGGCTCATGCAGTATGGGGCATGATCGAGCAGTTTTGGGTCATGAAGTTGGGACCGTCGCTGAGTAGTTTAGGGTTGTGCAAGTAGACCAAGGTTAAGACGTTTAAGGTCATGTAGTATCGATTGAGGCAGTTTAGGGTCATGCAGTATGGATGGTGGCTGAGCAGTTTAGGGTCATGCAGTATGGACCGTAGCGGAGCAGCTTATGGTCATGGAGTATGAACCGTGGCTGAGCTTTTTAAACTCATGCAATATGGGCCGACCAGTTTAAGGTCATCCAACAAGACAAAGGCTAAGCAGTTTAAGGTTCAGCAGTATGGACCGAGGCTGACTCGTTTTCGGTCAAGCACTATGGCCGGAGGCTGACCAGTTTACGGTCATGCAATATGGACTGTGGCTGAGTAGTTTAGAGACATGCACTATTGACCGAGACTGAGCAGTTCTATGTCAGGCAATATGGACCAAGGTTGAGAAGTTTAGGATAGTGCAACTAGACCAAGGCAGAGAAGTTTAGGGTCATGCAGTATGGATTAAGACTGAGCAGTTTAGGGTCATGCAGTATGGACCGAGGCTGAACAGTTTAGAGTCATGCAGTATGGTTCGAGGTGGTGGAATATAGGGTCATGCAGTATCGACCATGGCAGAGCAGTTTAGGGGCATGCAATATGGACCGAGGCTGACAAGTTTTAAGGTCATGCAGTATGGACCGAGGCTGAGCAGTTTAGTGTCATGTAGTATGGACTGAGGCTGAGCAGTTTAGGGTCATGCAGTATGGACTGTGGCCGAAAGGTTTTGGGTCATGAAGTTAGGACATAGAAGTTTAGGGTGTGCAAATAGACCAAGGCTTAGCAGTTTAGGGCCATGTAATATGTACCAAGGCTGAAATATTTATGGTCGTGCAGCACCGAAGAAGCGCAGTTTAGGGTCACGCAATATGGACTTAGGCTGACCAGTTTTAGGGACATACAATATGGATCGAGGCTGAGCAGTTTAGGGTCATGCAGTATAGATCGAGGCTGAGCAGTATAGGGTCATCCATTATGGACCGAGGGTGAGAGCTTTAGGGTCATGCAGTGTGGACCGTGGCTGAGCAGTTTAGGGTCATGCATCATGGACCAAGCAGTTTAGGTTCGGGATACTAGACCAAGGCTGAGCGATTTTGGGTCATGCAGTATGGTCCGAGTCAAACCAATTCATTCTCATGCAATATGGACTTAGGCTGAGCATTTTAGGGTCAGGAAATATGGATCGAGGCTGAGACGTTTAGGGTCATGCAGTAAGAATCCAGGCTGAACAGTTTGGGGTCATACGGTATGGACAGAGACTGAGCAGTTTAGGGTGGTGCAACTAGACAATGGATAAGATGTTTACGATCATGCAGTATTGGCCGACGCTGAGAGGTTTAGGGTCATGCAGTATGGACCGAGGCTGAGCAGTTTAGAGTAATACACTAGGGGCCATAACAGAGAAGTTCATGCATTATGAACCGTGGCTGAGAGGTTTAGGGTCATGCAGTATGGACTGAGGCTGAGCCGTTTAAGGTCATGCAGTATGGACAGTGAGTGAGAAGTTTAGGGTAATGCATTGTGGATCGAGTTGTTTAGGGTCGTGCAACTAGACTAAGGCTGTGCAGTTTAGGGTCATGCGGTATGGAGCGAGGATGAGCAGTTTAAGGTCACGCATATTGAAATGAGGCGGAGTAGTTTAAGGTCATGTCGTATGAACCGAGGCTGAGCCGTTAAGGGTCATGTAGTATGGACTGAAGCTGAGGCATTTAGGGTCGTGCAACCAGACCAAGGTTGAGTAATTTTGGGTCATGCAGCATGGACCGAGGCTGAGCAGTTTAGGGTCATGCAGTATGTACTTTGGTTGAGCAGTTTAGGGTCATGCAGTATGTACTTTGGCTGAGCAGTTTAGGGTCACGCAGTATGGACCGAGGCTGAGTAGTTTAGGATCATGTTATATGGACTGAGGTTGAGCTGTTTAGGGTCATGCATTATGTATCGAGGCTGAGCATTTAAGGGTCATGCGATTTGGACGGAGGTTGAGAAGCTTACGGTCATGTAGTGTGGATTGCGGATGAGTAGTTTTAGGGACATAAGCTAAGCAGTTTAGGGTCATGCAATATGGCTGAGACGTTTTGGATCATGAAGTGAGGACCGTGAAGTTTAGGGTCGTGCAACTAGACCAAGGCTGAGCAGTATAGGGTCATGTACTATGCACTGAGGCTTAGAGGTTTAGGCTCATGCAGCTCCGAGGCTGAGTAGATTAGGGTCATGTAGTTTGGAGCGACGCTGAGCAATATTAGGGTCAAGCAGTATATAGCGCGGCATAGTAGTTTAGGGTCATGTTGTATTGACCGAGGCTGAGCAGTTTAGGGTCATGCAGTATTGACCGATGCTAAGTACTTTAGGGTCAAGCAGTATGGACTGTGACTGAGCAGTTCAGGGTCATGCAGTATGTACTGAACAGTTTAGGGTCGTGTTACTAAACCAAGGCATAGCAGTTTAAGGTCATGCTGTATGGATCGAGTCAGAGCAGCTTATGGTCATACAGTATGGACTTAGACTGAGCAGTTTAGGATCATGCAGTATGGACCGAGGCTGAGTAGATTAGGGTCATGCCGTGTGGACCGAGGCTAAGTATTTAGGGTCATGTAGTATGGACCGAGGCTAACAAGTTTAGGGTCATGCCATATGGAACAAGGCTGAGCAGTTAGGGTCATGTAGTATGGACCAAGATTGAGAAGTTTAGTGTCGTGCAACTAGACCGAGGCTGAGCTGTTGAAGGTCTTGCAGTTTGGACCGTGGTTGAGAAGTTTAAGGTCATGCAGTATGGATCGAGGCTGAGCAGTTTTGGTCATGCAGTATGGATCGAGGCAGAGCTGTTTAGGGTCATGCAATATAGACTGCGGCTGAGCAGTTTAGGGTCACGCAATATGGGGCGAGCAGTTTACGGTCATGCAACAAGACAAATGCTGAGCAGTTTACGGTCAAGCAGTATGGACTGAGGCTGGCTAGTTTAGGTTCATGCAGTATGGGTCATGCAATATGGACCGTGGCTGAGCAGTTTAGAGTCCTGCGGTATGGACCGAGGCAAAGCTGTATAGGGTCATGCAGTATGGACCGTGGCTGAGTAGTTTAGAGTCATGCAGTATGGATCGAGGCTGAGATTGTTTTGGTCATTCGGTACGGACCAAGGCTGAGTAGTTATGTGTCATGCAGTATATGCTGAGGCTGAGCATTTTAGGGCCATGAAGTATTGACTATGGCAGAGAAGCTTTGGGTCATGAAGTTAGGATCGAGAAGTTTTGGATGTGCATATCGACCAAGGCTTAGCAGGTTTGGGTCATGCAATATGGACCAAGGCTGAACAATTTATGGTCATGCAGCACCGTGGCGAAGCAATTTAAGGTCGTGCAAATATGGACAAAGGCTGACCAGTTTTAAGGTCATGCAATTTGGATCGAGGCTGAGCAGTTTAAGGCCATGCAGTATGGACCGAGGCTAAGCAGTTTAGAGTCATGCAGTACAAACTAAAGAGGAGCAGTATAAGGTCATGCACTTTGGACTGTGCCTGAGCAGATTCGGGTCATGCAGTATGGACCGAGTAGTTTAGGTTCACGATACTAGACCAAGACTGAGCAGTTTAGTGTCACGCAGTATTGTTCGAGTCTAAGCAATTTATGGTCATGCAGTATGGACCTAGGTTGAGCATTTTAGGGTCAGGCAATATGGATCGAGGCTGAGCAGTTTAAGGTCATGCAGTATGGATCGAGGCTGATCTTTTTTGGGTCATGCATTATTGACCGTGGCTGAGCAGATTGGTGTAATGCCGTATGGATCGAGCTATATAGGGTCATGCAACTAGATGAAGGAAGAGCAGTTTAGGGTCATGCCGTATGGATCGAGGTGAGCAGTTTACGGTCTTGCAGTACGGATTGAGGCTGAGCAGTTTGGGGTCATATAGTATGGATAAAAGCTTAGAGGTTTAGGCTCATGTAGTATGGACTGAGGCTGAGCAGTTTGGGGTCAGGTATTATTGACCTAGGCTAAGCAGTTTAGGGTCATGCAACTAGATCAAGCCAGAGCTGTTTAGGGTCATGCAGTATGTACTGAGGCTGAACAATTTAGCGTCATGTAGTATGGATGGAGGCTGAGCAGTTTAGGGTCATGCAGTACGGATCGAGGCTTAGCAGTATAAGATCACGCAGTATGGGCTGTGGTTGAGCAGTTTAGGGTCAAACTGTATGGACCGAGGCTAAGCAGTTTTAAGGTCATGCAGTATGGATCGACGATGAGTTATTTCGGGTCATGAGGTATGAACAGAGGCTGAGAAGTTTGGGGTCATGCACTATGGGCCGTGTCTGAGCAGTTTTCGGCCATGAAATTTGGACCGACGCTGAGAAATTTGGGGTCGTGCAACTTGACCAAGGTTAAGACATTTAGGATCATACAATATCGGCCGAGGCTGAGCAGTTTAGGGTCATGCAGTATGGGTCGAGGCTGAGCAGTTTAGGGTCATGCAATATGGGCTGTAGCGGAGTAGTTTATGGTCATGCGGTAGGAACCGTGGCACAACAGTTTAGGGTCATGCAGTATGGACCAAGGCTGAGCGGTTTTAAGATCATGCAGTATGGATCGAGGCTGAACAGGTTAGGGTCATGCAGTATGGACTGAGGCTGAGCTGTTTAGAGTCATGCAGTATGGACCGTGGCTGAGCCGTTTAGGGTAATGCAGTATGGACCGAGTTGTTTAGGGTCGTGCAACTAGACTAAGTCTGAGCAGTTTAGGGTCATGCAGTATGAACCGAGGCAAAGTAGTTTAAGGTGATGCAGTATGGATCGAAGCTGAGTTGTTAAGGGTCATGATGCATGGACCGAGGTCGAGCAGATTAGTGTCATGCTGTATGGTCTGAGTTTGAGCAGTTTATGGTCACGCAGTATGGACCTTGGTAGAGCAGTTTACGGTCAGGCATATGGATCGAAGCAAAGCAGTTTAGGGTCATGCAGTATGGATCTAGGCTGATCAGTTTTGGGTCATGTAGTACGGACCGTGGGTGAGCAGTTTGGTGTAATGCCGTATGGACCGCGCTATCAAGGGTCACACTACTAGACTAAGGCAGAGCTGTTTAGGGTCATGCCAAATGGACCGAGGTGAGCAGTTTACGGTCATGCAGTATGGATTGAGCTTGAGCAGTTTAGGGTCAGGCAGTATGGATAAAAGCTTAACAGTTTAGGGTCATGTAGTATGGATCGAGGCTGAGCAGTTTGGGGTCATGTATTATTGACCTAGGCTAAGCAGTTTAGGGTCATACAATTAGACCAAGCTAGAGCTATTTAGGTTCATGCAGTATGTACTGAGGCTGAAGAGTTTAGGATCTTGTAGTATGGATGGAGGCTAAGCAGTTTAGGGTCATGCAATATGGATCGAGGCATAGCAGATTAGGATCATGCAGTATGGACCGTGGTTGGGCAGTATAGGGTCATGCAGTATGAACCGAGGCTATGCAGTTTTAAGTTCATGCAGTATGGATCGAGGCTGAGCTGTTTCATTTCATGCGGCATGGACAGAGGCTGAGAAGTTTGGGGTCATGCAGTATGGGCCGTTGCCGAGAAGTTTTGGGTCATGAAATTAGGACCGACGATGAGCAATTTAGGGTCGTGCAACTACACCAAGGTTAAGACATTTAGGGTCATGCAATATCTGCTGAGGCTGAGCAGTTTAGGGTCATGCAGTAAGGACTGAGGCTGAGCAGTTTAGGGTCATGCAGTATGGGCTGTAGAGGAGCAGTTTATGGTCATGCAGTATGAACTGTTGCTTAGCCGTTTAGGGTCATGCAGTATGGATCGGGGCTGAGCAGTTTTATGGTCATGTAGTATGGACTGAGGGTGAACAGTTTAGAGTCATGCAGTATGGACTGAGGGTGAGCTATTTAGAGGTCAGGCCGTATGGATCGTGGCAGAGCAGTTTAGGGTAATGCAGAATGGACCGAGTTGTTAAGGGTCGTGCAACTAGACTAAGGTTGAGCAGTTTAGGGTTCTGCAGTATGTATCGAGGCTGAGTAGTTTAGGGTCAGGCAATATGGATCGAGGGTGAGCAGTTGAGGGTCATGCCGCATAGATGGAGGCTAAGCAGTTTAGGCTCATGTAGTGTGGATGGAGGCTGAGCAGTTTAGGGTCGTGCAACAAGAGCAAAGCTGAGTAGTTTTGGGTCATGCAGTATGGACCGAGGCTGAGTAGTTTAGCATCCTACAGAATGGACTTAGGCAGTGCAGCTTAGGGTCCTGCAGTATGGATAGTGGTTGAGGAGTTTAGGATCATGTAGTATGGAGCGAGGCTGACCCTAAAAATGGACTAAGGCTGAGCAACTTAGGGTCATGTAGTACGGGCCGTGGCTGAGCAGTGTAGCGTCTTGCAACAAGACCACGACTAAGCAGTTTAAGGTCATGCAGTATCGGTCGAGGCTCAGTAGTTTAGGTCATGCAGTATAGACCGAGGCTGAGCAGTTTAGGGTCATGTAGTATGTACCGTACCGGAGCAGTTTATGGTCATGCAGTATGAACTGTACCTGAGCTGTTTTGGGTCATGCATTAAGGATCGAGCTGTTTAGGGTCATGCAACTAGACTTAGGCTGAGCAGTTTAAAGTCATGCGTTATGGACTGAAGCGGAGCAGTTTAGTAGCATGCAGTATGGACCGTGGCTAAGCAGTTGAAGGTCATGCAACTAGAGTGTGGCAGAACAGTATAAGGTCATGCCGTATGGACCGAGGCTTAGTAGTTTAGGGTCATGTAGTATGGACCGAGGCTGAGCAGTTTAGGGTCGTGCAACAAGACCAAGGCTGAGCAATTTTGGGTAATGCAATATGGACCGAGGTTGAGCAGTTTAGGTCACACAATATGGACAGTAGCTTAGCAGTTTGGGATCATGTTATATGCATCGAGGTAGAGAAGTTTAGGGCCATGCAATATGGACCGAGGCTGAGCATTTTAGAGTCATATAGTATGGACCGAGGCTGAGAAGTTTACGGTCATGCAGTATGGGCTGAGGCTTAGCAGTTTTAGGTTCATTCACTATGGACAGAGGCTGAGCAGTTTAGGGTCATGCAGTATCGACCGAGGCTAAGTAGTTTAGGGTCATGCACTTTGGACTGAGGCTGAGCAATTTAGGGTCATGCCGTATGGACTTTGGATGAGATATTTTCAGTCAGAAAGTGAGGACCGTGAAGTTTAAGGGATTGCAACTTGACCAAGGCAGAGCAATTTAGGGTCAAGCAATATGGACCGAGGCTTTGAGGTTTTGGCTCATGCAGCACCGAGGCTAAGTAGTTTAGGGTCATGCAGTTTTGATAGAGGCTGAGCAGTTTTAGAGTCAAGCAGTATGCAGTGAGGCTTAGTAGTTTAGAGACATAGAGTATGGACCGAGGCTGAACTGTTTAGGGTCATGTAGTATTGGCCGAGGCTGAGCAGTTTAGGGGACCGTGGCTGAGCAGTTTAGGGTCATAAAGTATGGACCGAGGAATTTAGGATCGTGATACTGGTCATGCAGTATGGATCGAGTCTGAGCAGTTTATGGTCATGCAGTATGGATCCAAGCTGAGCAGTTAAGATCATGCAGTATGGACTGAGGCTGAGCAGTTAAAGGTCATTTAGTATTGATCGAGGCTGAGCAGTTTTGGGTCATGCAGTATGGACTATGGCTAAGCAGTTTACGGTCATGCAATATGGACTGAGCAGTTTAGGGTCGTGTTACAGGACCAAGGCCGAGCAGTCTAGGGTCATGCAATATGGATCTAGTCTAAGTTGTTTATGGTCATGCAGTATGGACCTAGGCTCCGCAATTTAGGATCATGCTGTATGGACCGAGGCTGGTCTGTCTAGGGTCATGCCGTATGGACCAAGGCTAAGCAGTATAGGGTCATGCAGTGCGGAACATGGTTGAGCAATTAGGGTCATGCAGCATGGATTGAGCAATTTAGGGTCTAGCAACTAGACCAAGGCTGAGCCATTTAGGGTCATGCTGTATGGATGGAGGCTGAGGAATTTAGGGCTATGCAGTATGAACCGAGGCTCAGTAGTTGGGGGTCATGTAGTATGTACCGAGCAGTTTAAGGTCGTGCAACTGACCAAGGCTGAACAGTTTGGGGTCAAGCGGTATGGACCGTGGCTGAGTATTTTAGGGTCATGCAGTATCGACCGAGGCTGTGTTGTTTAGGGTCATGCAGTATGGACCGTAGTTAAGCAGTTTAGGGTCATGCAGTATGGACCGAGGCTGAGCAGTTTAAAGTCCAGCAGCATGGACTGAGGCTGAGCAGTTTAGGGTCATGTACTACGGACCGTGGCCAAGAAGTCTTGGTTCATGAAGTTTGGACCGAGAAGTTTTGGGTGTGCATATAGACCAAGGCCTAGCAGTTTAAGGTCGTGCAATATAGACCCAGGCTAAACAGTTTACGAACATGCAGCACCGAGGCTCAACAGTTTAGGGCCATGCAATATGGACCGAGGCTGACTAGGTTTAGGGTCATGCAATATGGACCTAGGCTGAGCAGTTTAGGGTCATGCAGTATGGATTGAGACTGAGCAGTTTAGGGTCATGCAGTATGGACCGCGGCTGAGCCGTTTACGGTCATGCAGTATGGACCGAGCAGTTTAGGATTAGGATACAAGACCAAGGCGGAGCAGCTTGGGAGCATGCAATCTGGTTCGAGTTTGAGAAATTTATGGTCATGCAGTATTGACTTCAGCTGAGCAGTTTAGACTCAAGCAATTTGTATCGAGGCCGAGCAGTTTAGAGTCATGCAGTATGGATCAAGGCTGAACAGTTTGGGATCATGCAGTATGGACCGTGGCTTAACAGTTTTGTGTAATGCAGTATAGACCGAGCTGTTTAAAGTCGTGCAACAATGTCAAGGCTGAACACTTTAGGGTCCTACGGTGTGGACCGAGGCTGAGCAGTTTACGATCATGCAGTTTAGATGAGGGATAGCAGTTTAGGTTCACGTAGTATGGATCAAGGCTGAGAAGTTTAGGGTCATGTAGTATGGACCGAGGCGGAGTAGTTTAGGGTTGTGTAAGTAGACCAAGGCTGAGCTGTTTAGGGTCATGACGTATGTAAAGAGGGTACGCTATTTAGGGCCATGTAGTATGGACCGAGGCTGAGAAGTTTAGGGTCATGTAGTACGGTTCGTGGTTGAGCAGTTTAGGGTCATATAGAATTGACCGAGGCTGAGCAGTTTTGGGGTCATGCAGTATGGACCGAGGCTGAGCAGTTTAGGGTCATGCAGTATGGAATGAGGCTTAGACGTTTAGGGTCATGCAGTAGGGACCGTGGCCGAGCAGCGTTGGCTAACCAAGTTAGGATCGAGGCTGAGAAGTTTAGGGAGCCGCGACTAGACCAAGGCAAAGCAGTTTAGGGTCGTGCAGTATCAGCTGAAACAAAGAGGTTTAGGGTCATGCAGTATGGACTGAGGCTAGGTCGTTTAGAGTCATGCAGTATGGATAGTAGCGGAGACGTTTGTGGTCATGCATTATGAACCGTGGCTGAACAGTACGGACGCAAGCTGAGTGGTTTTCGAGTCAAGAAGTATGGACCGAGGCCGATTAGTTTACGGTCAAGCAGTATGGTATGAGGCTGAGCAGTTTAGGGTCATGTAGTATGGGCCGTGGCTGGGTAGTTCAGGGTAATGCAGTATGGACCGAGCTGTTTAGGTGCGTGCAACTAAACTAAGGCTAAGAAGTTTAAGGTCATGCAGTACGGACCGAGTATGAGTAGTTTCAGGTCATGCAGTACGGACCGAGGCTGAGCAATTTAGGGTCATGCCGTATGAATCGAGGCTGAGCAGTTTAGGGTCATGTAGTATGGACGGAGGCTGAGTAGTTTGGGGTCGTGCAACCAGACTAAGGCTGAGCAATTTAGGATCATGCAGTATGAGCAGTTTACGGTCATGCAGTATGGAGGCTGAGAAGTTTACAGTCATGCAGTATGGACAGAGGCTGAGTAGTTTTTGGGTCATGCACTATGTACCAAGGCTGGTCAGTTTAGGGTCATTCAGCATGGACCAAGGCTGAGTTGTTTAGAGTCATGCAGTATGGACCGAGGCTGAGCAATTTAGGGTCATGCACTATGGACCAAGGCTGAGCAATTTAGGGTCATGCAGTATGGGCTGTAGCGGAGAAGTTTATGATCATGCAGTATGAACCGTGGCTTAGCTGTTTAGGGTCATGCAGTATGGACTGGGCCTGAGCAGTTTTAGGGTCGCGCAGTATGGACCGAGGCTGAGCAGTTTAGGGTCAAGCAGTATGGACCGAGGCTGAGAAATTTAGGGTCATGCAGTATGGACCATGACTGAGAAGTTTAGGGTTATGTAGTATGGACCGAGTTGTTTAGGGTCGTGCAACTAGGCTAAGGCTGAGCAGTTTAGGGTCATGCAGTATGGACCGAGGCTGAGTAGTTTAGCGTCAAGTAGTATGGATCGAGGCTAGGCAGTTAAGGAACATGCTTCATGGACCAAGGCTGAGCAGTTTAGGCTCACGTAGTGTGGACCGAGGCTGAGCAGTTTAGGCTCACGTAGTGTGGACCGAAGGTGAGCAGTTTAGGTTCTTGCAACCAGAACTTGGCTGAGCAATTTTGGGTCATACAGTATGGATCGAGGCAGAGCAGTTTGGGGTCCTGCAGAATGGACCTAGGCAGAGCAGTTTAGGGTCCTACAGTGCATTAGTGGTTGAGCAGTTTAGGTTCATCCAGTATGGACCGAAGCTGAGCCATTTTAGGGTCATGCAGTACGGACTGAGGATGAGTTGTTTAGGGTCATGCTGTATGGACTAAGGTTTAGCTTCTTAGGGTCAGCAGTACGGGCCGTAGCCGAGCAGTTTTGATTCATGAAGTTAGAACCGAGGCTGAGCAGTATAGCGTCGTGCAACGAAACTAAGGTTAAGCAGTTTAGGGTCATGCATTATCGGCCAAGGCTCAACAGTTTAGGTCATGCAGTATGGATCGAGGCTGAGCAAGTTAGAGTCATGCAGTATGGACCGTAGCGGAACAGTTCATGGTCATGCAGTATTAACCGTACCTGAACTATTTAGGGTCATGCAGTATGGATCGAGCTGTTTAGGGTCGTGCAACTAGACTAAGGCTGAGTAGTTTAAAGTCATGCAATACGAACCGAGGCGGAGCAGTTTAGCGGCATGTAGTATGGACCGTGGCTGAGCAGTTGAGGGTCATGCAACTAGAGTAAGGCAAATCAGTTTAGGGTCATACTGAGAAGTTTAGGGTCATGTAGTATGGACTGAGGCTGAGCAGTTTAGGGCCATGCAACACGACCAAGGCTGGGAAATTTTGGATCGTGCAGTTTGGACCGAGGTTGAGTAGTTTAGGTCACGCAGTATGGATTGTAGCTTACCAGTTTAGGGTCATGCAATATGAACCAAGGTTGAGCAGTTTGGGATCATGTTATAAGGATCGTGGGGGAGAAGTTTAGGGTCATGCAATATGGACTGTGGCTGAGCGTTTTAAGGTCATATAGTGTGAACCGAGGCTGAGTAGTTTACGGTCATGCAGTATGGACTGAGGCTTAGCAGTTTTAGGTTCATTCACTATGGACAGTGGCTCAGCAGTTTAGGGGCATGCTGTATCGATCGAGGCTATGTAGGTTAGGGTCATGCAATTTGGACCGAGGTTGAGAAATTTAAGGTCATGCAGTATGGACTTTGGATGAGATATTTTGGGTTAGGAAGTGAGGATCGTGAAGTTTAGGGTAATGCTACTAGACCAAGGCAAAGCAATTTAGGGTCTAGCAATATGGACCGAGGCTCAAAGGTTTGGGCTCATGCAGCACCAAGGCTAAGTAGTTTAGGGTCATGCAGTATTGACAAAGGATGAAACGTTTTAGGGCCAAGCACTATGCAGTGAGGCTTAGCAATTTAGGGACATACAATACGGACCGAAGCTAAGCAGTTTAGGGTCAGGTAGCATTGATCGCGGCCGAGCAGTTTAGGGTCATGTAGTATAGACCGTGGCTGAGCAGTTTAGGGTCATGCAGTATAGACCGTGGCTGAGCAGTTTAGGGTCATAAAGTACGGATCGAGGAATTTATTGAGGTGATACTGGTCGTGCAGTATGGACCTAGTCTTAGTAGTTTATGGTCATGCAGTATGGATCTAGGCTGAGCAATTAAGATCATGCAGTATGGACTGAGGCTGAGCAGTTTAAGGTCACGTAGTATTGATCGAGGCTGAACAGTTTAGGGTCATGCAGTATGGACCATGGCTGAGCAGTTTAGGGTCATGCAGTATGGACTGAGCAGTTTTGGGTCGTGATATAGGGCCAAGGCTGAGCAGTGTAGGGTCATGCAATATGGACCGAGTCTGAGCAGTTTATGATCATGCAATATGGACCTAGGCTAAGCAATTTCGAATCTTACTGTATGTACCGAGGCCGAGCCGTTTAGGGTCATGCATCGTGGACAGAGGCTAAGCAGTTTAGGGTCATGCAGTATGGAACGTGGTTGAGCAATTTAGGGTCATGTAGTATGGAAAGCTGTTTAGGGTCTACGAACTAGACTAAGGTTGAGCCATTAAGGTCATGCTGTATAGATGGAGGCTGAGGGGTTTAGGGCTATGTAGTATGGACCGAGGCTGAGCAATTTAGGGTCATGCAGTGTGTACCGAGCAGTTTAGGGTCATGCAACTGACCAAGGCTGAACAGTTTAGGGTCAAGCGGTATGGACCATGGCTGAGCAGTTTATGGTCAGGCAGCATCAATCGAGGCTGTGTAGTTTAAGGTCATGCAGTATGAACCGTAGTTAAGTAGTTTAGGGTCATGTAGTATTGACCGAGGCTGAGCAGTTTAAGGTCCTGCAGTATGGACTAAGGCTGAACAGTTCCGAGTCATGCATTATGGACTGTGGCCAAGAAGTTTTGGTTTATGAAGTTACGACCGAGATGTTTTTGGTTTACATATATACCAAGGCCTAGCAGTTTAGGGTCGTGCAATATTGACCGAGGTTAAACAGTTTACAGACATGCAGCACCGAGCCTGAGCAGTTTATGGTCATGCAATATGGACCGAGGGTGACTAGTTTTAGGGTCATGCAATATGGACCAAGGTTGAGCAGTTTAGGGTCATGCAATATGGACCGAGGCTGAGAAGTTTAGGGTCATGAAGTATAGATCGAGACTGAGCAGTTTAGGCTCATGCAGAAGTTTAGGGTCATGCACTATGCACAGCGACTGAGCCTTTTAGGGTCTTGCACTATGAATAGAGCAGTTTAGGTTTAGGATACAAGACCAAGGCTGAGCAGCTTAGGGTCGTGCAGTATGGTCCGAGTCTGAGAAATTTATGGTCATGCAGTATTGACCTAGGCTGAGCAGTTTAGGGTCAAGCAATTTGTATCGAGGCTGAGCGGTTTAGAGTCATGCAATATGGATCAAGGCTGAACAGTTTGAGGTCATGCAGTACGGACCGTGGCTTAGTAGTTTTGTGTAATGCAGTATGGACCGAGCTGTTTAGGGTGGTGCAACAATACTAAGGCTGAACAATTTATGGTCATGCAGTATGGACGAGGGATGAGTGGTTTATGTTTCTGTAGTATGGACCAAGGCTGAGCAGTTTAAGGTCATGTAGTATGGACCGAGGCTGAGTAGTTTAGGGTTGTGCAAGTAGACCAAGGATGAGCTGTTTAGGGTCCTGCAGTATGTAAAGAGGGTAAGTCGTTTATGGTCATGTAGTATGGACTGAGGTTGCGGAGTTTAGGGTCATGCAGTGTGGACCAAGGCCGAGCAATTTAGGGTCATGCAATACGATTCGTGGTTGAGCAGTTTAGGGTCGTGCACAATGGACCGAGGCTGAGAGGTTTTGGCGTCATGAAGTATGGACCGTGGCTGAGCAGTTTTGGGTCATGCAGTATGGAAAGAGGCTTAGATGTTTAGGGTCATGCAGTATGGGTCGTGACCGGGCAATGTTGGGTCATCAAGTTAGGACCGGGGCTGAGAAGTTTAGGGTGGCTCGAATAGACCAAGGCAAAGACTTTTAGGGTCATGCAATATCGGCTGAGGCTGAGCGATTAAGGGTCATGCAATATGGACCAAGGCTAAGCAGTTCAGGGTCATGTAGTATGGACAGTAGCGGAGACGTTTATGGTCATGCATTATTAACCATGGCTGAACAGTTTAGGGTCATGAGGTACGGACGGAGGCTGAGTGGTTTTTGGGTCAAGAAGTATGGACCGAGCGGTTTAGGGTCTCGCAATATGGGCCGTGGTTGAGCAGTTCAGGGTAATGCAGTATGGACCGAGTTGTTTAGGGTCGTGCAACTAAACTAAGGCTCCGAAGTTTAAGGTCATGCAGTACATACTGAGTATGAGCAGTTTATGGTCATGCAGTATGGATCGAGACTGAGAAGTTTAGGGTCATGCCATATGAACCTAGGCTGAGCTCTTTAGGGTCATGCAGTATGGACTGAGGCTAAGCAGTTTGGGGTCATGTAACAAGACTAAAGCGGAGTAATTTTGGGTCATGCAGCATGTACCGAGGGTAAACAAGTTAGGGTCATGCAGTATGGACTTTGGCTGAGCAGTTTAGGGTCATGCATTATGGACCGAGGTTGAGAAGTTTACGGTCATGCAGTGTGGACTGAGGCTGAGTAGTTTTTGGGTCATGCACTATGTAGTTTAGGGTCATGCAGTGTGGACCAAGGCTGAGTTGTTTAGGGTCATGCAGTATGTTTACAGTCATGCAATATGGACATTAGTGAAGACATTTTGGGTCATGAAGTGAGGACTGTGAAGTTTAAGGTCGTGTAACTGGACCAAGGCTGAGCCGTATAGGGTCATGCAATATGGATCGAGACTTAGAGGTTTAGGCTCTTGCAGCACCGAAGCAGAGTCGTTTACAGTCATGTAATTTTGACAGAGGCTGAACAATTTTAGGGTCGAGCAGTATAGAGCGAGGCTTAACAGTTTAGGGTCATGCAGTATGGACCAAGGCTAAACAGTTTAGAGTATGGATCATGATTGAGCAGTTGAGGGTCATGCAGTATGTATTGAATAGTTTGGGGTCGTGTTACTAGACCAAGGCGGAGCAGTTCAGGGTCATGCAATATGGACCGAGTCTGACCAGTTTATGGTCATGCAGTATGGACCTAGGCTGAACAGCTTAGGATCATGCAATATGGACCGAGGCTGACCAGTTTTGGTCATGCCATGTGGACCGAGGCTAAGCAGTTTAGATTCATGCAGTATGGACCAAGGCCGAGCAGTTTGGGGTCGCATAGTATGGACCGTGGCTGAGCAGCTTCGTGTCATGCAGTATGGACTGAGGCTGAGAAGTTTAGGGTCATGCAGTAAGGACCGATGATGAGCAGTTTAGGTTATGCAGCATATACCGAGGCGGAGCAGTTTAGGGTCATGCAGTATGGAGCGTAGCTAAGAAGTTTAGGGTCATGCAATGTGGACCGAGCAGTTTATGGTCAAGCAGTACGGAGCGAGGCTGGCCAGTTTTGGGTCATGCAGTATGGACCAAGGCTGAAGTTTAAGGTCAGGCAATATGCACTGTGGCGGCATAGTTTAGAGTCATACACTATGGACTGAGGCTGAGCAAATCAGGGTCAAGCAGTGTGGACCATGGACGAGATGTTTCATGTCATGAAGTCAGGATCAAGAAGTTTAGGGTGTACATATATACCAAGGCTTAGCAGTTTAGGGTCATGCAATATAGACCGAGGCTGAGCAGTTTATGGTCATGCAACAACGAGGCAGAGCATTTTAAAGTCATGCAATATAGACTGAGAATGACCGTTTTTAAGGTCATGCAATATGGATTGAGGCTGAGCAGTTTAGGGTCATGTAGTATGGATCGAGGCTGGGCAGTATAAAGTCATGCGGTATGGACCGAGGCTCAGCAGTTTAGGGTCATGCATTATGGATCGTGGCTGAGAAGTTGAGGGTCATGGAATATGGTCCGAGTTTGAGGAATTTATGGTCATGCAGTATGGACCAAGGCTGAGCAGTTTAGGGTAAGGCAATATGGATCGAGGCTGAGCAGTTAGGGTCCGACAGTATGGATCGACGCTGATCAGTTTGGGGTCATGCAGTATGGACCGTGGCTGAGCACTTTGGTGTAATGCAGTGTGGACCAAGCTGTTTAGAGTTATGCATCTAGCCTAAGGCTCAGCAGTTTACGATCATGCAGTATGGACGGAGGATGAGCAGTTTATGGTCATGCAGTATGGAGTGAGGATGAGCAGTTAGGGTCATGCAGTATGGACAAAGGCTGAGCAGTTTAGGGTCATATAATATGGATAGTGGCTGAGCAGTATATGGTCATGCAACTAGACCAACGTTGCACTGTTTAGGGTCATGCATTATGTACTGAGGCTGAGTAGTTTAGGGTCATGCAGTGTGGACCGAGGCTGAGCAGTTTAGGGTCATGCAGTATGGACCGAGGCGACGTAGATTAGGGTCAGGAAGTACGGACTGTGGTTGAAAAGTTTAGGGTCTAGCAATATGGATCGAGGCTAAACAGTTTTAGTGGCAGTCAGAACCAAGGCTGAGCGGCTTCCTGTCATGCAATATGGACTGAGGCGGAGCAGTTTAGGGTCATGCAATATGGGCTGTGGCCGCGTAGTTTTGGGTCATGAAGTAAAGATTGAGGCTGAGTAGTTTAGGGTCATGTAACTAGACCAAGGTTAAGACATTTAGGGTCATGCAGGATCGGCCGAGGCTGAGCAGTTTAGGGTCGTGCAACTGGACCAAGGTTAAGACGTTTAGGTCCATGCAGTATCAGCCGAGGCTGAGCAGTTTAGGGTCATGCTGTATGGACGGAGGCTAAGCAGTTTAGGGTCATGCAGAATGGACCGTAATGGAGCAGTTTATGGTGTTGCTGTATGAACCATGGCTGAACCGTTTAGGGTCGTGCAATATGAACAAACGAGTTTAAAGCTGTGCAACAAGACAAAGGCTGAGCTGTTTAGGGTCAAGCAGTATGGACCGAGGCTGGCCAGTTTAGGGTCACGCCGTATGGACCAAGGCTGACCAGTTTAGGGTCATGTAATAGGGACCGTGGCTGAGCAGTTTAGAGTCATGCATTATCGACCGAAGCTGAGCAGTTTAGTGTTTGGCAGTATTGACCAAGGCTGAGAAGTTTAGGATCGTGCAACTAGACCAAGGCAGAGCAGTTTGCGCTATGCAGTAGGGACTAAGGCTTAGTAGCTTAGGGTCATGCACTATGGACAGAGGCTGAGCAGTTTAGAGTCATGCAGTATGGACCAAGGCGGAGCAATATAGGGTCATGCAATATTGACCATGGCTGAGCAGTTTAGGGTCATGCAGTATGGACCGAGGCTATATGTTTTAGGGCCATGCAGTATAGATAGAGGCTGAGCAGGTTTAGTGTCATGTAGTATGGACTGAGGCAGAGAAGTTTAGGGTCATGGAGTAGGGATGGTGGCCGAAAGTTTTTGGGTCATGAAGTTAGGACCGAGAAGTTTAGGGTGTGCAAATAGACTAAGTCTTAACACTTTAGGGTCATGTAATATGGACCAAGGCTGAACACTTTATGGTGATGTAGCAACGGAGTAGAGCAGTTTAGGGTCATGTAATATGAACAAAGGCTAACTAGTTTTAAGGTCATACAATATGGACCTAGGCTGAGCAGTTTAGGGTCTTGCAGTATGGATTGAGGCTGAGCAGTATAGGGTTATCTAGAATGGACAGAGGCCGAGCAGTTTAAGGTCATGTAGTATCGACCGTGGCTGAGATGTTTAGGGTCATGTAGTATGGACCGAGCAGTTTAGACTCAGGATTCTAGACCAAGACTGACCAGTTTATGGTCATGCAGTATGTTCCGAATTAGGGCAATTTATCCTCATGCAGTATGGACCCAAGCTGAGCAGTTTAGGGTCAGGAAATATGGATCGAAGCTGAGAAGTTTAGGGTCGTGCAGTATGAATCAAGGCTAAACAGTTTAGAGTCATGCAGTATGGACCGAGGCTGAGCAGTTTAGGGGGTGCAACACGACAAAGGGTAAGCTGTTTACGGTCATGCAGTATCGACCGAGGCTAAGAGGTCTAGGTCATGCATTATGGACCGAGGCTGAGTAGTTTAGGTTCATGCAGTATGGGCCGTAGCGGAGACATTTATGATCATACATTATGAACCATGGCTGAGCAGTTTAGGGTCATTCAGTACGGACAGGGGCTGAGCAGTTTTACGGTCATGCAGTATGGAATGAGGCTGAGCAGTCTATGGTCATGCAGTATGGACTGAGGTTGAGCAGTTTAGGGTCATGCAGTATGGACCGAGGCTGCACAATTTAGGGTCATGCAGTATGGACCGTGGCTGAGTAGTTTAGGGTCATGCATTATGGACCGAGCCGTTTAGGTTCAGGATACTAGACCAAGGCAGAGCAGTTTAGTGTCATGCAATATGGACAGAGGTTGTTTATGATCGTGCAACTATATTAAGGGTAAGCAGTTTAGGGTCATGCAGTAAGCAGTTTGAGGTCATGCAGTATGGACCGATTCTGAGTAGTGTAGGGTCAAGCTGTATGGACCACGACTGAGCTGTTTAGGGTCATGTAGTGTGGACTGAGACTGAGCCGTTTAGGGTCGTACAACTAGACCAAGGCTGAGCAATTTTAGGTCATGCTGCATGGACCGCGTCTGAGCAATTTGGGGTCATGCAGTATGAACTTTGGCTAAGCAGTTTAGGGTCACACAGTATGGACCAAGGCTGAGTAGTTTAGGATCATGTTATATGGAACGAGGCTGTGTAGTTTAGGGTCATGCAATATGGACCGAGGCTAAGCGTTTTAGGGTCATGCAGTATGGATTGAGGATGAGAAGTATATGGTCATAAAGTATGGACTGAGTCTGTGTAGTTTTAGGGTCTTGCATTATGGACCGAGGCTAAGCAGTTTAAATGCAGTATGGACTGAGGTTGACCAATTTAGGCTCATGCAGTATGGACTGTGGCTGAGACGTTTTGGGTCATGAAGTGACGTCCGTGAAGTTTGGGGTTGTGCAACTAGACCAAGGTTGAGCAGTAGAGGGTCATGCAATATGGACCGAGGCTTCGAGGTTTAGGCCCATGCAGCTCCGAGGCTAAGCAATTTAGGGTCTTGTAGTCTGGAAAGAGGCTGAGCAGGTTTAGGGTCGAGCAGTATAGAGCGCGGCTAAGCAGTTCAGGGTCATGCTATATGGACCGAGCTTGAGAAGTTTAGGGTCATGCAGTATTGATCGACGCTGAGCAGTTCAGGGCCATGCAGTATGGACTGTGACTGATAAGTTCAGGGTCATTCAGTGTGGACCGACCAGTTTAGGTTCGTGTTACTAGACCAAGGCAGAGTAGTTTAGGATCATGTTGTATGGACCAAGTCTGTGTAGTTTATGGTCATACAGTATGGACCTAGGCTGAGGAGTTTAGGATCATGCAGTATGGACTAAGGCTAGCAGTTTAGGTTCATGCTGTGTGGACCGAGGCTAAGCAGTTTAGGGCCATGCAGTATGGACCGAGGCTAAGCTATTTAGGGTCATATAGTATGGACCAAGGATGAGTAGTTTAGGGCCGGGTAGTATGGACCGAGGCAGAGCAGTTTAGGGTCGTGCAACTAAACCGAGGATGGGTAGTTTAGGTATTGCAGTATGGACTGGGGCTGAGAAGTTTAGGGTCATGCAATATAGACCGAGGCTAAGCGGTTTCGGTCATGCAGTATGTACCGAGGCGGAGGTGTTTTGGGTCACGCTATATGGACTATGGCTGAGTAAGTTAGGGTCATGCAACACGACAAAGGCTGAGCAGTTTACTGTCAAGCAGTATGGACCGAGGCTGGCCAGTTTAGGGTCATGCAGTATGGATCGAGGCTGAGCAGTTTATGATAATGCAATATGGACCGGGGCTGAGCAGTTTAGAGTCTTGCAGTATGGACCGAGGCGGAGTAGTATAGGGTCATGCAGTATGGACGGCGGCTGAGCCGTTTAGGGTCATGCAGTATCCACTGAGGTTGAGATGTTTTAGGGTCATTCAATATGGACCGAGGCTGAAATGTTTAGTGTCATGCAGTATAGACTTAAGCTGAGCAGTTTAAGGTCATGCAGTATGGACCGTGTCCGAGACTTTTTGGGTCATGAAGTCTGGATGGAGAAGTTTAGGGTGTGCATATAGACCAAGGGTTAGGAGCATAGGATCATGCACTATGGACTAACGCTAAACAGTTTATGGTCATGCGGCTTTGAGGCTGAGCTGTTTAAGGTCATGCCATATGGACCGAGGCTGCCGAATTTTAAGGTCATGCAATATTGACCAAGGCTGAGCAGTTTAGGGTCATGCAGTTTGGATCGAGGTGGAGCAGTTTAGGGTCATATAGTATGGACCGCGGCTGAGTAGTTTTGGGTCATGCACTATGGATTGTGGCTGAGAAGTTTAGCATCATGCATTATCGTCCGAGTCTAAGCAATTTATTGTCTTCCAGTATGGACCTAAGAAGAGCAGTTTAGGGTCAAGCAATATGGATCGAGGCTGAGCAGTTTAAGGTCATGCAGTATAGATCGAGGCTGATCAGTTTGGGGCCATACAGTATGGATCGTGGCTGAGCACTTTGGTGCAATGCAGTATGGACCGAGCTGTTTAGGGTCATGCATCTAGCCTAAGGCTCAGTAGTTTACGGTCATGCAGTATGGACCGAGGCTGAGCAGTTTACGTTCTTACAGTATGGACCGAGGCTAAGCATTTAGGTCATGCAGTATGGACAAAGACTGAGCAGTTTAGGGTCATGTAGTATGGACTGAGGCTGAGCAGTATAGATTCATGCAACTAGACCAACGATGCGCTGCATAGGGTTATGCAGTATGTACTGAGGCTTAACAGTTGAGTGTCATGCAGTATGGACCGAGGCGAAGCAGTTTAGGGTCATGCGATAAGGACCGTGGTTGAGCAGTTTAGGGTTAGGCATTGTGGACCGAGGATGAGCAGTTCTGGGGTCATGCTGTATGGACCGAGGCTAAGCAGTTTCGAGTCATGCACTATGAACCGAGGCAGAGCAGTTGAGGGTCGTGCAACTAGACCATGGTTAAGACATTTACGATCATGTAGTATCGACCGAGGCTGAGCACTTTAGGGTCATGCAGTATGCATCGAGGCTGAACAATTTAAGGTGATGCAGTATGTACCGTAGCGGAGTAGTTTATTATCATGCAGTACGAATCGTGGCTGAGCAGTTTAGGGTCATGCAGTATGGATCGAGCTATTTAGGATCATGCAACTAGACTAAGGCTGAGCCGTTTAAAGTCATGCATTATGGACCGAGGCAGAGCAGTTTAGTGTCATGCACTATGGACCGTGGCTAAGCAGTTTAGGGTCATGCAATATGGACGGACCAGTTTAGGGTCATGCAACAAGACAAAGGCGGAGCAGTTTAGGGTCAAGCAGTATGGACCAAGGCTAGCCAGTTTAGGGTCATCTAGCATCGACAGAGCTAGGCAGTTTAGGGTCATGAAATATGGACCATGGCTAAGCAGTTTAAAGTCATGCAGTATCGACCGAGGCTGAGCAGTTTAGGTCCAGCAGTATGGACCAAGGCTGAAAAGTTTAGGGTCGTGCAACTAGACCAAGGCAGAGCAGTTTAGGGTCTTGTAGTACGGACCATGCAGTATGGACCCAGGCTGAGCAGTTTAGAGTCATACATATGGACTGAGGCGGAGCAGTATAGGACCATGCAGTATGGACCGTGGCTAAGCAGTTTAGGGTCATGCAGTATGGACTGAGGATGGAGAAATTTTAGGGTCATGTAGTACGGACAAAGGCTGTGTATGGATTGAGGTTGAGCAATTTAGGGCCATACAGTATGGACTGTGGCCGAGATGTTTTGGGTGATGAAGTTAGGATCAAAAAGTTTAGGGTGTGTAAAGAGACCAAGGCCTAGCAGTTTAGGGTCATATAATATGGACGAAGGCTGAACAATTTATGGTCATGCAGCACCGAGGGATAGCAGTTTAGGGTCATGCAATATGGACTACAGCTGACCAGTTTTAGGGTCATACAATATGGACCGAGGCTGACCAGTTTAGGGTCATGAAGTATGGATCGAGGCTAAGCAGTTTAGGGTCCTCCAGTATGGACCAAGGATGAGCAATTTATGGTCACACAGTATGGACCATGGCTGAGCAGTTTAGGGTCATGCAGTATGGACCGACCAGTTTAGGTTCAGAATACTAGACAATGGCTGAGAAGTTTAGGGTCATGCAGTATAGTCTGAGTCAGAGCAATTTATCCTCATGCAGTATGGACCTAGGCTGAGCAGTTTAGGGTCAAGAATTATGGGTCGAGGCTGAGACATTTAATGTCATGCAGTATGGATAAAGGCTGAACAGTTTGGACCAAGCATTTTAGGGTCATGTAATGTAACTAGACTAAGGCTGAGCAGTTTAGGGTCATGAATATCGGTCGAGGCTGAGTAGTTTAGGGTCATGCAGTATGGACCGAGGCTGAGCAGTTTGGGGTCATGAAGTATGGGCCGTAGCGGAGCAGTTATCGTCATGCAGTATGAGCTTCGGCTGAGCAGTTTAGGGTTATGCAGTATGGACCGTAGCAGAGCCGTTTAAGGTCATGCAGTATGAATCAAGGCTGAGAGGTTTACGGTCATGCAGTATGGACCGAGGCTGAGCAGTTTTAGGGTCATGCAGTATGGACCGAGGCTGAGCAGTTTTAAGGTCATGCAGTAGGGACCATGGTTGAGCAGTTTAGGGTTAGGCAGTGTGGACCGAGGCTGACCAGTTTTACGGTCATGCAGTATGGACTGAGGCAAAGCAGTTTCGGGTCATGCAGTATGGACCGAGGCTGAGCAGTTGAGGGTGGCGCAACTAGACCAAGGTTAAGACGTTTAGGGTCATGCAGTATCGGCTGCGGCTGAGCACTGTACGGTCATGCAGTATGGATCGAGGCTGAGCAGTTTAGGGTCATGTAGTATGGACCGTAGCGGAGTAGTTTGTTGTCATGCAGTACGAACCGTGGCTGAGCAGTTTAGGGTCATGCAGTATGGATCGAGCTATTTGGGGTCATGCAACTAGACTAAGGCTGAGCCGTTTATTGTCATGCATTATGGACCAAGGTGGAGCAGTTTACTGTCATGCAGTATGGGCCTTAGCTATGCGGTTTAGGGTCATGCAATATTGACAGACCAGTTTAGGGTCGTGCAACAAGACAAAGGCTGAGCAGTTTAGGGTCAAGTAGTATGGACCAAGGCTGGCCAGTTTAGGGTCATCTAGTATGGACCGAGGCTGAACAGTTTAGGGTCATGAAATATGGACCGTGGCTGAGCTGTTTAGAGTCATGCAGTATGGATTGAGGCTGAGCAGTTTAGTGTCCGACAGTATGGGCCAAGGCTGAGAAGTTTAGGATCGTGCAACTAGACCAAGGTTGAGCAGTTTAGAGTGTTGCAGTATGGACCGACAAGACTGAGGCTGAGAATTCCTCCTTAGTTTCATGTACATCGACAAAGGCGTAGGCAACCTCTCTTCTTTTCTCTTTTGAAAGGCTAGAACCGGGCCACCTGTAAACACTGGACCACTCTCCTCGTTCATGGCTCCAGAACAACCTGAAACAACGAACATCACAGATTCACTCTTACTTACTGACTACTAACAACGTTACTTTTGTTTTGACCAATCTACTACTTATTCCTGATGTTTCTAGGCTTGCAGGTAGTACGAGTTCAGTATGGGCTAGAGGAGGTAAACCAAAGGTGGTGAGCAGAAGAGGGTGAAAGGTCATGCAGTATGGACCAAGGCTGAGCAGTTTAGAGTCATGCAATGTGGACAAAGGCGGAGCAGTATAGGGTCATGTAGTATGGACCGTGGGTGAGCAGTTTAGGGTCATGCAGTAAGGACCAAGGCTGAGAAGTTTTAGGGTCATGTAGAATGGACCGAGGCTCAGTAGTTTAGTGTCATGTAGTAAGGTCTAAGGCCGAGCAATTTAGGGTCATGCAGTATGGACTGTGGCCGAGACGTTTTGGGTCATGAAGTTAAGATCGAGAAGTTTTGGGTTTGCAAATAGACCAGGGCTTAGCAGTTTGGGGTCATGCGATATGGACGGAGGCTGAACAATTTATTGTCATGTAGCACCGAGGGAGAGCTGTTTAGGGTCATGCAATATCGATTAAGGATGACCAGTATGGATCGTGGCTGAGAAGTTTAGGGTCATGCAGTATGGACCTAGTAGTTTAGGTTTCGGATACTAGACAATGGTTCAGAAGTTTAGGGTCATGCAGTATGGTTTGAGTCAGAGCAACTTATCCTCGTGCAGTACAGACCTAGGCTGAGTCGCTTACGGTTAGGAAATATGGTCGAGGCAGAAACGTTTAGTGTCATGCAGTATGGATTGAGGCAGAACAGTTTTGGGTCATACAGTATGCACCGTGGCTGAGCTGTTTGGTGTAATGCAGTATGGACCGAGCTTTTGAGGGTCGTGCAACAAGACTAAGGCTGAATAATTTAGGGTCATGAAGTATGGACCGAGGCTGAGAGGTTTACGGTCATACAATATGGATCGAGGCTGAGCAGTTTAGGGTCATGCAGTATGGAGCGAGGCTTAGAAGTCTAGGGTCATGCAATATGGGCGGAGGCTCAGCAACTTAGGGTCATGTAGTATTGACCGAGGCAGAGCAGTTTAGGGTGATGCAGTATGGACTGTGGTTGAGCAGTTTAGGGTCATGCAGTATGGACCGAGCAGTTTAGAGTCGTGATACTCGACCAAGGCTGAGCAGTTTAAGGTGATGCAGTAAGGACCAAGTCTAGGCAGTTTATCGTCATACAGTATGGACCGAGGCTGAGCAGTTTAGTATCATGCAGTATAGACCGAGCTTAGCAGTTTAGGGTCATGCAGTGTGGACCGAGGCTGAGCAGTTTAGGGTTATGCAGTAGAGAACATGGTTGAGCAGTTTAGGGTCATGCAGTATGGACCGAGTTGTTTAGGGTCTAGCAACTGCTCAGCCTAAGGCTGAGCCCTCACATGCTGTATGGATTGAGGTTGAGGAGTTTATGACTATGCAGTGCAGATTGAGGCTGAGCAGTTTAGAGTCTTGCAGTATGGGCCGTGGCTGAGTAGTTGAGGGTCATGCAGTATGTACCAAGCAATTTAGGGTCGTGCAACTGACCATGGCTGAACAGTTTAGGGTCATGCGGTAGGGACTGAGGCTAAGCAGTTTAGGGTCATGCAGTATGGACCAAGGCGGAGCAGTTTAGGTTCATGCAATATGGACAGTAGTTGAGCAGTTTAGGGGGATTCAGTATTGACCGAGCTGTTTAGGGTCGTGCAACTAGACTATCGTGTCGGTCGCTATGTAGGCAGACCTTAATTGGGAATAGGTCTATGGATGGTAATCCAACTCCCTGGGGATAAAATGGCTAAGACTATTCATAAAATGAGGGCTCTGATAGAAATGGTGGCGTAATGAAGGACGACCTACATAAGTGGACCTCGCTGTGGTTTTAAAGGGGGATAAGCGTACTCTTTGAGTGATAAATGTGTCTCTATAATAGGTAACCCGACTCCCTTGGGGTAATGTAGCGTAATGTGATGTTGACCCACTTGGGATTGGTGAAGTAAGAGTGACCCTAACTTCACTGGGGTTGATGGGCCACAAAATAGTTGTGACTCCCAGTGGGGGATGAGGGATAGCTCCTGACTCCATTAGGGAAGTCACAGTTTAGGTGCAACGGCCTGGGTGCAAGTTCACTAGGGATGACATATCCTGGCTAGGGATAGTTGTAGAGCATACACTGCTTAAAATATGGTCAGCCATGTGTAGCGCTGATGGTTTATTGCGAATATTCAACCGGTGCTGAGTTCTCACAACACAACCGACGCTGTTCAGCTGGCATTGTGAAGGATCCGTGGTATTATCTGAAGACAATCGATGCTAAGTCAACCGACGCTGAGTTTGTATTTGGAAACACACTCGGCACTAAGTCAACCGGCGCTAGGGTCGTATTTGGAAACAAACCCAGCGCTAAGTCAACCGACGCTAGGGTTGTTTTGGAAACACACCCAGCACTAAGTCAACCGGCGCTAGGGTCGTGTTTGGAAACACATCCAGTGTTAAGTCAACCGGCACTAAGGTTGTATTTGGAAACACACTCGGTGCTAAGTCAACCGGCGCTAAGGTTGTTTTGAAATTCACCCAACGCTACATCAACCGGTGTTGGGGATGGATCAATGAGAGTTACCTGGAGCCTTGTGTCGAAGCTTGACTTCGTTCATTGTCGCTTGAGTTCCCTTGGACGCAACTGGTATTCCGGGTTTGTGAAGGGCTTTTGAAGGCAGTGTAGTCTACATAAGCGGGTAAAACCCCGTTTTCCCTTATTTATTCACCAAGGGTTCGTGGCACGTGTGAGGGATTTTCTCTCAACCGGTGTTGGCCTTTGAAAAACTCAATCAACACTAGGGTGTTGGCAATCGGAACCGTCACTGAGTGCTGGCTGACTCAACCGGTGCTAGTTGTTGGCGCTCAACCAGAGCTGGGTATTGAGAAGCTCGCCGACACTGAGTGTTCGACAAACTCACCCAGCGCTAATTGTTTACACGTAACCGGCATTAGGCATTGAGGAGCTCACCCGATGCTAAGTGTTTGAGAGGCTCAACTGGTGCTGTTCGATTGCCTTAACAACTTTTTAGGAGTGAAACATTAAGTCCTTTGTAATGGCTGGTTCTTCTTACTAAATCCCCGATGTGAAGAGGCTCCCAAGGGACGAGGAAATCGATGCCCGTGATTTTATGGGTGAAGTTTTATCAAGGGGCGAACCCATTTGGCTGACTCAATCAGTATACAAGCTAGAGTGGCCTCTTAGCGTCGCTTTCTTTACTGACCATGTTTCGAAGTGTTGAAGGGCAATGATGGCATGTCTATATTGAAGAAAGGATGGCACTTCTTCACTGTATGCATCGGAAAATAGCTTTCAGGGAGAATTTGGTCACCTTGGGGAAGCGAATGGTCCAGGCAAAGGGATCACTGAGGTGGTAGACAAAAGGCCTCCGAATTCAGAGAGAGCACCAATACCTAAAGGGATACGCTTCCTAGAATTTCAAGGTATTGGCTTCGTATGGAACCGTTCCCAAGCATGCTTTGCTATTAGCTACGGTATAATGTTCAGGCAGCTACTACGACCGTTGTTCTAATACAATAAAGTTATTGCTGGAGACGTGGAGCCATATGAGCAATACTTGGCTTCTTAGTCATGGTGAAGCGGGAATATCTTTACTCGATATTCACTTTATTGGAGGTCTCCCGATGCTCAGGGCTATGTATGACGAGTTTGTGCCCTCAAACTCAGTCATCTTAGGTAGTGTTAACTTGGGAGATGAAGAGCCGCCAGCCAGTCTTCCAATTTGAGGCCTATTAGTCGATTGTAGGCCGATCTACCAATGGTAAGGTCACCTTTATAGAATGAGTGAAATTCTTTTATGAGGATTATCCCGAGGATGGTCAGGGTACTCCGAAGGGGAAAGGGAAGGCAGTTGCAAAAGAGATGCCTCCCTTATATCTACTCGAGACTGGTGATGACCGTGTTTTCATGACTGCTTACTTGGCTCGGTTCTTGTGTAAGTTTGTGCTTCATGGCTTGGGGGATGAAATTCGTTTTGGGGTACTATATGTAGAGTGTGACATGGCCAGAGGGTGTAAGTATGCCCTTGCTCAGCAAATCCTGTGTAACATATACCATGGCTTGGAGGCCATATCCCGTGGAAAAGCCTATAAAGGCAAAGAGGGAGGGACAACATAGTAGGAGGAGAAGCTTTTCCTGGAGACTTTAAAACTTTGTTCCCTGAGCACTATGTGTACGAGTGGCTAAGGGCTTATTTCCCGGACACCTATGTCAAGCATCAGTGCTCAGGAAATAAATTGTGGCCCTTCTTGATGAAGATTGTGAACCATAGGTCTTTCTTTCATACCCCAGGGGAAGCTCAAGGTTTGGTTGGAAATGATTCTTTGAACATGACAGTGGTCCCCTTTCCGGTAGGAAGCTTCACCGACCGCGCTTTTATTGATGAGTTGGGGAAGGAACTAGATGGTACTCCAACAATGATTAAGTAACTCATGTTCATGCTGATCATCAGAGGGGGAGTCTTACCTAATCAGACTCCACACAGTGCCCAGCTAGAGGGGTATTTCCCTCCCCCACTTCGCTCGTTAGCACGGGCTTGACCAAGGATGCCCCTTCTCGGTATTCTTCGAAAAGCGCCGGAGTAAGGTGTATAAGGGGAGGGCGGAAGAGTTTGGAACTTTCCGAGAGTGTTGTCTACTAGAGCACATACAGATCGCTAGGTCTATGTGTCTTAAAATGACAGAGACCAGCAAGTATGTGCTACCTCACTTTGTTAGGAGAGTTTGAACCACCAAGGCATATGTGAACTGGTGGAGAATCAACAGTAAGGGCTATTGGGAGAAGGATCACCCAAGGAAAGAAATGAATGGTAATTGGCGTCAGGACACCCGGCAAAGGAGGTTGGCGGATGCTCCTACTCTCGATGCGGTGTTTGCCGTAGATTACCCCTCCAACT
Organism: Amborella trichopoda; assembly: GCF_000471905.2. The sequence continues at coordinate 2,385,587 of NW_006499207.1, read as the reverse complement.
AGCGAGCTTTAGGGCTTCCGCATGAGATAGAAGCTGATGAGGCTTCACCAGAGTTCCTTGCATTGAAGATGATGATCGAGAGTGTCTTCGACAATCTTAGTTCAATCTTTGAATGGGATGAGGGGCGACAAGTCCCTGATTATGAGAAGCTCCACCACAGGATCTGAATGCCCTAATCGAGAGCGGTCCCCACAACAAATTGGCTGGAACGTCTTGTCAAGGAAGTGGATCTAAAGCAACAGCTCCTACTCTAGGAGGGGGAAAGAAAAGAAAGTGCCCAACTGCTGCGGACACCCATGCAGCGTCTTCAGCTAGTAGGCAGATTCAGAGGCAAAAAAGCCACAAGCTTCTCATGGTGTCAAAAACAGGAGGTAGGACTTCCTCTTTCGATCTTTTAAGAATTCTTCTTGTATCACCCTTTGTACTTTCTGAACCATCTTCTATTTCTGCTAAAATGTTTTCTTTTTCTTGAGAAATCGAGGAAGAGGACTCTGATAGCTCTGAGATTATTGGCATTGCTTTTGATCAGGAGGGAATTCCGGGTCTTAGGGAGTCACCCTTGAGTCCAGGGGTAGTTCCTGAGTCTGAGGCGCGTCGGCTGGAGACTAAGGAGGATGGAAGCCCTGAAGCAACTACTCCAGATAGGGGCTCAGATGTCGATGGGGTCTCCATGCATGAGGAGGTTAGTGCCCCAACTGAGGCACTAACGTGCCCGAGAATGAGCACCAAGAGGTTGCCGCTTCCGTGGCCGTGAGTCCTAAAGATTCGGGGACTGAGCTCTTTGTGGCCAAGGTTCTGACTGTTAAAGGCGAGGGCCAAGTGCAGGAAGCCACTACTAGGGAGCTGGCGACGGCCAAGTGGAGGAAGCCACTACTAGGGAGCTGGCGAGGGCCAAGTGGAGGAAGCCACTACTAGAGAGCTGGCGAGGGCCAAGTGGAGGTAGCCACTACTAGGGAGCTGGCGAGGGCCAAGTGGAGCAAGCCACTACTAGGGAGCTGGCGAGGGCCAAGTGGAGGAAGCCACTACTAGGGAGCTGGCAAGGGCCAAGTCGAGGAAAACACTACTAGGGCACTGGCGAGGGCCAAGTGGAGGAAGCCACTACTAAGGAGCTGACAAGGGCCAAGTGGAGGAAGCCACTACTAGGGAGCTGGCGAGGGCCAAGTGGAGGAAGCCACTACTAGGGAGCTGGCGAAGGCCAAAGAGAAGGGGCAATTCCTGAAATTGATGATGCTGAGGTGCCAGCTTAGGAGTGTGAGGAGCAAGGGGAATAGGTTCCTCTACAGCCTGTTGGGATAGAAGTGGAGGTCCCCATAAGAGGGGGTACAAACAGTGAGGTTGTCGTAAAGAGCACATGCAGATTGAGGTCAAGGCTGTCCATGAGCCCAAATGGGAGGAATCTCTAGGATTTGCCATTGTTTCAGAGGAGCCAATGACTGAGATGGTTATCTCTTCATCAAGACTGGCCTTGAGGTTGAGGTGTCTTCCGCAGTGGTGGCCTTAGCAGCATCATCCAGGCCTGTTTTAGGTGGTGTTTCTAGCAAGATTGAAGGCATGCTTAAAGCATGACTTTAAGGCTTGAGGGAGCTGCCTTTCAATGAGCTGGGGGAAGGTTTGGCTAGGCTGAGGGAGTTTGTTGAGACTACTGCGGTCAAGACAGCGCCAGAGGTGCTTTCCCATTTGGGTGCAACTCTAAACAAGTTGGAGAGCTGACGATTGGGAGTGCTTCATCATGAGGAAGAAGCCAGAAGGGTTGCCTCCTTGAAAGAGCTGATCTTGCATAGTAGTGAGAAGATAGATGCTTGTATTGAGAAGATAGATGCTTGTATTGAGAAGAAAGCCTTGATAGCTGGCCGTCAGCAGGACCTCAAGAAAGAGGCACAAGGGAGCTTCAAGAGAATGATAGAAGTCAGAGAGGCAATGCGAATACTGAAAGAAGAATTCATGGGCCTCGAGATGGAGATGGCTCGATGGAAGGCCATAGAGGCCTCTTTGATTGCAGATTTGTCCGAAACTTGATGGAACAATTGAGTAAAAAACTGTGGTGATGACAGAGTCGATTCAAACAGTGGTCGAGCTGAGGGGACGTCTTCAAGGCACTGAGACTTCTCCTGAAGCATGCAACGCAGCGATCAATAAGATGATTGACTGTTTTTTAGCACGTAATTCCCCCATTTTCAATACTTGTAAAAGTTTTGACTGATGAATAAAGTGCTTCTCTTTTTTATTGAATTTATTGCATGGTTTCATTATCTCTTTACTTTTACCGCGCTTCATGTGATTCTTTTGAATGCCTCTCGACACTTTCCTTGTCCCAAGAGACTAATACCCTAGGCCTTCTTTAGCCCCATGGTGGACTGTCGCGACTCGAATAGCTTCGAAATAGGGAGTCGTTGCTTTTCCTCCTTTCAGTGTCTAATTGGCCAAGGGCTCATAGTTCATTTTCCTCATGATTTGGTGAGCCTGATTGCTACACATAGTCCAGTCAGGAAGGGCTGCGACCTCCATTAGTGGCCCGTTTACTTGAAGCTCATCATAGCTTTCAGTCTTCAACACGAAATCTTTGAGATGCTCTGAAGTAATACGCATGACCTCCAGCTGACTTTGGAGACTACGAACTTCCATTCTCAAGTTTGCTAGAGGATCCTTCCCTTGAGGGGAACGAGGTTGCACTTCATTGAACTTCTCTCCTGAGAGCTAAGGGAAAAGTAAAACTCTTGGCTGAACAACTACCTGAGGAGCATCCTCTATACTTATAGCAACCAGATTTTGATTTGCGGCATTTATCGAGCCGCTCCGACTTTTAAGAGAGTTATGGGGATATGCAAGACTTTCCGATGGTATGGCGTATAGGTGATTCTTGGAGCCGTGAATTCTGCCCCCATGGCTTGCTTGATCTCATAAATGAATTCAGGTTCATTTTCCGGCCAAGGTGGCCCAGAACTGGGGGCAGAGGGTGAGGACTCTTTTTCAAAAGAAGGATGAGTTTCTTGAGGGATGATGGTTGGGATGATGGAATGAAGAGTAGTTAAGGGTAAAATTCTGCCCTGCCTTTCTTCCTCCTTGAACATGTCTATCAGTGTCCTCCCAACATCTTCAACATCTTCACGGGGAGAAGACGTTGTCTTCATTGTAAACTTGTGACCCCCATCGTTTGGCTCCTGGGGAGAAGCCAAATTGGTGAAGTAATATTTTTCATCTGCATAGTGAGTTTCTGCCACAAGGGATGGTCTTTTATCAGCATAGACCGTATCTTATTTCCCGTCTTGGCTATACTTGAAACATTAGTGCAATGTTGAGGGAACCACCCCCTGATCATGGAGCCACGGCTGATCGAGGAGAATATTGTAAGAAGTGTCGATGTCGATTACATGGAACTGAGCATAATCGTTCAGCTCACCGATCTTAAACGAAGATGTATCGTGTCAGCCGACTTCTCCTGATTGGTTACCCCTGAAATGTGATGTGGGTCGAGGTAAGATCTTCGGACCCCAACCCCAATTGAGTAAGGATCCTTCTTGGAATGAATTTGACTGCCAATCCTCCATCTAACATGATTCGGTTGATGGGGCATGCATGTAGTTCGCCAGCAACAAAGAGAGGGTGATTAGGATCATTTCCCCTAGCTATAGATCGTCCTCTGAAACAATGATTGTCATACATCCTTGTAGTATTTTTGGGTCTACCTCGATAGGTTCTACTTTGGCCTCGTACATTCTGAGTCAGAGATAGCTCGAACAAAAGCCATCCGGTAATCCTTTGAAAGCATGAGGGCGTCATAGACACTAAGAAGGGCAGGAATCTTCCGTAGATGCCCTATCACATCATTTTTAACCTTCTCTTGATCAAGGCCTTGTGCTCCTGATCCTGACACTGATTTGGCGGGTATATTGAGTTAAGGAGTAGGTTTGGGTAAAGAGGGTTTATTTTGGCTAGTTGATTGACTTGATTACACAACGGGCTTCGTTTGAGTGATGGAAGTTTGATTTTTTAGAAGAGACTGAGTGTATGGGATAAAAGGGGCCCCAAGAAATTGGAAGGTTGGGGGATTGTTTAAGGTATTGGGCTTAGGAAGAAGCCCAGGGAGTTGTAGGATAGGCATACTAGCCTTTGCATTAAGGGGCAGTGGCGGACTAGGGAAGTTCAAGGTGCTTGATTTCTACGGTGGAAGCTGCAGCGCCTTCCCTGATCGGAGATTTATCTGCCCCGTGGTGGGTATTGCTCATGAAATTTGCACCATATGGCAATCTCCCTGATAATAGAAGCTTTGCTCTCTCGATTCTCTTAATCTCTACCCGAAGTCAGGATCAAGGGACCACTGGGGTTTCTTTAGCTTCAACTTCTTGTGCTTCTTTGCAGAAAGTGCCTCTGCCTTGGCTCCAGGGCATCAACAGTTGTTAAGAATTCTGCTTCTTACGCCAGGGTCTTTCTCAATCGTTTCCGTTGCGTTCTGTTTATATTGATTCCTTCGAATTCCCGGTCGAGAGCCTCAAAGTCTAGGCACATCAAGGTTATACTTGCAGGAGACATAGACAAGGAAGAATGAGAAGCACGAGAAGGAGGAGGAGTAGGGTTAGAAGGTGGGCGACATATAAGGTCGTTCCCCTCATCAGATTGATCTGGGCAGCTTTTTACATCCTCACCATAGTTGGACTGTTGCAGGGGATCTTTTAGGTCTTTCCCTTACTTAAACCGTTGGGGAGTGCTTTTAACATCATCACCCTCATTGGACGTTTGCTGAGTTGAAGATGGCATGAGGACGTCTTTCTTAATAAGATGAAGAAGGAAAAAGGATCGTGCCGGGGATGAAGTCCAGCAAAGTTGGCAACTGAGGAAGGTGCCTGAGAAATTCCTGCTCGACTGTGGGTTGAGCAGTCTTAATTCATCGGTGAGCAGCCCTTGAGGCCCGTCTCTTTCTGATTTTCTGAGGTGCTATTTGATATGTCTCACTGGCTTCGTGATCAACGCTGGCTTGGTGAACCGCTTCTCCCCTCAAAGACTTGAGTCTGCTTTAGCCATGGTAGATCATCCATGGCTGGGAAGTCGAGGGTTCTACAGAGTCAAAGTCATTGATCGGAAGGTCCTGCCTTATGAGATCTTCTTGGCCCGATGAGGATGTGATTTGGGGATCACTTGCGGGGAAGTTGTAAAATTCTTAACACTCTCGCATCTTCTTTGCGAATATGTCAAGGAAAGTTGTGCATTCTGACAAGTAATGACCTCTTATCTGATGGTATGGATAGCAACAACCTTCAGTCCCCTTAACAAGGCTGCGGCGTAGCCTTGCCTACTTCAGTGTGATTATGCCTTCCTGAAGCATTATAATGAAGAAGGCGTAGAGGATACCCGGAATTTCATCCTCCTCTTGAATCGTTACGGCATGAGAGGCCTCAGCTACCCTGAAGGCCTACTTTAAATCTTCAAGCTTTATCTAACCTTTCAGAATCAGGGCCTCAATGATATCCTTCGACATGTAGCAGTCATATGTGGGATGATTCATCCTTCGATGGTAGGGACAATAATTTTCTTGAGTGTCAAGGCCAGATTGCTCATGGAACCTGGCTTTTGGAAGCTGGATCATATTTTTCTCCAATAATAACTGGAACAGTGTAGGGTCCCATTCCTTCTAGAAGGGATAGACCTTACTCCTATGCCTGGTGATTTAATCACTCTGATCAAAGTTGGCTGGTGGAGGTACCTGATTGTATGATTGTTGCTGCTTGCCAGCTTGGGGTGTTACCTTCATCATGCTTAGCTCTTTAGAGAGGTCCAAAGTTTGGGAGGGCCTTCTTTGAATTAGTGACCATAATGGCTGCACTAATTACCCCTTTTTGTTGGCTGCCCATGTGTTATTCCAGAGCCACCATTGCCCTAATTGTTCGCTGAACTTGTAGATGGTTGTCGTGCCCCACCATGATGGCATGAAAAACGTTTTATACGAACTGATTTAGAGATCAACTCTGACATGGAGGTCGGATTGGAGGCCTCGACATGTAGATCGATTTCAGGTCGCATGTTCTGCATGCAAGTCTAGACTGCTTCTTTCTCAAGCATAGGATTCGGATGGCGAGAAGCCAAGTTTCTCCATCTTGACATGAACTGATCTACGGGTTCATCAGGATCTTGAGTCAATGTGAGAATCTCGATGGTTTGAACTTCTCTCTTGACCTCATAGAAGCATTGATATAACAGTTTCTCCATCTCCTCCCATGTATGCACCAAGTTTGGAGGAAGTTAAGCATACCATTGGAAGGCAGGGCTGTCAAGGATCTCAACAAACTGGGGGAGAAGAAGCCTCCCATCGGCTGTTGTTTCCCGACATGTCTCCTGAAATTGGGTGATATGCTAGTTTGGGAAGGTGGTTCCACTGAATATAGGAAACTTTCCTTTCTTATAGTCTGAGGGGAACGGGACCTGATCAACATAGGAAGGATATGGTCTTTGATAAGGCATCGCACCATGTATGCCGGTACTTTGTCTGTTCTTTGGGCTATGGATTATCATAGTGTCGATATCTAATTGAGAAACTGGATGAGGGACCGAATTATCTTATGAAGTAGATGGAGGGAGCTTCCATGGAGCTGACCTCATGGTTAGCCGACTGGTGTGCCACATCAATACGATCGATCTTACCCATCATCGCGTGCACCATATCCTCAAACTTGTTCATGCGATCCTCTTGTGTATAACTAGGCTCGCTTACACCATTACGCTGACCGTTTTTTCAGGGAGGTCAACGTTAGTGATAGCAGAGGGTTTGCTAACTTGATGGGACGTACATGGTAGGTCAGTCAGTTAGGGGGTAGCATGCTCTGACTGAACTCAACTTTTGTATGAAGATCGCTTTTGGACCGGTTCTCAATGGTCTTGGGACCGTGGCTGAGGAGTGGCTGGGTCTTCTTTAGTGACAGTGACCACAACATAGGGCTCATTGAGCTCTTCTTCAGGCTTCACCATTTAAAGGGGGTAGAAGGGATTCAGGTGAAGAGGATAGTCAAAATCAGCTGTTTTGACTGCCTTGGTCACCTCCTTAATAGAAATTCGCAGACCTCCATCGCTTTTAGCCTTGAGGTTTTGATGGACCTCGTGCCAAAACTGCGATCTAGGTCATGGTAGGTCAACTCTTCTCGCACAAGAGAGAGTTGTCTTCATCAAATGCAGCAATGGATGAGGACTTGAAACTGGAGTCATCTTGGGCCTGGGAGGATGAAGGACTCGATATTCTGTGAGGTCTATGCCCTGAGCTCTCTTATGAGCTCCAGAGACGTGACCAAAGTGTTGGGGCTGGTTCAGGATGGTATTATAGGGAAAACCTTCGAGTACCAAGGCTGGAGGTGCTTGCTCGATGAAGGAGGAGCAGGTAGGAGAAGGGTGGACTCATGAGGAGGCCTGAGTCGAGGACACGGGGACGTCTGAGATGGCGATACGTGTGCGCTCCTTGAAGAAGGATTCCGAGAGACCTGAGGGTCAACTCGGGCTCGTGCAAGTGATCTTGCCTTAGGAGGCTGAGAACTAAGAGCAGGGGTTTGTAAGAGAACAGGTGCAGGCCTGCCCCTTACAGGGTACACTTGTGTGTGCATAGGAGGAGGACAAGAAGGTCGTCTCCTATGTACTTGGGTTAGCACAATAGCGGCGTTGCCCAGAGCAGTGAGATGCACATGAGTGGCATGCGTAGGATCTGGCCTCGGAAGGTTCAATCTTGAGCACGATCTCGAGGCAACAGAAGGGTTGCCCCAAGGTGTGACTCGAGTGGGTGACCCACAAGCCTTGCGGTGTGTGTGAGGGGTCAAGACCGTAGAGCTTCCACCTCGATGTGTTGAGCCTCTAGTAATACAGACCAATGGTGTAGGAATGGGGGGGTAGCCTTATGGCGGACCCCAAGAGAAATGACAACTTGCTTGCCTTTTAAGTGCCTCGATCTCACCTTTCGGATCCCTGGAGGATTGAGCGGCACGCGTCTCGGGTTTCGGGAGAGACCCGGGGCATTCGTGAGATCACTCTATTGGGAACCTCGTTCTAAAACTGGGCAGGTGTTACCAACTGGTGAGAGAGGAATTTTGAGACTTACTCGGGCTGACTCGTGTGGGCGCCCACTTAGATCATGAAGAATGCCCCCCAGTAATGAAACTGGTTCAGAATCACCTCCCTTGGCTCGTATTCTTCTTATTTTCTGCTTTCTTACAATGACACGCATATATGGCAAAGGTTATGGGATAGGTGGCTCAGGCCTCACCCTTTTCCTCTTTGATGAACATACGTATTCAAAAAGAAAAAAGAAAGACACCGGGGGGGGGAGGAGGAGGAGTCGAATTCGACCAAGAGATCAAAGCAGTGAGTAGGCTGGTGGATGATTGGGGTAACGTGGTGGTGAGCGGGCTGGGTAACTGAGACCGGCTCACAGTATGGCTACTAGACATTATTGCCAATCTCGACTAGCTAGGCACGATGGTCGGTCTGTCTTGGCAGTAAAGCTGGCCAAGCGAACCTGGCATAACAACATTGAGGCTAGATGACAGGACCGCTATGAGATGTTAACCTCAATCACTCTTGGTCGAATGAAAGAGTAACCGAGGAATGGTTAAAGAGAAGAAGGGGATAGACAGAAGGAGAGAGAAGGAAGAGACTTGACGAAACCTTCCCTGTAAGGCTTGCTGGAACACTTGATCTCTTGTCGGAATCTCTTGACTTGTTGGTACCCTTCAGGCATGTAACTTTCTCTCTCTTCTCTTCTAGTCTCTATTTCTTTGTCTCTCCTCATCTCTTCTCATCTCTATCTCTTTCTCTATCTACCTCTCTTCTCCTCTTTATTCTTTTCTCTGTTCTCCTCTCTTTTCATCTCTATCTCTTTCTCTCTCCTCTCTTCTCGTCTCTATTCTTATCTCTCTCCTCCTCTCTTCTCATCTCTATCTCTTTCTCTCTCCTCCTCTCTTCTCGGCTCTATTTCTTTTTCCCTCTTCCTTTCTTCTCATCTCTATCCTTTTCTCTCTTTTCTTCTCATCTTTATCTTCATCTGTCCTCTTCTAATGCAACGGGAAAGGCTTAGCGCCAGTTGGTTTTCTCTTCTTGTGTCACTAGATGAGACCTAGTGCCGACTGATTTTCTCTCTCCTCTTTTGTCAGTCGATGAGACCCAATATCGACTGATTTTCTCTCTCCCCTTCTGTTAGTGGTGAGACTTAGCACCGATTGGTTTTCTCTCTCCTCTTTTGACAGTCGACAACTTAGCACTTAATGATATTCTCTCTCCTCTTTTATCAATTGACGAGACCTAGCACCGATTGGTTTTCTCTCCTCTTGTGTCAGTCGACGAGACCTAGTGTTGGCTGGTTTTCTCTCTCCTCTTTTATCAGTCGGTGAGACCTAGCACCGTCTGGTTTTCTCTCCTCTTTTGTCAATCATTGAGACCTAACATCGACTGATTTTCTCTCTACTCTTTTATCAATCGGTGAGACTTAGTGTCTACTGGTTTTCTCTCTCCTCTTCTGTCAGTCGACAATACCTAGCATCGACTGGTTCTCTCGCTTCTTTGATCAGTCAATGAGACCTAACATCGACTTGTTTTCTCTCTTGTTCTGTCAGTTGAAGAAACCTAGCATCGACTATGTTTTCTCTCTCTTCCTTCTAACACGGTCGGTAATGCCTAGCACCGTCTGTGCCTTCCTTCCCTCTCTCTCCTTCATCCTCTCGTCTTTCATACTCTTCTTTTCCTTTCTTCTCCCTCCTTCTCTCTTTCCCTTCTTATCTTATTATTCTTTCCTCATAGCCTTAATTCTGCCATTCCTTTGTTCGACTAAGAGGGATTGAGGTTAGCCCCTCATGATAGTCCAGTCATCTAGCCGTAATGTTGGTGTGCCAGGATTACTTGACGCGCTTTATTTCCACGACAGACTGACCATCGTGCCTAGCTAGTCAGTATAGGTAATGACGCCTAGTAGTAATCCTGTGAGCTGGTCTTAGGTACCGAGCCCATTTAGCTATCACATTAGGCCAATTATTCATCAGCCTAGTCACCGCTCTGATCCCCTGGCTTAGTCGAATTCTTCTCTCCCCCGTCTTTCTTCTCTTCTTCTTTTTAAATGTGTTCATCAAAGAGGAAAAAGCTGAGGTCTAGCCCACCTGTCTTATAACCTTTTCCATATATGTGTGTGATTCCAGAAAGGCAGAAAATAAGAAGAATACATGCCAAGGGAGGCAATTTCGAACCAGTTTTATTATTAAGGGGCTTTCTTCGTGATCTAAGAGGGCACCCACATGAGTCAGCCCGAGTAAATTTGAACCCACCTTTAAATTCCTCTCTCACTGATTGGTAATATCTGCCCTCATTCTTGAACGAGGTTCCCGAGAGAGCGATCTCAAAAATGTCTCGATTCTTTCCTCGAAACCCGAGACACGTGCCGCCCGATCATCTAGATTCGGAGGGCAAGATCGAGGCACTTAACCACCCTAGCCAACTGGTAGTGGAGCTAGGTCCTTTGAAATGATAATGTCGGCATATTCCCTAGCCTGCACAATGATAGGAATAGGTTAGAGGAAAAGGAAAGGGTCGCTCCCTATGAATCATGAAATGAGATGTGAGATCTAATTGGATGCCTTGCAATGTGACGACCTGTCAAACCCCCAATGCGCGCTACGGACTGTGAGCGTCAATTGAGGGTATTACGAAGCGGATTGACCTGCTTGTCACTATCCTCCTCCTGTGGGATGGTAGAAGTCCTAATCAATGGGATTGGATTAGCTTGATGGATAGGGCTTCTACTGGCGAGAGTAGGCAAATTAGGGAGTGTGTATGAGATGTATATCCATGTTGATATTATGATTTCTTTTGTATTGTCTACTTGGTGTTGTTTATGATGCACTTTTAGCAGATATCATGTTACATCTGCTGCATTGATTTGATAACCAATATACTTGACTATTGTATTACTATAAATGATGATTAATGATACCGTTCATTGTATCTGAGTAGGCTTAACATTCATGCATAACACTAGATCTTCTTATTGAGTTTCAAAGCTCATTCCACTATATATTTCTCCCAGTAGATTGAAAGTGACGGGTTACAAGTTGGAGGAGTGGGTTGCAGCTGAGGACTGAGGCGCCTACATTTTGGGGGGGGAAAGCTTTAGAATCTTGTGGGTTTTGGGCTCTTAGCCTTGTTTAGATTGTTTTTGGGAATTTTGTAATTATGGGCCTTGCAGCCTTGAACTTTGTTATATCATTTTTGAGCAATAATGAGATGTAATACCTCTATAATGAGATGTAATACCAGCAATAATGAGATGTAATACCTCTATAATGAGATGTAATACCTTTCTCTTGATGGGCTTGTTAAGTTTACATTTATAAGATTGTATGAGCTTTTGCTTTCTTGGTTTGCTTGATTACCAAATTAAGGTGTTATATCTATCCCTACTTAAGCAATAAATGCTACATTAGGATCACGAAACCGCACTCGATCGCATCCGCCATGAAAGGTTAGGGGGTCCGGGGGTGGGGTCATAATAATTATGGTATCAGAGTAGGCAGGTTAGGTTATTTGGCCTAGGACAGTTAGCAGAGTCTTTAAATTAGATCTAGGGAAAACAAGTGACTGGGTGCTCCTGTGATTAGGTGGAAGATGCCGAGAGCCTGTACCCATAACATCGAGGCACTTAGGGAGTTCTATAACACTTTGGGAGCTATGACTCAGATGATGAAGGAGTCGATGCCAACTCAGTCCACCCCTACCCCATAATAGAATGATAGTGGTTTGATAGAGAGGTTTACAAGATTGGCACCCCCAACCTTTCTAAGGCAAGGAGGAGTAGAGAAGGCTGAGAGATGGAAGAGACAGATAGAGAAGATTCTGGAAGTATTGCACTACTCAGATGAACAACAGTTAGGCTTGAGACTTTTATGTTAGAGGGAGAAGCTGAGCACCGGTGGGAATCCATAAAGCAAACCATGAGGGAATAACGAACTGAGCCCACCTGGGAGAACTTTCTTACAATCTTTTGATGAGAAATATTTCCCATACTCAGTTAAGGAAAAAAAAGAGGTAGAATTCCTTGAGCTTCAACAAGGAAGTATGACTGTAGAGCAGTATGCTGTCAGGTTCGTAGAACTTTGTAGGTATGCACCCCACATCATAATCACCGAAGGGCAGAAGGCAGCCAAATTCGAATGGGGGTTAAGGCTGAACGTAAGGGGAAGAGTGATGTCGACCAACCTGAATACCTATGCCCCATTAATAGATCTCGACCTAAAGATTGAAAAAGACTGCGAGGATCATAGATCAAGGAAGGAAGGGAGAATGAAAGCTACATCATCGGGAAAGTTCGGGAAAACACACCGGCAAGTTCTGAGATGGGATGTGAGAAGGAGACCTTACCAACCAAATTCTAGGATCCAGAGGAATGGTTTGGACCTAGTTGACTTAGAATGACATCCAGCTTACACTCATTGTGTGAAGGACAACCACACTGCCGAAGAATGTTACCGGAAGAGGAATGTGTGCTTAAGGTGTGGGCTAAGGATTGCCCCGAGATGAAGACTTAGACCACCCAAGAACCCATGGACAAGTTTCGCTCTCACAGGCATCCACCTCAGTGATCAGAGGTACACTCTCCATTTGTGATATTAAAGCTAGAGCTCTTATTGACCCTAGATCTTCTCATTTGTTTGTTGCACCTCGTTTTGCTTGTCATTTGAATGTTGCACCAGCACACCTTAGCTACACCTTAGTAGTATGTACACCAATGGGAGACTCCATGGAAACTGATAGAGTGCAAACGCAGTGTAAGGTTTCAATTGATGAACATGATCTATCGGTAGAATTCATCCATCTAGACATTCAAGATTTTTAGGTCATTCTAAGCATTGACTGGTTATATATTCACCATGCTACAGTTAATTGTCATGATAAGACAGTGACCTTTAGGTATCCTGACCAAGTGGTATTGCACTTCGAGGGTATTAAGGATACTACCCCTCTACACTTCATCTCTGCCCTCCGGGCCTCCCATCTGTTGACTAAGAAATGTCACAGTTATCTAGCTTATGTAGTAGAAAATCGGGGTATTCTACCCCAGTTAGAAGGCATACCTGTAGTGAAGGAGTAGCCAAAGGTGTTCCCCGAACAACTGTCATCCCTACCACCAGAAAGGGAGATTGAATTTTAGATAGTGGTAGCCTCGGGCACTATGCCTATCTCAAAAGTCGAGTATAGGATGACCCCGTCAAAATTGAAGGAATTAAAAGAGCAGTTGAAGGAGCTATTGAGTAAGGGGTTTATTCGACCCAGAGTGTCACCCTGGGGTGCACCAGTCTTGTTTGTGAAGAAGGACGGATGGTCGGCATTCATGGTGTCTTTCATGTGTCCCTACTAAGGAAATATCAACTCGACCCCTCACATGTTTTCGAGTACGCACCAATCCTGCTTAGAGAAGATTTGACCAACATCGAGTGGCCAATCGGAATATTAGATCGGAGAATACAAGTATTGCGGAATAAAGAGATTCCCCTGGTAAGGGTGCAATGGCAATATCACTCAAGGGAAGAGTAGACATGAGAACGAGAGGATGAAATCAAGGAAAAATACCCCCACCTCTTCGAGTGATGATTTTGGGGACAATATCCCCTTTTAAGGGGGGGATGATGTAAGGGGCATGACTTGAGCCTGACCACTCACAATAGTTGGAGAGAAGGGAGCCATCAGAAATAGAAGCGCACACCTGGTGGTGAGGACAAAGGGTGAGCACCGACCATATGGCAAGGGAGACACCACGTGAGTAAGAAGAAGCATTACCATTGAAAGAGAAGCCTAGCATCGTGTGCAAGGGTTAATGAGACGGTAAAGAGGAGAGAGAAAGAGAGACTATGGTCCTGCGAAGAAGAGGTTAGCACCACACAGAAGACAATATATCACCGTGCAGCAGAAGGCAACACCATTTGGGAAATGACATGGGAAGAAGTTAGGTACCGTCGTGTGGAGTAATGCGGCCTGGACTGTTGTCGTGAGGGTTATTGCCGTCTGGCACGACACGACATGTGGCTTAGTGTTGTGCATGGGGTGAAAAATCTGTGTGCAAACGGGAGTATCGCTGCGTGCGTTTAGCATTCAACGAGGGCCCACAAGGTCAACGTCGTGCCACTTTTGTCAGAAACACACCGCACGGCTAACGCCCGCTACAATCTCTTCCCCCACCTACCTCGATGCCAGCTGCAGTGGGCCTCACCAACCCTCACCTATACCTGCGTCTTTAAATAAATGCCCCCTACCCATCACCACCCGCTTTCCTTTCCATCAACTTTTCCTTCGTGCTAACGCCATGCGCGTGCCTGCACCATAGCCATAGGTGTGTTATCGTCGTGGGGAGGTTTCTGGAGTGAAGGCAACTGCGTGAAGCTGTACCAAGGGCGCGAGTGAGCTGCGTGAAGGGAGTAGGGAGCATCGTGAGCATGTAAGTGTGATGACCCAAACCTTTCTCGAACAGTTAAAATGCACGGCGTGATGGGAGGAAGGAAGGATATAGCGCCAGCTAAGTTGTGGCCAGCGCCAGCTAAGTTACGAACATTGCCGGTTGTGTTGTGTGCAGAGTACCAGTGATGGCTGAGTTATAAGCAGTGCCCGCTGTGAAGAGAAAGAAGTGCCAACGCCAGCCTAGTTGTGATTAGCGCCGGCTATGTTGTGTGTAGAGACCAGCGCTGGCTTTGTTGTGTGCAGAGACTAGCATTGGTTGTGTTGTGAGTTCAGTGCCGGCTGTGTAGGAGATGGAGACCAGCACCGGTTGCATTACTGTTATGCGTGGATTATGAGTGCCACTTGTTAGATGCATGTTGATGTGAGTGCCACTTGTAAGTAGATCTACCACCATTGCAATGTAGTCATAAGGATGCATGAAAATTTATGCATGTAAAATGAGCAATAGAAGTATATGTGATGTAGAAATCCTTTCGCCTTTTTCACTAGAATTTGGGGCTTTTATTCTATGATAATGATGGATAATGATGGATGATTGAGATTGATTGATTCTTAGATTGTGTAAGAAATGCATGTTATGTGTGTTCACATTGTGAGAGAATGGTTGTTATCATATTTCTCACCTTGAAATGAGGGTTATGGAATGTATTCTTGAGACATGTTATATGCCACTGTGAAATTCTAGAATTATGTGTGTGCTTGATTGAGGTTTTTGAACTATCCAATGGGGTCCGCTTGACCTCAAACCACCCCTGTTAAAACTGTATACGAGTCTAGTAAAATGTTCATTTTTTCCTACTGTTGAAATTCTTTATGAAAAAGAAGTTATGATTTAAAATAAGAGAGTATATAACTGTGAACTGTTTTCTTGGATTTTCCACTAATGCTGTTGTGGTCACTGATTTTAACTAACAGAACGACATCCATTTTCGATCAAACTACAGCCATTTGAAATATATTTGAATGGGCTAAGTAGAAATTATTTTGAAATTATTTTTAGATTGAAAGTTATACTTCAGTTTATATGGGCAGTGTTGATAAAAATTAAGAACTATCACCTCGTTTGCAAGAATCTTTGAACTACCAAATGGAATCCAAATGCATTTAAATTTACCTTGTTAGAAAGATATACGCCTTGAATTAAACTTTGATTTTGAAACCATCACAAGCTACCTCACGGTTTGAAATTTATAGTAATAGGAAGCAGGGTATTTCGCTAGCCACTGTACACAACAGGGTACAACCAAGTAACCCTCACCTCTTGAAATCTTTAGGAGGCCAAACGGGGCCCAATTGTCTTCAAACCGCTCCCATTTGAAAGGTAGGAGTGCTTAGTGCAAAATTAGTTCTGGAATCATCTTTAACTTTCAAAGGAATTGGGAGTTATGACCATGTTTTGATCGGGTGTCACTGCCTGAGATTGCAAGAAATGTGACATCGACGTTGAGATTTTGTGACTCTGATAATGCGATCATATAATGTTGATACTGTTATTATATGAATCTGATACTATTAAAAAGTGATATTGATACTATCTGATTATGTTATACGAATACTAATTTTTGGCCACTACGTAATGGGTCCTCCATTGGTAGTTGATATTGTGATTTATGTTATATGGATACTGTGATTTCAGTTATATGGATACTTTGATTTCTGTTATATGGATACTATGATTTCTGTAATATGGATACTGTAATTTCTGTCATATGGATATTGTGATTTCTATTATATGGATACTGTTATACATGCCACGATCATTATGCAATGGGTCCTCCATTAGTAGTGGATATTCTGATTCTATTACAAGAATTATGTTATATGTGATTACCGGCCACTATGCAATGGGTCCTCCACTGGTATTGGATATTCTGATTCTGTGACCGCTGCGCAATGGGTCATCCATTGGTAGTCGGGCATTCTGTACCTCAACTCTTATGATAGGAGTGGAGTCGAGATGTAACTGTAAATAATTGAGAGGGTAGCGCCCCCCCGAATTGTAATGGGCACTATGCATTGGGTCCTCCAATGATATTGTAACGCCCTCTCACCTAAGGCACAAGTGAGAGTCGTGTCTTACAAGGCCTCATCTTATTGAAAACCCCAAAGTGCGCTGGGGATGTGTGCATGAGTGAGGATATTACGAAGTGGGGCACCCACTTGTCATTATC
This sequence comes from Amborella trichopoda, assembly GCF_000471905.2. The sequence continues at coordinate 2,368,959 of NW_006499207.1, read as the reverse complement.
ATGCCTCCTGAATGAGGGTAGAAGCCCCAAGTTACAGGATTGGCTTAGGCTGATCGATGTGGCTCCTACTTCGGGAGTAAACTAATATGTTCTGCTTGTTTGAATTATGTATTCTATAAGAATATCTTACTGTAACTGTGATATGCATAAAGATAGATGTCATTTTGAGAACAAGTAATGCTCCATTAAGTGATTTGTACCCTCGTCATCTAGCATTCATGTGTTCTCTCAGATGCGACTACACTCTGTAAGACAAATGCAATTTCTAATGAAGTTGGGCGTGTTATCATGTATATACTATTAGTCAGGAATGAAAGGGTAGTGATATTCATATTGGGCTTTTAGCTCGTTCCATCTTGATCTCATAACTGTAGAGTGAAGGGTGGTGGTAGCTGTGTTAAAGGTGGGTGGCAGTTTGAAGGCTCAAAGCCCGAAATTAAGAAGTTCGAGAAGCCATCTTTCGAAGACTTTCACAGTATGTTTTGGTGATTTCAGCAACATGATGTATACATCATTTTGTGTATTTTGGGCCAGTAGTGCCTTAAAGAAATTGTAATGACTTTTGACATTGAAGGAATGAAATGGTTGTACCTTTTGGATGGACTTTTGTTTGATGGATGGATTTATTCTAGTTTTCTTTCGTGGTTTGGTTTCAATTCCATGTTTTTATGCATTGAGCCACTCCCACTTGAGTGACGTTTGCAATCTCAAGTCACGATCCCACGCTCTATCCCCCACCGGTACGGGTCAAGGGACAGGGTCATGACAGTTATGGTATCAGAGCAGCCAGGATAAGATTCTTAGTCTAGGGAGTTTAGAAGTGTTGTTAGAATAGTTTGGGTAGATTAGTAATCGAGTGTTTGTGTCTTAGGTTGATGATGTCGAGAACGAAGGCCAATAATTCAAGCTTCAGTAATGAAAATACCGAGACTCTCGGTGACTTCGTCAAAACTTTAGGGGCTATGACACAAATGATGAAGGAAGTCATGCCAGCCCCATCGAAACCTGTCCCTGACTGGAATGATAGTAGCTTAATAGAGAATTTTAGGACGTTGGCTCCTCCGACCTTCTTAGGGCTTGGGGGAGGAGAAAAGGCTAAGAGATGGAGGAGATAGGTGGAGAAGATATTCAAAGTTTTAAACTGCACTGATAAGCAGAAAGTAAGGTTAGGCACTTTCATTTTCGAAGGGGACGCTGAGCACTGGTGGGGCTCTGTAGAACAATCTTGGGTAAGGTCAGTGACATAAATGACCTAGGAGAATTTTCTAGAAGCCTTCAATGAAAAGTACTTTCCTGATTCCGTAAGGAAATGAAAAGGAGTAGAGTTTATCGAGCTGCAGCAATGGAATTTAACTGTGGAGCAGTATGCAGCCAAGTTTGCTGAGTTATCAAGGTGTGCACCACACATCATTAATACTGAAGTGCAGAAGGCTAGTAAGTTTGGAAGAGGCCTCAAGCCCAAAAAAGGAGGTGACTAACATCAGCCAATTTAAAGACCTTTTTCACTTTAGTGGATCTGTCCATGAAGATAGAAAGGGAAAATGGAGAGTCGCAGAGTGGCAGAAACTGAAAGATGAGGCCATCCTAGTTTTTAAACGCGGGGAGAAAGGCTCGACCACCACTGAAGAGGAACTTTAGGGAGGAGAAATCTGAGGAGCAAGAAGATTTTGGGGATGTTACCGAGCGAAGTAAGAGAGAATGGACCTCTGACATGCCCACACTGTGGGAAGCACAATAACTCGGTGGTTGATTGCCGAAGAAAGACTGGGGCATGCTTCAGATGTGGCAAGCTGGGCCACCAAATTAGAGATTGCCAAGTAAGGGGATCGGAGAACCAACCAAAGACTTAAGTCAGGTGTTTGCTTTCACTAAGCAAGAAGCTAAGGCATCGATATCAGTTATTAGAGGTATGCTCTCCGTTGGTTAGGTGCCTCGATCTCGCCCTTTGGATGCCTGGAGAAACGAGCAGCACGTGTCTCAGGTTTCGTGAGAGACCCAGGACGTTTGTGAGATCACTCTCTCAGGAACCTCGTTCACAAATGGGGGCAGGTGTTACCAACCGGTGAGAGAGGAATCTAAAGGTGAGTTCGGGACTTACTCGGGCTGACTCGCATGGGCGCCCTCTTAGAGAATGAAGAAAGCCCGGCAGTCATGAAAAAGGTTTGGAATCACCTCCCTTGGCTCGTATTCTTCTTATTTTCTACTTTCTTATAATCACACACATATATGACAAAAGAGGAGAGAGAAGACCAACTAGCACCAAGTCTCGTCGACTGATATAAGAAGAAAGGGAAGACTAACCGGCGTTAGGTCTCACCGGCTAATGGAAGAAGAGAGAGAAAACCATCCAGTGTCAGCTCTCACTGACTGTTAAAAGAGGAGAGAGAAAACCAACCAGTGCTAAGTCTCACCGACTGATAGGAGAGCAGAGAGAAAACCAATCGGTGTTAGTTCTCACAGACTAATCAAGGAGAGAGAAAACTAATTGGTGCTAAGTCTCATCGACTGATAGAGGAGAGAGAAGACCAACCAGTGCTAGATCTCACCGATTGATAGCAAAAGAAAGAGAACACCAATCGACACTAGGTCTCATCGATTGATTGAAGTGGAGAGAAAAGATCAATCAGTGTTGGGTCTCGTTAACTGATAGGAGAAGAGAGAGAAGACCAACCGATGTTAGGTCTGACAAACTGATAGGAGAAGAAAGAGAAGATCAATCGGTGCTAGGTCTTGTCGATTGATAGAAGAATAGAGAGAGACCAACCGACTCTAAGTCTCGCCAGTTGACAGTGGAAGATAGAAAGGACCAACTAGCACTAGGTCTTGCCAGTTGATAAAAGAAGATAGAGAAAACCAACTGATGCTAGGTCTCACCAATTGATAGAAGAAGATAGAGACGAGAAGAGAAGATGAGATAGATAGAGATGAAGAGAGAGAAAGAGGGAGGAGAAGAGAAAGAGAAAAAGATAGAGAAAGAGAGATAGAGAGAGAAGAGAGAAGATAGAGAAGAGAGAGAAGAGATAAAAGGAGGAGAGAGAAGAGAGAGAGAGAGAGAAGAGAGAGAGAGAGAGAGAGAGAGAGAGAGAGAGAGAGAAGAGAGAGAGAGAGAGAAGAGAGAGAGAGAGAGAGAGAGAGAGAAGAAGAGAGAGAGAGAAGAGAGAAGAGAGAGAAGAGAGAGAAAGAGAGAGGGAGAGAAGAGAGAGAAAAAGAGAGAGAAGAGAGGAGAAGAGAGAAGATCAATCGATGCTAGGTCTCGTCGACTGATAGAATAAGAGAGAGGAGACAAACCGGTGCTAGGTCTCGCTAGTGGATAAAAGAAGATAGAAAAGATCAACCGGCGTTAGGTCTGGCCAATTGATAGAAGAAGATAGAGAAGACCAATCAACGTTTGGTGTCACCAGTTGATAGAAGAGGATAGAGATGAGAAGAGAAGATGAGAGACAGAGAGATAGAGACGAAGAGAGAGAAAGAGAGGAGAAGAGAAAGAGAGAAAGGGAGAAAAAAGAGAGAAAGAAGAAGAGAGAGAAAGAGAGCAAGAGAGAAAAAAGAGATAAAGAAGAAGAGAGAGAAAGAGAGAAGAGTGAAGAGAGAGAAAAAGAAAGAGAAAGAGAGAGAGAAAGAGAGAGATAAGAGAGAAAGAGAGCGAGGGAGAGAAGAGAAAAAAGATAGAGATAGAGAGAGAAAGAGTGAGAATAAAGAGAAATAAGAGAGAGAAGAGAGAGAGAAAAAAAGAGAGAAAAAAAGAGAGAAATAGAGAGAGAATAGAGAGAAAGAGAGTGAAGAGAGAAAAAGAGAGAGAAAGAGAGAAGAAGACAGAAAGGGTAGGAAAGAGAAAGTTACCAGCTCGAAAGGTACTAACTCATTCCTTCTCTCTCCTCTCTCTCTCTCTAAAAAATGTAAGCATAGGCTCAAGAAATGAATTGAGATTTTTATTCAATCTTCCAAGCATCAACTGAAGGCTAAGCGGTCTGTTTACAATGAGGCAGTGTCTGTTTATGTAGAATTGTGCCCAAACATGGGGGGATTGATCAAAATTAGTCCTAATTCCTAGAAATTAACATTTAATTGAATTAAAAGAATTTTTAAAAATGTGTGCAAAAGGACTGTTTTGCCCCTGCTTAACAATGTGTGGAATTCTAGAACAGTCCCTGGTGTTGCTTGAGATCTAGCGTGATCTCCAATGAATGAACCGAGGGTGTTCTGATGCTCGTTTAATCCAAGGTTATTGTTTTTTGCTAGGGCTCAACATGACGATCATTTCGATGCTAAGTTCTAACCATGAATCATGTTTTTGAGCCATGATTACGAGACTTGAAATTTGATTGAATCTTGGAAACTTCGGATCGATAGTGCGATCGTTCCTTAATGTGTTTCTATGATTTCTTCGTCAAAGTGAATTGAGCATGCCGTCACGATCATGTGGCAGTAAACGAGACATGATTTGGAGCCTGAACAAAGATTTCGTAACTTTTGAGTTTTGACCGGAATCTCGACGGTCGAAATTTCAGTTACTGTGTCGGTTCCGTACATGAAATCTAACTATTCATCATGTACAGGGTTCGGACTAATGATAACCATGAACCGTACGTGGTTCTATTGAGCGAGCGTCGTGATTCGGTTCATCGAGCAAGGCATGTCGCTGCTGAATTTTCTATAATTTCTTCATGGATCGGCAAATTCTTTCTAGCTTTTCTCCCAGCTCAGACATCATCTCGGGGAGTAACACATATTGAATTGTTCGTCTTGATGACACGAATATGGTCACCAAATTTGGGAGCAATCCAACTTGGAACGAGTGAGTTACGGGCCTCGAAAGTAACTATCTGTAACTGCAAAACAGTCACCTTTAACTCCATTTTAGTGCAGTGAGGCCACATGAGAATAGTGTGTGGCCTCTCCTGTTTCAATGTTTGACTCATATCTTTGTTTTAGAGTATTCAATTAAGTCAAAACTTGGCCCATAGGGGATTTTGACCGTACCAAATCTAATGACGATTGTACCATAGTGATTTGAGACACAAAAAATGTAGTTCTAGTTGTAGGGTCAGTTTCAAGGTGCTAGAGGTCATTTTTCTGAAAATTATTCCTTTCTGTTTACTGCCTTCCACATGTTGAAATGCGACGAAACTTGGCAGGTGGTCTTTTGGATTGTTGATGATGATCTTGACCTATTCTGGGGGAATTTTGAGACTGTTGGGAATTTCCACTATTTTGTAGGCTTTATTGACCTGCTTTCTATCAAGGACCAAGGTGCTGAAAAATACGTTCAAACCGGTTGCCCCGCCAAATGTTGTGCTTCAAGAGAAGCGAGAAGGACAACCATTCGAAAAGTTTCCTTCAACTTTAACTTTTTTCCTTCCTAACAGTAGGACCACATTAACACCGAGGACATTCACGTAATGGTACAATTAGGCTGCTCAGAAGTAGGGATGCATTGTTCAGGGGTCCTTCTGTGGACACTTTAGGGGGAGAAGTGACTTTTTTTATGGGATCCTGTTGAAGCCCTCACCTGCGTGTGGACTGTTTATGATTCTGAATCTGAGGATTTTGTATAGACCTCATCAGTCAGAATCAGACCCATCTGCCAATTGAGTGCCATGGTGAAGGGCGTTGTTCCCATTTGGTCTGGGTTCATTAGTTTGATTTGGTAGGCGTTGTTTATCGCTACACCAGGTTTGCTTTTGACATTCAGAGTACCACTTTGGGTCTCAACTAGCGGGTCTAGTCGGGGGCAGTGTTTGTCGGTCTCGAAGGTCTAGGCCTATCGGCTAGGAAAGCTGAAGTCTCTGGCAGGTTCTCCCCTTTCTTTGTCAGTTTTTTACCTTTGTAATGTTTGTTTCTCAGAGTGTAATTGTGAGCTCATGAGAATAATGTTCTTCCTCATGAGACTTGTCTTCTGTCTTTCAAGTCCTTTTGCAACTGGACTCAGACTGTCAGAATTTTTTCCTTGAAGCTCATATTTTTGGATTCCTAGTTTTATGCCACCAGGGATTTTTCTTCTTTTGAGTGTGACCTGAAGCAGCTTCTTCAGACGAGTGCTGCATCAACCTGCTCATTGGTCCAAGCATCCCTTACTGATTTTTACTTGAACTTGGGAAGTAGTGCCATAGAGATGAGTTTCACCAACTTCTTTTTATTTGGGGCTCTTTTACCCATGACCTTTGGGCCATGTCCAGCTTTGTTGTCCATTTTCACTCATGATGCCCTTTCCAGTTTTCATTGTGCCCAGTTTTTATTCACGTAACTCTTTTACTCATGGTTTCATGACCATGCCCGTCCATTATTTTACTCTTAGGGTTCCCATGTTTAGGTATACACCATGCCCGTTATTCCTTTATTTTTTTGTGAGGGCATGTTTAAGGTCATGGCTCTTAGACCTATGCGAAACAGTTTAACGTCATGCGGCTTGGACGTGCACTATGGTTTAAGGTCATACAGATGGACCGTAATGGTGATGGATGATAGTCTATGAAGGCCACAGAGTGAGTATGGTGGTGTTTGGCTCACTTGGGGAGATGGCTCGAGACTACCTATGAGAGATGAACGATGTATGAAATGTGAGTGCACGATGGTGAGCCACTAACTTACAACGAGTATGGATGGCGAGATGGTTCACCATTTTGTGAGCATGGGTAAGACTCACTAGGAAATGCTGTAGGATGATGAAAGGAATGAACTCACTGGGGTGGTAATGAAGGTGGTGTGCACACACTAACAGATAGGTTAGAGAAGGCGTGTGTGAAAGTGCACGGAAAGGTGTGTGCGCGTATGTGGTGGCGAGTTTATGGTCATGCCTCCGAGACTTGTGCGAAGCAGTTTATCATCATGCGACAAGGATGTCCACTATGATTTTAAGGTCATACAGCTAGACCATGGTTATGGAGTTTATAGTCTTGCACTTAGGATCATGCAGTTTAAGGTCGTGCAACTAGACCTCCACTACAGTTTCAAGTCATATAGTTCGAACCATGGTGCTGAGCCTTTTATCATGATGAGGCTAGGATGTATACTATGGTTTAAAGTCATACAGTTGGACCATAGTTATTCAGTTTAAAGTCATACAACTAGGACCATGTAGTTTAAGGTCGTGCAACTAGACCTTCGATATAGTTTCAGGTCATATAATTTAGACCATGGTGCTGAGCCTTTTATTGCCATGTGGTTAGGAAATGTGCTATGGTTTAAGGTCATACAGCTAGACCATGGTTATGCAGTTTAATGCCGTGCAACTAGACCTCAAGTACAGTTAAGGTCATATAGTTTGGACCATGGTGCTTTACTGTTTAGGGTCATGCAGTATATATCGAGGCTGAGTAGTTTAGGGTCATGCAGTATGGACTGAGGTTGAGCAGTTTAGGGTCATGCAGTAAGGACCGAGGCTGAGCAGTTTAAGGTCATGCATGGACCAAGGTTGAGCAGTTTAGAGTCATGCAGTATGGACCGAAGCTGAGCAGTTTACGGTCATGCAGTATGGACTGAGGTTGAGTAGTTTAGGGTCATGCAGTATGGACCGCGGCTGAGCAGTTTAGAGTCATGCATTATGGACCAAGGCTGAGCAGTTTACGGTAATGTAGTATGGACCGAGGAAGAGCAGTTTAGGGTCATGCAGTAAGGACTGAGGCTGAGTAGTTTAGGGTCATGCAGCTAGGACCAAGGCTGAGAAGTTTAGGGTCATGTTGTTAGGACTGGGGCTGAGTAGTTTAGGGTCATGCAGTATGGATCGAGGCTGACCAGTTTAGGGTCATGCAGTATGGACCGAGGCTGAGCAGTTTAGGGTCATGTAGCTAAGACCATTGTGTGGGTTGCCATATAGGTGAAACTCCATGGGGAATAGATTTGTGGATGGAAATCCGACTCCCTGGGGATAAAATGGTTAAAGGCATACACAAGCAGAGGGCTTCGATGGACATGGTGACCCCACGAAGGACGGCTAACAAAAGCGGACTTCATTGGGGATTGGAGGGGCAAGTGTGACTCCCTAGGGTGAAAGATGAGACTTTATGGAGAATTGACTTATGACAGGTAACCCGACTCCTTGAGGATAAGGTAGCTTAGTGTGAAGCTCACCCACTGGGGATTGGGGAAGCAGAAATGGCCCTAACTTTATCGAGGAGGATGGGTTGCAGTATGGGTGTGACTCCTAGTGGGGGATGAGGGACAACTCCTGACTTCATTGGGGAAGGCACAGTTTAGGTGCAACGGCCTAGGTGCAAGTCCACTAGAGATGACACGTCCTGGATTGGGTACACAACTCCACTTGGGATAATGGTAGGGAATACACTGTTTGAAAATACAGTCGATGCCATGTGTAGCGCTGATGGTTTATTGCGAATATTCAACCAATGCTGAGTTCTCAGAACACAACCGGCGTTGTTCAACTGTCGTTGTGAATGACCCGTGGTATTATCTGAAGACAATCGGTGCTGATTTAACTGATGCTGAGGTGGTTTTGGAGACACACCCAGCGCTAAGGTTGTATTTGGAACATACTCGGCGCTAAGTCAACCGACGCCAGGGTTGTATTCGGAAACACACCCGACGCTAGGGTCGTATTTGGAAACACACCCGGTGCTAAGTCAACCGGTGCTAGGGTTGTTTGGAGACACACCCGACGATAAATCAACCAGCACTGAGACACACTCGGCGTTATGTCAACCGATGCTAAGGTTGTTTTTGGAAACACACCTGGTGCCAAGTCAACTAACGCTAGGGTCGTATTTGGAAACACACCCGGCGCTAAGTCAACCGGAGCTAGGGTTGTTTGGAGACACACCCAATGCTAGGGTTCTTTGGAAATTCACCCTATGCTGCGTCAACTGGTGCTGGCAATGAATCGATGAGAGTTACCTCGGGCCTTGTGTCGAAGCCCGACCCGGTTCATTATTGCTTGGCTTCCCTTCGACGCTAGTAGTATTTCAAGTTTTTGAAGGGCGTTTGGGGGCAGTGCAGTCTATATAAGGAGGTAAAATCCCATTTTCCCTTATTTTTTACCAAGAGTGAACACTTTAAGCAACAATTTTCTTCAACAGTGAGGAGAGAGCACTCGGTTGATGTTTTTCAGCAAGCTATGAGAATTCAGCAACAATCTTTGTAGGGAAGGTTCCTCGGTAGGCAGTAGGATTTCGACAAGGGTTTTGCTGAGAACACCTTTTGGTGAACAAACTTCGTCAGGAATTCGGTGCGTTTGCAAAGAAAGCAACAGGAAAAGGAGAGCTTTTCGAGAATCTTTTCAAGAAGCAGAGGAGGCTCCGGCTATCGTTTTTCTTTTTGGAAGAGGTAGGAAACACATTAGTGAGTATTTTCACTTGTCTTGAGAGCTTTCCGAGCATTTTTAAGGGGTTTCCCGACTGTTGTGGAATTTTTTCAGCACTGCTCATGGTGTTGTAGAAGTTTTCCGGCATTTTCAAGAGGTTTACCGGGGTTATCTCCACTTTTCGACACTATTAATTGTGTCACAGAGGTTTAAAAGATGTAGGAGGGAATGTTTTCCTGTGAGTTTTCGATCGTGTGGGAGCAATTCTGGCAGAAGTCGAATGGTCACAGTACGTGGGCCGTATGGCTGTAGGAGGAGTACCATCGCAAGGAAGGTGTATGATTGCTAGAGGTGAACCGTCATCCTTGGAAAGCGTACGTTTATCAGTTGCTAGTGTGTGAGGCGGTGCCAAAGGGCGTGGCGACGGCTGTCAGTCGGCACAACTGAATTCGAGGTGTCACGATTAGGATTCATGGCACATGTGAGTGATTTACTCTCAACCAGTGTACGTGTGAGTGATTTTCTCTCAATCGATGCTGGGATGTTGACAATATGAACTAGCGCTAAGTGCTGAAAGACTCAACCGACGCTAGTTGTTGGCCCTTAACCGTCGCTAGTTATTCAGAAGCTTGACCAGTGCTGAGTGTTTGACATACTCATCAGGCACTAATCGTTAACATGCAACAAGTGATGGGCATTTGAGGATCTCACCCGGCACTATGTGTTTGAGAGGTTCAACTGGCGCTGAGTGTTGGACAAACTGAACTGGTGTTGTTCCAGTGCCTTAGCAAATTTTTAGGAGTGAACCATTAAGTCCTTTGTAATGGCTGGTTCTTCCTACCAAATCCCCGATGTGAAGAGACTTCCAAGGGAAGGGGAAATCGGCCCCTGTGATTTTACGGGTGAATTTTTATCAAGGGGCGAAGCCATTTGGCATGCCTAGCTATTGTACGAGCCAGAGTGGCCTCTTAATCTTGAGGCACCATCCTTATCTGATTATACCCAGAGTATCCATCCATGACGGAAAGTATTTGACAATGAGCTGTGGAGTAGATCAGCATCTAGGTGAATGGAAACAAAAAGTCATCCTTGGGACAGGCAGTATTCAAATCGTGAAAGTCAATATAGACCCTAATTTGACCATTCTTCTTCTTGATCGGAACAACATTTGCTAGCCATTTCGGGTACTTCACTTCAAGGATGAAACCTTCTTGCCTACGTTTAGTTATCTCGGCATCTATCTGCATTTCAAGATCAGGCCTGAACCTTCTTGATTTCTGTTTGACAGTCGGATCAATGTTGAGACGGTGAGCGACGACCTGAGGGTCTAAACTGGTCATCTCATGGTAATGCCAAGAAAAGACATCCCGATTTGTTTTCAAGATGGAAATGAACTCCTCTTTCTCATATAGAGACATTGTTGCTGAAATGAAGGTAGGTCTGGGGTCCGCTTCATCTTCAAGATTTATTTCTTCGAGTTCGTCAGCTGTGGCCTGACCACCTTCTTCTAATTCTTTGGGAGCCTCTTGCAACTCTTGATCATTGTTTTCAAGGATCTTGTGGTTGAAATCAAATGCCGAGACCCATGATCCTGACATGTTTGCCTCTGATAGAGGCCCAAAGTGGATTATAATTTCTGTGTCTTTCCAAGTTTGAGGAAGGGAAGGGTCTTCCATAAATAGGGATTGTTTCTCAGACTGCAGGAGTTCGTCTTGGAGATCGCAAGGAATTTGGGATTCAATGATTGTAGTGCAACAAGTATGCCGATGCGAATCACTATCCCTTTGAGTAGTTATCTGTAGTGTTTGGTCCACACAGGTTGGTGCTTCATAGACTTGTATCATGTGGCAAGTTTCCTAAGCATAGAAACTTTGCCTCCTAGACTCTCTCAATCTCTGCTCAAAGTTAGGATCAGGTGGCTACTGGAGTTTCTTTGGCTTCGACTTCTTGCGCTTCATTGATGAAGGTGGCTCTACCTTAGCTTGAGCTGCCAGGGTCTTTCTCAAATTCTTCCACTACGTCCTGATTATTTTGATTCCTTCAAATTTCGGGTCGAGAGCCTCGAAGTCTAGGCACAACAAGGTCGTACCTGAAGAAGACATAGGAGAAAGAGAATGAGACGCATGAGAAGAAGGTGTAGAAAGGCAAGAAAGTGGGGGACTTTTAAGGTCATTCCCCTCATTAGACCGATCTGAGCAGCTTTTACATCATCACCAGGATTGGACTGTTACAGGGGATCTTTTAGGTCTTTCCCTTGCTTGGACTGTTGGGGAAGGCTTTTAGCGTCGTCACCCTCATCAGACGTTTGCTGAGTGGATGATGGCATGGGGATGTCTCCTTGACAGGATGAAGGAGGAAACAGAATTGTGCCGGGGATGAAGTCCATCAAAGTTGGCAAAGGAGGAAGGGACTTGAAAAATTCCTTCTCGACTGTGGGTTGAGAGATGTTCTTTCTTCGGCGAGCAGCCCTTGGTGCTCATCTTTTTTTAGTTTTCTAAGGTGCCATTTGATTTGTCTCACTGGGTTTGCGATCCATGCTGGCTTCACGAAAAGCTTCTCGCCTCAAAGACTGGAGTTTGCTTCGGCCATGGTAGATCATCCATGGCTAGGAAGTCGAGGGTTCTACAGAGTCTGAGTCATTGATATGAAGGTCTTACCTTGTGAGATCATGTTGCCCTGATGAGGAAGTTATTTGGGGATCACTTACGATGAGGTTGTAAAATTCTTGACTCTCGCAATTCCTTTGCGAATATGTCAAGGAAAGTTATGCATTCTGACAACTAATGGCCTCTTATCTGATGGTATGGACACTAGTGATCTTCAGCCCCCTTAAAGAGGCGAAGGGGTTTCCTTGCCTGTTTAGTTTGATTATGCCTTCCTACAGCATTATAATGAAGAGGGAGTAGAGAATATCCGACATTTCGTCCTCCTCTTGAATGATTACGGCATGGGAGGCCCCAGCTGCCCCGAAGGCCTTCTTTAAATCTTCAAGCTTTATCTGACCTTTTGGAATCAGGGCCTCAATAATATCCTTCAGCATGTAGTAGTCATCTATGGGATGATTGATCCTCCGATAGTCGGCACAATAATTTGCCAAAGTGTCAAGGCCAGATTGCTCAGGGAACCTGGTTTCTAGAAGCTGGATCATATTCTGCTAGAATAATAACTAGCACAATGCATGGACTCATTCCTTCTCGAAGGGATAGACCTTGTTCCTATGCCTAGTTAAATAATCACTCCTGTCAAAGTTGGCTGGTGGAGGTACGCAATTGTACGACTATTGTTGTTTGCCATCTTGGGGTGTTACCTTCATTGTACTTACCTCTTTAGAGAGGTCCAAAGCTTGGGAGGGAGCTTTCTTTGAATAAGTGATCATAACAACTGCACTAATTACCTCTTTCTGTTGGCCTCCCCGTGTGTTATTTCAAGAGCCACCATTGCCCCGGTTTCGTTGAACTTGTAGATGGTTGTCATGCCCCACCATGACGGTATGTGAACTGATTTAGAGATCAACTCTGACATCGAGGTCAGATTGGAGGCCTCGACATGTAGAGCGATTACAAGTCGCATGTTCAGCACACAATTTTGGACTGCTTCCTTCTCAAGCATAGGATTAGGATGGCAAGAAGCCAGGTCTCCCTATCTTGATATGAATTGATCTATGGGCTCATCAGGGTCTTGAGTCAAGGTGAGAATCTCAATGGTTTGAACTTCTCTCTTGACCTCATAGAAGCAATGATAGAACAGTTTCTCCATCACCTAACATGTATGCACCGAGCTTGAAGGAAGTCGAGTATACCACTGGAATGCTGGGCCATCAAGGGTCTCAACGAACTGGAGGAGAAGAAGTCTCCCGTCAACCGCTATTTCCTAACATGCTGCCTGAAAGTGAGCAATATGCTGGTTTGGGGATGTGGTTCCGCTGAATAGAGGAAACTTTCCTCTCTTATAATCTGAGAGGAACAGGACCTGATCAATGTAGGAAGGATATGGTCTTTGATAAGGCGTCGCACCCTGTATGCCCGAAATTTGTCTGTTCTTCAGGCTATGGGTGACCATTGCGTCAATATCTGACTGAGAAACTGGATGAGGGATAGAATTGTCCTGTGTAGTAGACGGAGGAGGCTATCATGGAGGTACACCATCAGAGTGAGGGGAATTGGCCTCTTGGTTAGACGACTGGCGTGCAATGATAATATGATTGATCCTCTCCATTATCACGTGCACCATGTCCTCAAACTTGTTCATGCGATCCTCCAGCGCATCACTGGGCTAGCTTACGACAATTACACTGACTGTTTCTCTAGTGAGGTCAACATTAGTGGCAGCTGAAGGCTTGCGAGCTTGACGGGTCGTACATGGTAGGTCAGTTAAGAAGGGGTCAGCATGCCTTGACTGAACTCGACTTTTGTACGCATATTGCGTTTAGATCAGTTGTTAACGGTCTTGCGACCGTGGCTATTGAGTGGCTAGGTCTTCTTTTGCGATAGTAACCATAGCACAGGGCTCATTGAGCTCTTCTTCATGCGTTGTCATCTGAAGGGGGTATAATGGATTCAAGTGAAGAGGTCATCAAAATTGGTTGTTTTGACTGCCTTGGTCATCTTCCTAAACCAAATTCGCATACCTCTATCGCATGTAGCCTTGAGGTTTTCATGGACCTCGTGCTAAAACTACGATCTAGGTTGCGGCTGGTCAACTCCACTTGGACAGGAGAGATCTGTCTCCATAAGGTGTGACACTGAATGAAGGCCAGGAACTTAAGTCATCTTGGGTCGGGGAGGATGAACGACTCGATCTTTCGTGAGGTCCATGTCCCGAGCTTTCTTATGAGCTTTAGAGATATGACAAAAGTGTTGGGGCTAGTTCAGGATGGTACTCTTGGGAAAAACCTTCGAGTACCAAGGCTGAAGGTGCTTGCACGATGAAGGAGGAGCAGGGTCGATTCATGAGGAGGCCTGAGTTGAGGACGAGGGGACATCTGAGATGGCGACACCTTTGCATCCCATGAAGAAGGATTCCGGGAGACCTGAGGGTCTACCCGTCAAGTGGTCTGGCCTTAGGAGGCCGAGAACTACGAAGTAGGTGTCTGTAAGATAATAGGTGTAGGCCTGCCTCTTATAGGGTGAGCTTGTGTGTGCGTAGGAAGAGGAGGAGAAGGTCGTCTCTCGTGTACTTGAGTTGGCACAATAACAGCGTTGCCCCGAGTAATGAGATGTACATGAGTGGTGTGCACAAGATTTGGCCTTGGAAGGTTTAATCTTTAACACAGTCTCAAGGCAACAGAAGGGTTGCCCCGAGGTTTCACTGGAGTGGGTGACCCACGAGCCTTGTGGTGTGTGTGAGGGGTGAAGACCATAGGGTTTCCATTTTGATGTGTTGAGCCTCTAGGGATAGAGACCAGAGAAGTAGAAATGTGGGGGGTAGCCTTATGGCGACACGTAGAAGCAATGACAGCTTGCTTGCCTTTTGCAGAAAGGGATTGGGCGGCCTTCCGACGTACCTCAGAAACACAGCCGGCAAGAGACTGATTAGTGTCTTGGTGTATGCTGTGTGGGGCACCAAAAGTGTCGCCCATGAAGGCTCTTTGATGGAGTTTCCACCAGAGTGAAGAGATGGAGAGTGAGGGACCTTCATGTCCCTCCTCACATCGGTCCAGGTTAAGACTTAGTAGCTAGACAAGGGGTCTTTGCTCGAGGATGGCCGGGAACAATGTCAAAGGACCTCATTCCCTAGGGACACTCTCGAATAACAGAATAAGAAAATCCTCGATCCGGATTAATGGGTAACAGAACTCAGCAACCATAAGGGAATGTGAAAAGAGAATGAAAGCAGATAAAGAAGAAACTAGCCAAATAAAAACCATCCGAATAAGAGGTAGTTAGTCCCCAGTAGAGTCGCCAAGCTGGTTAGGTGCCTCGATCTCACCCTTCGGATCCCTGGAGGATGGGGCGGCATGCGTCTCGAGTTTCAGGAGAGACCCGTGACATTTGTGAGATCACTCTCTCAGAAACATTGTTCGAAAACGGGCAGGGCTTACCCACCAGTGAGAGAGGAATTTAAAGGTGGCTTCGGGACTTACTCGGGCTGACCCGCGTGGGTGCCCTCTTAGATCACAAAGAAAGCCCCCTAGTAATGAAACTGGTTCGAAATCGCCTCCCTTGACTCGTATTATTCTTATTTTCTGCTTTCCGGCAATCACACACATATATGGCATAGGTTATGGGACAGGTGGGTCAGGCCTCATTCTTTTCCTCTTTGATGAACGTACGCAAGCATGCGTATCCAAAAAGAAGAAAGAAAGTCTGGAGGGGAGAAGAATGCCACCAAGTGAGAAGATCAGGGCTGTAATTAGGCTGGTGGATGATTGGCATAACATGGTGGAGAAACTTGCTCAGTAACTGAGACCGGCTCACAGGATCACTACTAGACGTTACTTCCAATAAAGACTAGTTAAGAATGATGGTTGGTCTATCGTGGCAGTAAAGCAGGCCAAGCAAACCTAACACAACAACATAACAACTAGACGACAGGAACATCATGAGAAACTAACCTCAAACCCTTTTGGTCGAATGAAAGAGTAACCAAGGAATGGTTAAAGAGAAGAAGGGAATAGAGGGAAGGAGAGAAAAGAAAGAAGAGAGGAGTGAGAAGAAGGAAGAGAAGATGCAGTCGGCGCTAGACACTGTCAACTGTTTCAGGAGATGGGAGAGAGAAGAAGCAGTCGGTGCTAGGCTTCGTCGACTGTGTTAGATGAGGAGAGAGGAAGGAGACCTATCATCGTTAGGTCTCACCGATTGACAGAAGAGGAGAGAGATGACCAACCGGCTTCAAGTCTCACCAACTGATAGAAGAAGAAAGAGAAGACCAACTGGTGCTAGGTCTCGTCAGCTGATGGAAGAAGAGAGAGAAAACCATCCGACGTCAAGTCTCATCGCTTGTTAGAAGAGGAGAGAGAGAGAGAAAGAGAGAGAGGGAGAGAAGAGAGAGAGAGAGAGAAAGAGAGAAGGAGAGAAGAGAGAGAGAGAGAAAGAGAGAGAGGGAGAGAAGAGAGAGAGAAGAGAGAGGGAGAGAAGAGAGAGAAGAGAGAGAAAGAGAGAAATAGAGAGAAGAGAGGAGAAGAGAAAGACCAATCGCGCCAAGTCTCGTCGACTGATAGAAGAAGAAAAAGGAGACCAACCGACGTTATGTCTCGCCAGTTGACTAAAGATAGAAAAGACCAACTGGCGTTAGGTCTCGCCAGTTGACAGAAGAAGATAGAGAAGACCAACCGATGCTAGGTCTCCCCAGTTGATAATAGAAGATAGAGACGAGAAGAAGATGAGAGAGAAAGAGAAAAAAAAGATGAAGAGAGAGAAAGAGAGAGGAGAAGAGAAAAAGAGAGAAAAGAGAGAGATAGAGAGAGAGATAAGAGATCGCCTCCCGACCGTTATGGTAGGAAACTCCCTCTGCTCGCCGGAAATCCCCTCTGACCCTGTTCTTTCCCCATGCCAATAGCTAGGAAAATCAAAAAACCATCGGAATCGTTAGAAAACATCCCTGTGACCATGCGGGTCTCCCTTCTCCCTGTTTTCACGCTTCAACAGCTGGACATTAACTCATCAGAATGCCACTACGTTTCCAGTGAGCCCACTGCTGCTCTTCCTTCTTCTCTTCCAAAAATCAAAGGACCGTCATACTCCCCCGACTTCTTTGCGACCTCCCCTTCAGCCACGGGACTACCAGAGAAGTACTCGAACTCCGGCAGGGCACCTCTGTAAATCTTGTTGAGGCTTTGAGAAGCCCCGTCCCCTTCTCAAAGGAACCTCTACACTCTCCAAAAATGTTCACAAATACGTTGCAAGCACCCACGACCTACTAAAGCTCCCCAGAAAAGCTCCTGAAAGCCTGTCTGCTGCAATCTTTGGCCGAAAAACTCTCGCTAGAAGCCTCTTACCAAAGGCTCAGGCTCTCTCTCTCTCTTTAGAAACTCTTTAACGGTTTTACCCTTCGGTAAAATAGAAAAATGGGGTTTTCCCCCTTTTATACTCAGTAGTCCCCAGATCCTGATGGCAATAAGATCAGGCCGAAGCAGGTCAAACCCGAGACCTGAAAAGGCTATCACCACACGCTTCGTCAAGGAGCTCTCACCGCGCTTCATCAAAGAAGCCATCACCATGCCCTTTGTTAAAGAATCCATCGTCGAACACCTCGTCAAAGGGCTATCGACGTGCGCCTCACCAAGGGGCCTAAGCATCATACTCACAACATCTAAGTTTAATGTCGCATGCGCCATCCAACACTTAGTGCCATGATCATGTCACGACACTCCCATTTGGACCATTGTCCTGCCTCCTCTGGAAGTTCATTCCTTGCACCACATCTCACTCCTAAGGGAGTCCAGCTTCTAGTGATGGCTCTATTCCCCATGGAGTCGCATTCCTTCACCACGCATTGGTCTGTGCTATATGACCTTGAACTACACATCCTTAGTCCATGCTGCATGACTTTAAACTGCATAGCCATGGTCCGTGCTGCATGAACTTAAACTGCATAGCCATGGTCTAAACTATACGACCCTAAACTGTAGCGAAAGTCTAGTTGCATGACCTTCAACTGCACGGTCATTGTTGCATAACTGTAACCTACACGACCATGGTCCAGTTGTATGACCTTAAATCATAGTGCACATTCTGACCACATGATGTTAAAAGGCTTAGCATCATGGTCCAAACTATATGAGCCTAAACTGTAGCAGAGGTGTACGTGCGCGACCTTAAACTGCATGGTCCTAGCTGCATGACTTTAAACTGCGTAGCCATGGCCCGAGCTACAAGATCTTAAAAATTGTAACGCACAACGTGACAAATAGTCCATGCGCATTACCTTAACTGTGGGAGGGACCACCTCTTCACCAAGTGTATTTCATCAACACCCCCGTTGAAGTTTGGTGTATGACAAAAAAAAAAGGGGTCACACTTACCCCTTCAATCTCCAATGGGTCAGCTCGCACCAACACCTCAGCGTGAGTCACACCCTATTGCGACCCACTATCCACAATGAGTTAGGGTCATGCTTATCTTTTCACCCCTAGTAGGATTACAACTATGCTCTGGCACGTCACCCCCAGTAGGGTTACACCTATGCTGCGGCATGTCAATTCTAATAGAGTTACATGAAGCTTCATCCTTCACCCTAGGGAGTCACACTTACCCCCTTAGTCCCAAGAGGAGTCCGCTTCCGCTTACCACTCCTCGTAGGGCCACCATCTTCATCTAAAGCTCCCTTCTTGTGTATAGCCTTAGATATTTTTATCCCCAGGGAGTCATATCACTATCCACAGATGTATCCTCCATGGAACTTCACCTACATGGCGATCCACACAATGGTATGTGCTGCATGACCTTAAACTATACAACTTTGGTCCACGCTGCATGACCTTAAACTCTACAATTTTGGTCCATGCTGCATGACTTTAAACTGTACAGCCTTGGTCTAGGTGCACGACCGTAAACTGCATGGTCCAAACAATATGACTTTAAACTATAACGGAGGTTTAGTTCCACGACCTTAAACTTCATGGTGCTAGTTGCATGACTTTAAATTGTATAACCATGGTCCACGTATATGACCTTAAACCATAATACATGTTCTGACCGCATGACGTTAAACTGCTTCGCACAGGTCCTGGAGGCACGACCTTAAACCTGCCCCCACATACACGCACACCCCCTATATGTGCATTTCCACACACGCTTTCCTTTGCCGACCCATTCGTTTGCACGCACCACCTTCATTACCTCCCCAGTGAATCCGTTCACTTCACTACCACTGCTCATCATTCCCCAGTGATTCTCACCCATGCTCACCAAATGGCGAGCAATTTCGCCCCCCATACTTTCTATCAGCTAATGGGTCACCACTCTTCACCCACCTTTCATACATCTCCCACCTTTCATAGGTAGCCTTGCGCCATCTCCCCAAAGTGAGCCGTAACAATCATCATACTCACTCTATGGCCTCCACAGACTGTCATCCATCAGCACTATGGTCCAGCTGTATGACCCTTAACTATAGTACACGTCCTAGCAGCATGACATTAAAAGGCTTCGCAATGGCCTCAAGGGCACGACCCTAAACATGCCTTCACAAAAAAATAGGCATGGTGTACACCTGGATAAAAGAACGGCATGAGTAAAAATGACAGACAGGAATGGTCACGAAACCATGAGTAAGAGAGTTCTATGAAAACAAAAACCCAAGCACTATGAAAACCCCAAAAGGACACCATGGGTAAAATGGATTAAAATGGTTGACATGGCCACCAGGTCTTGAGAAAAAGAGCCTAAAAATAAAGAAATTTGGTGAAAATCGTCTTTACGGCACCACTTCCCTTGTTCAAGCGAAAACGTGCAAAGGGCAATTGGACCAACAAAGCAGGTTGATGCAATACCACAGCCTCAATCGATAGCCAATTTTCATTCAGGCATGATTTTGTGAGGTCTACCAAAATTCCTCAGCCAGATCTCCCATGTTTCACCTTAAAAAATAACAAGAGTCCTTGAGGGTGAGGACGACGAGCGAAAGATCCCTCCAAATGCTAAAGATCCCCACGAAGGCAAGAAACTGAGGAAGCCAAGGCCTAACCTGCCAGAGACATTAGGGTTATTCCTCTCCAAGAGATCACCTCGCCTAAAACCTTCCTTAGCCGATAGGCTCAGAGCTTCGGGACATGCCCTCGACTGGACCCAACAGGTTGGGTCCACGAGGCCGCCTAGCCAAAATCCCTCTAGCCGACAGGTACAAACTTTCAAGCAAGTCAAAAGCCCCCGACTGGACCCCATTAAATGGGCCCTACAGAGATACCCTGATCATCAAAAGAAAACCTGGTGTAGCAGCGAACAATGCCGACCAAAGGTTGATATCATTTGGCCTTCAAATAGGTCTGATTCTGACCAATGAGGTCCCTACAAAATCCTCAAGCTGTTAGAATCACAAATAGTCCCTTGAGGGTGATCACATCGAGAGGATCCCTCAATATTCTCCTCTTCCCCTACAAAGTCTCCACAAGTGGACCCGTACAGTGCGTTTAAACGTCCAAGCACCCTAATTGCAACATTAAGTGGATCTCCTCAGCATTCACGTAGTCCTGTGGCTAGCCAGGGGTAGTTTCTCAAATTATTGTACTTCTCGATTCTCTCAAACAAATTCGGTGGGGCATGTTGTTGGAAGATATTTTTCATCATCATAGGGCCCACGCTCAATAAAAGCCTAACAAATAGTGGAAATTTTGAAAGTCTTAAAATATCCCCAAAACTGATCAAGATCTTCATAAGGAATCTCAAAATTCTCCTATTAAGTTTCATCACAATCTGACATGTCTAAAGTAGCACAGACTGATAAATAGTTTCGACAGCCTTTAACACCCTGAAACAGACCCTATAACTAGAGCTACATTTTCAATATCTCAATTTGTTGTGGGGACCACTGTCATTGAATCCAGTACGGTTAAAAACCCCCAAGGGTAAAATTTTAACTTAAACGGACATTCCAGGAAGACGTTATAGGCAAAAGAGCAAAACAAGAAGAGCCGCACGTTATTCTCGTGCGGCCACTCTGCAACTAAGCTCCCTTAAAGGGATAGTCACGAATAGTGACTTGTGACACTTATATCTCCCTTGTCCAAGATCAGATAGCATTCAAACTTGTTGGAGCGTGTTCATCTCATTGAGATGAGTATTTCGTATGTGGCATTCCCAACGGTGACCCCCGAGTGCAGAGAAAAGCTAGAGAGGTTGTTGATCCGTGAAGAAAGTGTAGGAAAATCAACAGAATCATGCCTCACTCGAGCAGCCAAATCACTCCGTTCATGAGCTCGATTGATTGAAAACCAATTCCATCACATGCGTAAGGCCTCGGGCTATCTCTGACCTGAACCCCATACATGATGAACGGTCGGAATCTGCACACAAAGCCGATAAAGTAACTGCAAATTCCATTGCTGGAATTTCAGATTCTGGTAAAAATTCCAAAGCTGCAAAATCTTCGTCTGGGCATGAAATCTAGCTTCGTTTGTTGCCTCGCAATTGTGATATCATGTTCAGTGTGATCCAGCTAAGAAATCACAGAAAAACCTCAAGGAACGAGAACACAATTGATCCAAAATTTCAAGCTTCATTCAAATTTCAAGTCACATGATCGTGCCCTAAAAACATGATCCATGGCTCGAAGTTGGTATCAAATCAATCGTCATGCCGAGCTCTACAAGAAAACAATCATCTTTCAATCAACTGGGCATCAGAACGACCCCAGATCATCGATGAAAAATCATGCACATTCTAAGGCAACACAGGGACTGTTATGAAATTCCATAAATTGTTAGGAAGGGGCAAATCTATCATTTTGCACCCTATTTTCTAATTTCTTTTAATTTAATTAAATCTTAATTTTCAGCAATTAGGTTTAATTTTGATCAATCCACCCATGTTTGGGGCAAATTCATTATATACACGTTCCATCATTATACACAGCAGCACTCAACCCTTTACAAAAGAGAGAGTTTTTACTAAATAGATTTTCTCTTTCTTCTCATTGTTGGTTCACGTTTGGAGAGAGAGTATGGTGAGAGAAACTTCGGGACCGTTACCCCTAGGTTCGAGATAAATCTTCTCTCTCTTCATTTTTCTTTTCTTCTTCTCTCTCTTCCTCTCTTTCTTCTTCTTCTTCTCCATTTGGGCTCCTCTCAGGGTCCATGCACGGCAATGGCAGTGCTGTGCATGCCTCACTTGTAGTTTCACAGGTCCTGTATGGCGATGGCAGCGTCATGCGTGAGTTTCTTTCTCCTTTTGTTCGTCCATCTCTATCTCTCAGTGAGGCTTGCAGATGGCATTGCTCGTCGCCATTTGCAGACGTATCCTCCACATCTCAGTGAAGAGCACAAACACTGAAACTCTTTACCGCCCACAGGGGTCTCCCCCTATTACGTGCCTATCACAAAGAGTGATTCCTATCACCGTCCGCGAGAGGTCTTGGCAACATCTGTCGCCATCTGCGAGCTTCCCTCACGCGCGCGGTGCCTATTACCATCCGTGAGCTTCCCTCGTGCACGTGATGCCCATCGCCATTTGCGAGCCTCCTTCGTGCGTTTGGTGCTCATCATCATTCCCCTTGCATCCCACCCCTATCACCGTATGCTTCATGAGAACTATCATCACGCGCTTCCCGAATGACTATCATTGCGTGCTTCACGTGAGGCTATCGCCTCTAGCACAAGTGCGCGTTGCTTTTTTATGTTGCCAACAACCCTCTAGTCATGAGTAGTAGTGCCTAGCGTGGTCCAAGAGTCGTGACACTACTACTCCACGGTCATGGGTGGCAATGCTTAATGCCGTCCGGACCCTATCTCGTCATCGTCTCGTGCCTTCTTCTCATTCTCTTTTCTTCTCACTTGATTGAGGGTTGATTCAATCTAGCACTGCCATATCTGCCTTGATTTCGAGTAGTATTGTCGTGATGCAGGTCCTGAGTACCATGCTCATCTTGTTACCACTCCGACTCAGTCACTATCTGGCTATCATGCTAGTCTCATTCCTTCATCAAGTGTTATTTTCTTTTCGACCTTCGTTCGAACCTTCCACTTCATCCCGTTAACCTCTCACATTCTTAGCCACACGAATGTGCATCACCCTAATACAAGGGTGGGCCCTTCAGCTCACTTGTCTTGTAAATTAACCATAGTAGTGTTGTGCAGAAAAACAAGACGATTGTAGGTCAAGGGAGGTGATTCCGAACAAGCTAAGGCAGCTAGGGGGCTTTTCGTCGTGATCTAAGAGAGCGCCCACGCGAGTCAGCCTGAATAAGTCACATAACCAAGGGAGGTTGGTCCCCACCTCACATCCAAAATTCCTCTTTTACTAGTTGGATACCTGCCCTTGTTCTTAAACAAGGTTCCAGAGAGAAAAATCTCAAGTCTCGGGTTTTTTGAACCCGAGACATTGTCACCCGATCACCGAGATCCTGGGAGATGAGATCGAGGCACCTAACCAATGCTCAGTGCGATTCAAGGAGGAAACTAAGAAAAAGCATCAAGAAATGAGTGCACTATTGATAGAAAGTTTCCAAAGTTCATACAAATTTTAAGTTGCACGATCGTGACCTAAAACCGCGATCCGTGGCTTGAAGTTGATATCAAATTGATCATCATTTTGAGCCCAACAAGAAAGTAATCATCTTTTTGCCAAACGGACGTCGAAGCAACTCCGAATCATCTATGGAAGATCATGCATGTTCTAGGGCAGCCGTAGGGGCTGTTTTTGAATTCCAATTATTATTGGGTAGGGGCCCATTTTTAGATTTTTTTTTAATTCAAATAAACTGTAATTATCATCAATTAGGCTGGATTTTGAGCATCCACCCATGTTTGCACCCAATTCTCTAAATACATGTTATACATAGTTGTAAAGGGCTTCCCTTAGTTTTCAATCTCATGAGTAAAATTTGAGAGTTGTCCATTGAAATTGTGGGCACATCTTGGAGAGAGAGAGAGGAGAGAGAAGAAAAAGTCTGGTACCCTTTGGTGCAGGAAACTTTTGCTCTCCTCCTCTTGTCTCTCTCTTTTTCACTCCTCTTGTCTCTCTCTTTTTCACTCCTCCTCTCAACTCTTTGTTTCTCTCTCCTCCTCACATCTCTCTCTTTCTCTCTCCTCCTTTCATCTCTCTCTTTCTCTCTCCTCCTCTCTTACTCTCCTCGTCTTCTTTCTTTCTCTCCGCTTCTCTTCTCTTTCTTTCTCTCTCCTCTTTTTTATTTTATGTCTCTCTTCTCTCTTCCTTAAACACGCACGGCAGTAACCATCATTATGTGTGTGTCTCTCTCTTTCTCTCATCTTCTATTTTTCTCTCTCTTATTCTTCTGTCTCTCTCTCCTCCTCTTTGTCTTTTTCTCTTTCTCTTTCGTTCTCTCTCTTCACTCAACATGTACACCGATGGGCCATTGTCGTGTGTGTCTTTCATCTTCTGATTTCTTCTCTCTCTCTTTATTTCCTTATTCATCCTCCATTCTTTTCTAATCCTTCCTCTCTCTTCTCTAATATCGTTTCGTCCCTTTCCTTCCCTCTCTCCTTTCTTTCCTTTCTCTTTCCTCTCTTTCCTAATCTCTCTCTTCTTTCTTTCTCCTTGATCCTTTCTTTCTCTCTCTTCTCCATTCATGCACAACGGAGCCTATCGCGGGTATGATGTCCTCCTTCTCCTGGACCATGCATAGTGAGCTGGGTCCTAACTCGAGTGGTGGGACGGGCCTCTGTCCATGTTCTTCTTGCCCCATGTCGCACACAGCGATGCTCATCATCATGCACGACATTCCTTCTCCTAAACCCTCACAAGGACATTGAACCGGGCCCTTTCCAAAGTGGCGGGCCGAGTCGTGTACAGGTCCCTTTCGACATGCACCGGGCATAGGTTTGTGATCCCAATGTACCATCAATCATTCAGGTCAGAATGAACTTAACCCCTTTAACTCGGTAATCAAGCAAACCATGGAAGGTAACCACATTCATAAATCCAATCATAGAAGAATAATTAAAAACTAAGCAAACCCATTAATCCAAGAGATACTACATAATATTTCTCCCAAAAGTATTTCAATGGAGTCTGAGGCAATCCAAGAGATACTACATAATATTTCTCCCAAAAGTATTTCAATGGAGTCTGAGGCTCCAGGGCCTAAAATACATAAATCAAAATAAACAATTAGAAATCCGGGCTGAGAACCTAACCACTTACAGGGTCTAAACTTCTCCTCAAAAGTGACTAACTTCGACCCTTAGTTGCAACCTCTCCTCCAAGCTCCGGACCTGTTGCCCTCAGTCTACAAATAGGGGAAGAATAGTGGAATGAGCTCTAAAGCCTAGCAAGAAGATCTAGTGCCATGCATCGATAATAAATTTATTCATGCGAAATAAACAGTTTATTCATCTATACAAAGGTGCATCGCACATGTCATGTACATAGGTAATCAGATCCATGAAACAATTGTAGATATTATATTCAGAAAGCAGTTATTATTCAATCATTACAATAGTAGGCATTCACACTCACTATTCTATCATTACCCACTCACTCCTTAGTTCACCTACTACTATAGTAGAGGCCCAATCCATCATAATAAGTCAATCCTATTGCTTAGGACCTATACCATCTCACAGGAGGGAGGGTAATGACAACTGGGGAAATCCACTTCATAATACCCTCAGACTCATGCACACAGCCCCCAGCATGCATTGGGGGTCTGATAGGCACTTACCTTGCATGGCGTCAATCACTAGTCTCATCTCATGAACCTCGGGGTATGCGGCCCTCCCATTTCACTGTCCCTTAACTGCATCCTATCATTCAGCGAGTTAGGGGATATAGCGGCATCACTTTCCACATAATAATAATCCTCGCTACTGATGGTTGCCCTATCGCGCAATGAGAAGTATTAGTAAAACAATGGCCAATGTCACATTATTATCATAGTACAATACCCACTACCAATGGGTGTTCTATTGCGTAGTGGTCATTATTATGGCCTCTTATTGTGATTAAGAATTTAATTCCATTTATGCTAAATCAGTGCATTGTAGCAAATAAATCAAACTTTCATCATACAAGGATGGAATCTTATTCAGAGTCGTCCAGCATTCACAGACATTACAACATTTATCATGAAACATCCATTGCATGAGCTTTCACATGGCATTTACACTTAAACATCATCAATAACAATTCGTCACTTATTATGTAGCATTCATCATAGAATAATCACATTAGCCATGCACTCATCCATTTACCACATAGCACGTAATTGCATGGCACCATCCATATAACATTATGGCATTCTCATGAAAACCATCACATGATACATTTATCACTTATCATAGATGTTACATAGCTACTATAATAGATTATTGAGTAATTCTGAGGAAGGTGGCAGAGGACAAGAATATACAAATTCTATGGAATGCCACAGTGACATACCCCTCTTCTCAAGGGTGTAATTCCCAATCTAGGGAAAATTTTGAAATTCTTTAAACGTGTAACATTAAGTTCATGCCCGGGGATTTAAAATGGCGGTGATTTGAAGGAATTTGAATGAATGTTGATAGGCCAAAAGCTTAGCTCAAAACGATTGAAAGTTGCTGGAATTTACTTGCAAAAGTGGGCAGTGACATACCCACGCACATGGAGGCATAACTCTAAATTTACAAGGAATTTCAAAATTATTAAAAAATACAGCGTTAAGCTTATTCACTGATTTTTCAAATAGTCGCCATTTGAACACATTTGGTTACGTTTGATAAGCCAAAGTTGTGACACAAAAAAAGTCACCATTGCTGGAATTTACCATGACTGTGGCCAGTTATATGTCCCCACATTTCGGGGCATATCTTTTAATCCATACCAAATTTTAACTTAGTGTAAGAAACAAACCTAAATTAGATATGCATATTTTTCACTCAAGACTGATTTAAACCCGTTCAGACGCTATTTGGGCACCGATAAGCCCATCGCAAGGACCCCCACAGTTCTTTGAAATTGCCTCTTTTTAAATCTCAACATACTTCCAAGTATAATATTCCATTTCACACTCAAAGTAAAATCCAACACAAACCTTGTTCATGCTAGGCAATTTAAGTAAGATTTGCAAGGAACTACTGTACAACCTTATCAAGTTCTTTAACAGTGTTCAATCACTTATTCATGCTACTTGTATTCATCTATATTCATACACCTCATTATATCATCTCGCTCATTGTTTCTACTTAAATCCAATATCTATGTGGTTAAATGATGCATGTCACTATACCCATTTACCTGGTCCTTCACGATGCCTTAAATCTCTTCGTACAGCCTTCTCTGACTTCCTCTACCTTCATCCGTTGGCTGTCCACGAGGGGTGACAGTAGGTTTCTAGAGTGAGAGAGGGAGAGTTTTAAGGTGGAAGAATGAGAGGGAAAGACGGTGTTTCCTGAAGAGGGGAAATCTTAAGAAGGAAGGGTGGTTGGAAACTATTGTGGCCGATGCAATCACATGCGGCTCTGACACATACGGAGCGGCGCTAACATGTACAACGGCTGTACCAAGACACTCCCGACACTGCCTTTAGTTCATGCATGACGTTGCTCTTTCTTGCTCTCATTTCACAAATGGTGCTGAGTCATAGCCGGAGATGGTTCACAGACGGCGCTACGCCTTTCCCTTCACACCTGACGCTAGACTTGAATTCACAGACGGCGATGGGTCTTTTCTTCTTACATAGCCGACTTTACATCTTCTTACACATCCGACGATGCATCTTCTTTCTCTCTCTCTGTCTCTCTACTACAGACGGTGCTAAGCCCTTATTCATGCGTGGTGATACTCCAAACGACGTTAAGCCTCTGTCTTACCCTCCCTTACCGCACGCGTCACTGGGCTGGGGAAAAAATTGTTCTCCTTACATCATCCCCCCCTTAAAAAGGATTTTGTCCTCAAAATCATATTAACATTAACCAAAAAGGTGGGGGTATTTCTCTCTAATCTCATCCTCCCATTCCCATGTTGATTCTTCCCTTGAATGATACTGCCATTGCAGTCGGACCGGGGGAATTTCTTTATTGTGTAAGACTTGTACTCTCTTGTCTAATATCCCAATTGGTCGTTCAACATAGGTAAAATCTTCCCTAAGCAAGATTGGTCCATACTACAAGACATGGAATGGGGATATTTCATCAACAGTGATTTATAGAAGACATTGTGGACAGTGGCCAGTTCAGGCGGCAGGGCAAGTTGGTAAGCCACGTTTCTAATTCTTTCCAGGACCTCAAAGGTCCAATGAATAGTGGGCTCAATTTCCCCTTTTTGTCAAATCTCATAACACCCCTTGGTTGGTGATACCTTCAGGAAGATCAGATCATAACTTCAAATGCGAGGTCTCTCCAGCGATTATTGTTGTAACTCTTTTGCCAACTTTGGGTTGTCTTGAGTCGCTCTCTAATTAAGGCAATCTTATCAGAAGTCATCTGAACTATTTCGGGCCCTAGTAATTTTCTCTCACCCACCTCGTCCCAACAGATGGGGAACCTGCACTTCCTATAAGGCGACATCTGGATGCTGGCTTGGAAGCTATTATTGCAGGGCGAATTCTATCAGGGGCAAGTGGTCCTCTCAATTTCCCTTAAAATCAGTAATATATGCTCTTAGCATGCCGTCCAGAGTTTGAATAGCCCTCTCTGATTGTCCATCTGTTTGGGGGTGAAAGGCGATGCTAAATGTAAGGCTGGTCCCCAAAGCTGATTGCAAACTTGCCCAAAATCTGGAGGTGAATATGGTGTCCCTATATGACACAATGCTGATAGGCACCCCGTGCAGTCTCACAATTTCTCTGATGTACAACTGGGCCAGCCTATCTTGAGTGTAGGTCGTGTGAACCAGTAAGAAGTGAGCAGCTTTGGTTAATTGGTCCACCACGACCCAGATACTATCATGCCCTGCACTTGATTTTCGTAATCTGGAAATAAAATCCATCATGATCTGTTCCCACTTCCACTCTGGTATGGGCAGGGGCTGCAGTAGTCCAACAAGTTTCTGATGTTCTGCCTTCACTTGCTGGCGCGTCAAACATTTAGCGACAAACTGTGCCACATTCATGTTGTTCCATGAGAAGGTCTTTTTCAAATCCTGGTACGTTTTTGTACTCTTAAGGTGTATCGTGTAGCGAGAGTGGTGTGCTACTTCCAAAGTAGCCCTTTTTATACATCGTCATTAGGAACACACACCCGGCACTTAAACCTTAACAAGTCATCATTGCTCATAGAGAAATCTTCTTTTCCTTCCATTTTCAGCTTTTCAAGGATTTTTATCAGCTGGGGATCTCCTTTTTGAGCTGGTCGGATTTGGTGAAAGAGTTGAGGTTCCATCCTCAGACACGACAACATTTCTTACCCCTCACTACGGGGCTGAGATGGGTGCCACTCTACTCCACCACATCCTCTAGTAGCTTCATTTCTCGAACCATCAAATGTGCCATGGAGACCACAACTTTTCAACTTAAGGTGTCGACTACTACATTAGTCTTGCCTGGTTGGTAATCAATTGTATTGTCATAATCATTTAATAAGTCCATCCATCTTCTTTATCCGATATTCAACTCCTTTTGGGTAACAGGTACTTGAGGCTCTTGTGGTCTGTGAACACCTTAAACTGGGCCCCATAAAGGTAGTGCCTCCAGATTTTTAACGTGAACACTACTGCTGTGAGCCCCAAGTCGTGAGTTGGGTAGTTCTACTCATACTGCTTTAGTTGTCAGAAGGCATAAGTAATGACTTTACCTCTCTGCATGAGTATACATCCAAGCCCTTTATGGGATGCATCCGTATAAACCACAAAGTCTTCATTCCCCTTGGGCAAGGCCAGTATTGGGGTTGTGACTAGTCTCTTCTTAAATTCTTAGAAACTCCTCTCACAGTCCTCTGACCATATAAAGTTTGTATTATTCTAGGTCATCCGAGTCAGGGGATGCACTATCTTTGATAATCCCTCCTCAAAGAGCACATAGTACCTTGCAAACCCTAAAACCCTACGAACCTCAGTCACATTTGTTGGTCTTTCCAACTTAAGTACAACTTCGATCTTACAGATCTCAGATGTTGCTCATTCAACTCCTAGCTTCTCGAGTACAACAAAATATCATCAAGGAAGACCACTACGAAATAATCCAAGAAAGGTTTGAACACTCTATTCATCAGATCCATGAACACTGCGGGGGCATTGGTTAACCCAAAAGAAATCATAAGAAACTCATAATGGCTGAATTGAGTTCTAAAGGCAGTCTTCAGAACATCTCATTCTTTTACTCTCAGTTAGTGGTACCCCGATCGAAGATCAATCTTTGGAAACACTTGGGCCCCTTGGAACTGATCGAAAAGGTCATCAATTCTAAGCAGAGGATACTTGTGTTTCACTGTCACTTGGTTCAACTGCCTAAGTTAATACATAGCCTCAAGGACCCATCCTTCTTCTTAACAAACAGGACTGGTGCACCCCCAGGGTGACATGCTAGGTCGAATGAACCCCTTATCCAACAATTCCTGCAACTGCTCTTTCAAATCTTTCATCTCTACTGGAGCCATTCTATACGGGGATTTAGAGATGGCCATAGTGCTCGGGAATACATCTAACTTAAATTCAATTTCCCTCACTGGAGGCAGGGATGACAACTCTTCTGGGAATACCTCAGAGTACTCTTTTACCACTAGTATTCCTTCTAGCTGGGACTGAACATCCCGATTCTCTACTACATAGGCCAGGTACCCTATACAACTCTTAGTCAGGAGGCGAGAGACTCGGAGAGATAAAGAGCAAAGAGGAAGTATCCCTAATGCCCTCAAAGTGTAATTCTGCTTGATCAGGATGTTTAAAGGTTACCGTATTTTCATGGAAATTGGCAGTGGCATAGTGCGTGTACAACTAATCCATGCCCAGAATGACATCAAATTCTTGAATATCTAGGTGAAGATCTACAGGTAGGTCACAACTATCATTGGTAATTTCACACCATCTATATACTTTATCAATTTCTATAGAGTCTCCCATAGGTGTGGATACTACTAAAGTATAACTGATACATGTAGGCATAACATTCAAATGGAGAGAAAAATGGGGTACAACATATGAGTGAGAAGAACCAGGGTCAATCAAGGCTCTAGCTTTAATGCCACAAATTGAGAGCGTACCTTTTATCACCGAGGTGGACACCTTGGCCTCCTGTTAAATGAGGGTGAACACTCATCCTTGGGTCTTCATGCGGGCCTCGGTCTTTGTCATAGGCCAATCCCTAACCCAATGACCGGGCTTGCCACATTTAAGGCACAGGTTCCTCTTCCTGTAGCATTCGGTGGTAGTGTAGTTGTCCTTCCCACAATGAGTACAGGTCAGGCGGTGATCATTGTCCATATTTCCCTAGGGGATTCTTCTGAGTATTCTGGTTAAGCTGATATGGCTTCCCTCTAACATCTCTCTTAAGAATTTTTCAGGGCTTCTTCCCATATCATCCCGACGGCACCGCCTTCATCCTTCCCTCCCTCCTGTATCTGTGGTCCTCACAATCTCTCTCAATCTTCAGAGCGAGGTCTACCAATGGGGCGTATGACTTTAGGTTGGCTGGCATTACTCTACCCATGATATCCGGCTAGGGCCCTCTAAAATTTAGTTGCTTTTCGCGACTCGATATTAATAATGTGGGGCACATACTTAGAAAGCTCTACATACCTGGTGGTGTACTGTTCCACAGTCATGCCCCCTTACTGGAGTTCGATAAACTCTACTTCCTTCCTTTCCCTGACTGATTATGGGAAGTACTTTTTGTCAAATGCCGTCAGGAAATTTTCCCAGGTGGTCTCGATTCTTGACTCTCTCCAAGATTTCTTTACCGCATCCCACCAGTGCTCTGCTTCCTCTTCTAGCATGATGGCCCTTAGTCTAACTTTGTGCTCATTTGAGCAGTGTAACACTTTCTGGATCTTTTCTATCTATCTCTTCCACCTCTCGACCTTCTCTATTCCTCTTAGCCCCAAAAAGGTTGGGGGTGCCAGCCTTCTAAACCTTTCCATTATGCTACTATCATTCTGCTCTGGGGTAGGCGTAGACTGACCTGGCATTGACTCTTTCATCATCTGGGTCATGGCCTCTAGAGTCCTATAAAATTCACCGATGGCTTTGGTGTTCTCATTGCTGGAACTTGCATTGTGGTTGTGAGCTCTTGGCATCTTCCAGCTAGTCACAGGAGCACCCAGTTACTTGACTACCCCAAGACTAATCTAAAGACCCTCATAAACTCTCGAGGCCAAGAACCCTAACCAGGCTACTCCGATACCACAACTGTCACGACCCCGCCTCGGACCACCTAACAGTACGCTACGGAGGGCGATCGGGCATGACTTGTGATTCCAATGTAGCATCAGTCAGTCTGGTCAGAATGAACTTAACGCCTTTAACTCGGTAATCAAGAAAACCATGGAAGGTAACCACAGTCATAAATTTAATCATAGAAGAATAATTAAAAACTAAGCAGACCCATTAATCCAAGAGATACTACATAATATTTCTCCCAAAATTATTACAATGGTGTCTGAGGCTCCAGGGCCCAAAATACATAATTCAAAATAAACAATTACAAATCAGGGCTGAGAACCCAACCACTTACAAGGTCTAAACTTCTCTTCAAAAGTGATTCGCTTCGATCCTTCGCTGCAACCTGTGCTCCCAGCTCCGGACCTGTTGCTCTCAATCTACAAGGAGGGGAAGAACAGTGGAATGAGCTCTAAAGACCAGTAAGAAGATCTAATGTTATGCATCGATAATAATTCTATTCATGTGAAATAAACAGTTTATTCATCTATACAAAGGAGCAATGCAGTAGTCATGTACATTGGCAATTAGATCAATGCATCAATTGTAGATATTATATCCAAAAAGCAATCATTATTCAATCATTGCAATAGTAGGCATTCACACTCACTATTCAATCTTTACCCACTCACTCCTTAGTTCGCCTACTCCCGCATTAGAGCCCTATCCATCAAGCTAAACCAAACCCATTTCTTAGGACCTCTACCATCTAACAGAAGAGAGGGTAATGACAAGTGGGTAAATCCACTTCGTAATACCCTCATAGTCACGAACATAGGCCCCAGCGCCCATTGGGGGTTCGATACGTACTTACCTTGCAAGGCTTCAGTCACTTGTCTCATCTTATGAACCTTGGGGGGTAAGACCCTCCCATTTCACTGTCCCTTAATTGCATCCTATCATTCAGTGTAAGGACCCTAACTCATGGCAATAGTGATGAGTGGAGGCACACACCCGACGCTAAGGAAGGAGGCGCACGGCCGCGCATGAAAAAGCTAACACCGTGCGTGAACTTAAGGGCTAACGTCAAATGCGTAAAGAAGGCATCACCTCGAGCATAAGGGGTAACGTCATGCTCGAACTGGGGGCAGCACCGTACGTGTAAGTGTATTGCTGCGCATGCTAAGGGGCCTAGCGCCGTGTGTGTAAAGAGTCCTAGTGTTGTCTGTGTAAAGATGCCTAGCACCGTCTAAGTAAAGAGGCCTAGCGCCGTTTGTGTAAAGAGGCCTAATGCCGTCTATGTAAAGAGGCAATGCCACGTGTGAAAGGGGAGCATCGCTGGCTGTGTAAAGGAGCATTGTCGGCTGTGTAATGGAGCATTGCCTCTAGTGTAGCACCATCTGGAGCATCGTCACGAGTGTAGCACCATCTGGAGCACCGCTGCGAGTGTAGCATTATCTAGAGCATCGCTACTAGTGTAGTGCCATTTGGAGTATCCCCGTGAGTGTAGCGTCGTCTGGAGAATCGCCGCGAGTGCAGCACCATTTGGAGCATCGCTGCGAATGTAGCACCGTCTAGAGCATCACTGCGAGTGTAGCGCCGTTTGGAGCATCACGAAGCATGTAGCGTCGTGAATGAAGAACGATGAGGTGACTGATGTCGTACATGTCAGCGCTGCATCTGTCAGAGCGTATGTGTCAACGCTAAACATATCAGTGCCATGCATGGCAGCCACATGGCTCCCACCTACCCCTTGATACTTAAATCCCTCTCCCCATTCACCTCACTGTCATTTTTCCCTCATACTTTCCCAAATTCTAGAGCCGAAGGTTAGAGTTCTTGCTGCTACCATTAGGACACCATTGCCTGGAGCTTGAAGTGGCCTGCCACTGGGAGTTTTGATGGCACTGTAAATATCAGGGTAAGTAGGTCTAGCTCGTTTGCATCAACAAATTGTAGGGATTGATCTGAGCATTAGTAGAGGGTAAAATGATGGTTGGATGATGCAAGTTTGAATGGGGTAGGGATTGATGAGATTGGAAATACCAGATTTGTGCCTCTAATGCCATGGTTGTTTGAGTGGTGCAAATGAACTTATTAGCTGTGAAAATTTGTATCGTAGTTCTCTTGTGTGACTAGTGTATATGAATATGGCTGGGCATCAAGTATTGTCTTGTTTTGTGAATTTTTAAGTGTTCTTTGAAGTATGTCAAGCTTGAGAATGGGATTTTCCATAACTATGACTGTCCTTGCATCACATTTTTTAGTGACCAAACGATGTCCAAACAAGCCCAAATTGGTTTAAAATGAAAGATATACTTATCTATTTTAATTGCTCTTTATACACCATTTCAAAAGTGTGCACGGATTAAGAGATATGCCCCAAAATATGGGACTGTGTCACTGCCACAGTTGCAGGAATTCCATCAACTGTTGCCTACTTTGCACCAAGTGTTTGACCCATCAAATGACGTCCAAATGTTTTCAAACCTCATCCATTTGAAATATCTCTAAGTAAGCTTAAGGTTTTATGTAGAACTCGTTTGAAATTCCCCATAGATTGGGAGATGTATCTCGAAATGTCAGGGTGTGTCGCCCCCATCAATTGCAGGGAACTCCAGCAACTGTCACATGTTTGGTGTCAAGACTTTGATTCGCTAAACGACTTCCAAATGCCTCTGAAATACTGCCATTTGAAAGCTGTGTGAGTAAAGTTAAAGTTGCATGTTCAAATCATTTTGAAATTCTCCCTAGATTGAGAATTACGCCTCCAAGGAAGGGGGTACATCTCTATTACTTAACACCAAGACTTTCAGATTTGTGCCCATTTTAGAAATAAATTGTTTTGCGCTTAAAATCTGCCCAAATGTGTTCAAATCACTTCCATATGAGCCTTGAGTGAGTCAATTTCGAAATTGACCTCAAGATCATGCTAAAACCTGCCACTGCTTGATAATAGCACTCTTTTTCTACAAGAATGTCACAGTTAGGGATGTGATGAAATGATACTCTTTCAGATTGAACTATTCACTGATCGATTTAAGGGACCAATGTGGTGAGTAATGACTGATGAACATAAATGCTAGAGGATGGTCTCGCTGTGATGAATACTATAAGTTAATTGCCTTGGAGTCATGTTTATAATGCTTTTTGACCATGCAATAAGTGATGACTGATAAGTACAAATGCCAGATGATAGCTCAATGATAAATGTTAGGTGATGAATGTCGTAGCGCTAATGTGGCAAGTGTCATAAATTCTGATTGATGAGTGTAAGTGCCACTTGATAATGCTATTATGATGGATGTTTCATTTAAAGTGTTTTCTTGTTTCATGACCACTATATATTTTGTGAACAAGACTCATACTTTTCTTGATGAGACTGGAATTACCTGTCAGGAAGTACTGACTAAGTATGAGAAAATTTAATGCTTGAGCATGTTATGATACCATGATATACTGTGATACTGACCACCATGCAATGGGTCACCCATTGGTAGTGGGTAATGTTATGTTATGATTTTGTAATACTGCCACTACGCGATGGGACACCCATCGGTAGTGGGCACCATTCTATTTATACTGACCACTACGCAAGGAGCCACCCATTGGTAGTGGACACTATTCTATTCTGATACTCTGATAAAGGCTGCTACGCATTGGGATACCCATTATTAGCGTGACTGATGCATTGGTATTCTGAAAACCCGTGGCATGCTTTGTGCGTGTTGCATGACCAAGATTGAGATTGAGGGGTGGCTGCTTTGAGATTAGTGCAAGGCCTGCCTATGTGACTGATGCTTGTGAGGTGCATGCTTTGTGCGTATTGCATGGCAAAAATTGAGATTGAGGGGTGCTTGCGTTGAAAGTATTGCAGGGCCTGCCTATGTGACTGATGTTAGTGACATGCATGCTTTATACGTATTCTATGGCCAAGATTGAGATTGAGGGGTGCCTGCTTTGAGAGTATTGCAGAGCCTGCTTATGTGACTGATGCTAGTGAGATGCATGCTTTGAGCATATTTCATGACCTGACCACTCATTTGTTTTGGAATGAAAATATGCTTTATGATGAAGTAGAGTATGCTCCGTTGCGACAAAAACATATGCTATGGGAAGTGTTCTGTTATGAATGAATGAATGATACTGTGAAATGCATGAATGCTATGCACTATGATGGTGTTTGTTTCGGAAAGGTTTTCTGAACTGCCAATTCTTATGATATATATTATCTGCACTGTGAATGTGATTGACAATGAATATATTTATCAAATGAGAATTTTGATACCTGAATTGATGCTTGTGATTGATACACTGATGAGATTCCTGATTTATTTGATATTTATATTGTGATAGATTTATTAATGATGCTTAGTATCTAGACTTACTAGGCTGTATAGATCATTCTATTATTTTACCCTCTCTGTAGAGCAATAGTCACAAGTGGAAGATGCAGCTCAATGGAAGCAATTGACGGTTGGGATTCGGAGTGGACAAAGATACCCTCCCCCATTGTAGGTTTTAGCGATTTGTTTGGCCCTAGTTATTGTTTATTGTGGAACACATGTAGTTTTGGTCCCTGTTGCCTCAAACTGAGTTGAAATGTTTTTGGAAGAAATTTTATATAGTGGATTTTTTGGTGTATGGGATTTCTAATTCAAAATGTTCTTTTGCTTTTTTTTGGTGTCATTTTTTTTAGTTCCTTGCCATTGGTTAGGTGCTCCATCTTACCCTCCGAATCTAGGTGATTTGGCAGCACGTGTCTCGGGTTTCTGTTGAACCCGGGATTTGAAATCGCTCTCTCGGAACCTTGCTCGTGGGCAAGGGCAAGGGAAGGTATACCAACCAATGAGAGTGGAATTTTAGGTGAGTTCGAGACTTACTCGGGCTGGCTCACGTGGGGGCCCTTTTAGATCACAAAGAAGGCCCCCTAGTTGCTTTGGAATTGCCTCCCTTGACCTGTAATCCTCTTGTTTTTCTGCATAACACTTCTATGGTTAATTTATAAGACAAGTGGGTCGAAGGGACCCACCCTTGGCTTAGGACAATGCACGTTCACATGGGACGGAGATGAAGTGCAAGGTTCGGGGAATGATAGAAAAGAGAAGAGATCTTGACGTATGACTGCTTATTGTGCTTATCATAGAAGGATCAATCACCCCACGGATGACTGCTTCACGCTAAAATATATCATTGAGGCCCTGATTTAGAAGGGTCAGATAAAGCTTGAGGACTTGAAGAAGGCATTTGGGCTAGTAGAAGCCTCCCATGCAGTAAACATCCAAGAGGAAGACGAAGCCCCTGGTATCCTTCACGCCTTTTTTGTTATAATTCTTCAGGAAGGTCTAATCACACCGAAACAGGTCAGGCAGCCTCGACGCCTCACTCAGGGGACTGAGGACCATTGGTGCCCATACCATCACATATGGGGCCACTACTTATGGGAATGCACCAGTTTCCATGATATATTCGCAAAGAAAATGCGAGAATGTTGGTAGTATACAACGTCCTATTAAGTGATCCCCAAGCCACTCCTCCACCGATGCAAGAGGATCTCCCAACGCAAGACCTTCCTATTAATGATTCAGACTCTGCTGAACCCTTGACTTCCCAGCTATGGATTGTCCACCATGGGCGAAGTAGACTCAAATCCTTAAGATGAGAAGCATTTCACCAAGCTGAGGTTGTTCACAAGCCTAGTAAAAAAAATCAAACACCACCTCAGAAAACCAGAAGGAAATGGGCACCAAGGGCTGCTCGCCGGAGAAACAAGACGTCTCAATCTCCAGTTGAGCAGGAATTTCTCAAGCCCCTTCACCCACTGCCAACTTTACTAGACTTTATCCTCGACACGATCCTTTTTCCTTCTCCATCCCATCAAGAAAACGTCCCTGAGTCATTCTCTCCTCAGAGAACATCCAATGAGGGTGATGATGTTAAAAGCACTCCCCAACGGTCTAAGCAAGGGAAAAACCTAAAAGACCCCCTGCACATGTCCAATCCTGGTGACGTAAAAAGCTGCCCAGATCGACCTTAAAAGTCCCCCACTTTTTAACCCTTCTCCTTTTGATTCTTCTATTTCTCATCTTTCTTGTACAATGTCTCATGCAGGTACAACCTTGATGTCTAGACTTCGAGGCTCTCGACAGAGAATTCGAAGGAATCAACATAAGCAGGATGCAACAAAAATGATTAAGAAAGACCCTAGCATAGGTAATTGGATTCTTAACAATTGATGATACCCTGGCTGTTAAAGCTAAAGCAGAGCCACCTTCTTCAAAGAAGCACAAAAAGTCAAATTCGAAGAAACCCCAGTGGCCTCCTGAGCCTTACTTCGAACAGAGATTAAGAGAATTAAGAGGGTAGAGCCTCCATGATCAAGAGGCTTGTAATATGGTGCAAATCTCAAAAGCATCACCCAACACCGGACAAATAAGCCTAAGATCCAGGAAAACGATGCAGCCTCCACCTCAGAGGTCAACCACCTTGAAGTTTCCTAGTTCGCGACTATGCCCTGATCCAAATATCAGTATGCCTATCCTCCAACTCCTTGGACTCCTTTCTAATCCGAAAACCTCAAACGTCCATCAACCCAACCAAGCCCGCTGTGCAATCGAGTCAGCCGGCGAGCTAAAATAAACCTCTTCCATCAAACCTACTCCTTAACTCAACATACCACCCAAATTAGTGGCAGGACTACGAGCACAAAACCTT
Source organism: Amborella trichopoda (assembly GCF_000471905.2). The sequence goes on along the minus strand of NW_006499207.1, from coordinate 2,330,151 downwards.
GACCAAGAAAAGGTGAAATATGATGTGATAGGGTATCTGTGGAAGCTTCCAGCTCTCCTCAATATCTACGATGCCCTCATCCTCTCGAAGGATTACCATATGGCTTTGGTTCAAGCTCTCTCTAACCCAGAGGTGTATGAGACCGAAGTACAACCTATTGAAGTGGACCCTACGATTTTAGAAGGATGTATGCCAATCACCTTTTCAGAGGACGATCTATAGCTGAGAGAAAAGTTTCATCATCACCCTCTCTTTGGCACTGGCGAATTACATGCATGCCCCATCAATCGAATTACGTTAGATGGTGGGTTGGATGTCAACCTTATTCTAAGGAGGATCCTTACTCGATTAGGGTTAGGGTTCGAAGATCTTACTCCGACCCACGTCACAATTCAAGGAGTCAACCAGTCAGGAGAGAAGCCAGCTGGCACTGTACGCCTTCGTTTTAAGATTGGTGAACTGAACGATTACTCCCAATCTCATGTAATCGACACTCACACTTCCTACAATATTCTCCTTGCTCGGCCATGGCTCCATGACCGGGGGGTGGTTCCATCGACATTGCACCAGTGCTTCAAGTATAGTCGAGATGGGAGACAGCATACGGTCTATGATGACAAAAGACCATTCCTTGTAGCTGAAACCCACTATGCTGATGCTAAATATTACTTCACAGATCTAGTGTCGCCTCAGAAGCAGAAAGAGGGGCATCATAAGTCTACAACAAAGATGCGATCTTCGCCCCATGAAGATGTTGAGGACATGGGGAGAACATTGATAAGTATGTTCAAAGAGGAAGAAAGGCAAGGAAAAACTCTCCCTTTAACCACTATTCATTCTAGCATCCCCACAATCATCCCCAAAGAGACTCTAGCTTCCCTTAAAGAGGAGTTCTCACCCTCTACCCCCAGTTCTAGGTCATCTTGGCCATAAGATGAACCAGAAGTCATTCCTAAGGTGGAGCAAGTCATGGGGATAGAATTCCCAGCACTAAAGATCACCTATACGCCGAACCATCAAAAATTCCTACATATCCCCATTTTACTCTTGAAAGTAGAAGTGACACGCCAACCATCGCCAAAGATTTTTCAAACTCCAGGTGCTATAAGCATAGAGGATGCTCCTTGGACTAGTGACTAGCAGAAAGTTCTACTCTTCCCTAGTCTGATGGGAGGAGAACAGTTTAAGAAAGGCCAATCTTCTTCCCCTCAAGAGCAGGATCCCGTAGTAAACTTAAGAAGTGAAGTTCGTAGTCTCCAAATCTAATTGGAGGTTATGTGTATTGCTTCAAACATCTCAAGGAGTTCGTGCCTGAGACCAAAAGATATGATGGGCTTGAAGTGAATGCACCACTAAAAGAGGCCAAAGCCCCTCTCAACTGAACTATCTATAGTGAGCAGACCCATCAAATGATGAGGAAAATGAAATATGAGCCCTTAGCCAATCAAACATTAAGCGGAGAAAAAGCAATGACTCCCCATTTCAAAGCTATCCAAGCCACGACAGCCCATCATGGGACTAAGCAAGGCCTAAGATATTAGCCATTGGAGACAATAAATATGTCGAGAGGTATTCAATCAAAAAAAAAATCACATGAAGTGCAGCAAAGTAAGAGGAGAATAAAATCACGTAGCAAAGTCAGCCAGAAAAGAAAAGAAGCATCTTATTCATGAGTACAAATGTTTTACAAGTGTTGGTAAAAGAAAAGACATTTTCAAAAGTGATCAATTATATTATTGATCTCTGCGCTGCCTGCCACAGGAGATGTCTCGGTACCCTGGACACGCTCCTTAAGTTCAGTTACCATTTGAGTCTCCTCCTCCATCGGCACAATTTCAGAGTCAATGGTGTGAGTGAGATCGGATAAATCCACAACCAAAGAGGCCTCCATAGCCCTCCTCTGAATCATCTCCGTCTCAGGATCAGCGAATTCCTGCCTTAATATTCATATCTCTTCTCTTATTTTGATCATCCTCTTGTAGTTGCCTTGCACCTCCCTCTTGAGATCCTGCTGACGGCTAGTGATAGTGGCCTTCCTCTCGTTGCAGGAATCTATTTTTGTGCGACGACATAAGATGGATTCCTCTAAGGAGGATAACCTACAGGTCTCCGCTTCATGATCTAGTATTCCCTATCGCCAGCTCTCTAGCTCATTTAACATTGCATCAAAACGGGAAAGGACTTCTGGCGCACTCCCAACCATAGTAGTCATAACAAGAAATTCCCTAAGCTTGGCCAAAGCCTCTCCCAGCTCATTGAAAGGCCACTCCTTAGACCCTGAAGGCCTGCTCGAAGCATTCTTGCATTCATATCAGAAACCCTGCTAAAGATGGGCCTGGATGATGCTGCTGGGATTACTACTACTGAAGAGACTTCATCTTCAAGGGCCGAGCTCATCGAAGTGGTAGCCATTTGAGCCACTAGCTCCTTTGAAATTACGGCAAAGTCCAGAGCTTCTTGCACCTCGAACCCCGAGACAGCCCCAGCCTTAGCTTGCATGTATTCTACAACACCAGTCTTATCGCCTTGACCCTCGCTTATGGGGGCCTCCACTTCTGTCCCAGTAAGCTCTGAAGAAACCTATTCCCCTTTCTTCTCACCCTCCTGAACTTCCACGTCAGTATTGGCAAGTTCAGGAACTCTTCGCGAGTCACCGGTTCAGCCTCAGTCATGATTTCTTCCATCTGACATGCGCCCTCAACAGCCAAAAGCTCGATCATAAAAAGCTCAACCTTAGCATCCTCACAATCTGTACCCTCGGAGGCAGCAGCCTCTTGGTACTCAGGGGTGTCACGAACCATGGGCCCTTTTTCTTGAACCATCATGACTGCCTTAGTCTGGGCACTAAACTCCTAAAGCATAAAGGCCACATCAGCATCAGATTCCCTCCCTGGAACATTTGCTTTGAGGACTTCAGCCTCTTCAGTCTCCATCGAAGACGGCTCTGACTCAGGAGCTACCCTTGGACTTAGAGATGCCTCCCCAAGATCTGGAGTCATTTCCATGTCAGAGGCAACAACAATGGGTTCAGAAGGGCTAGAGTCATTTTCTTCAGTCTCTGAAGAGGTAGAAAACAATTCAGGAGGGATAGAAGATGGTGGAGAATGTGAGGATGGTGACATTGGGGGAATTGCTAAATGATCAGAGGAGGAAGAGCTACCTCTTGGTTTTGAGATCGCAGGAAGCTTCGACACCCTACACCTCCCAGTACACTCACTAACTTGTATTGGTGCACGAGTGCCAATAGGGGCGGAGCGTTTCCTTTTCTTTCCCTCTGCCAGAGGAGGAACAGCTGCTTCAGAACTCCCTCCTTGAGAAGGGCCTCCAGCTAGCCTACTATGAGGACCACTCCCGATCAATGCGATCAAGTTCGGAATGGGACGCACCTCATAACCTAGGACCTTTCGGCCCTCATTTCACTCATAGATGGAACTAAGATTATCAAAAATTCTCATAGCTCTCATCCTCATCGCATGAAATTCTAGTGAGGTGTCATCAACTGCTTTCTCGCACAGAATCCCTAAGCTTGCCAGTTAGAGAGATATTCCAAGACAAAAACTTCACCAAGCTGTCCATATGTGTTCTAGCAACCAGCACTCGTGGAGAGTCCCAAGCTCTTCCGGTTTCCCCATGTTCACCTTGCCCCGATACTTTTCGAAAAACACGAAGAAGGGGCAACTCTGATCAAGCTCATGCTGACGAGCGAAGCAGTAGGGGAAATACCCTTCTAATCTGACACTGTGCGGAATCCGATAAGGTAGAATTCCTCCTCTAATGCTTAGGATGAACATGATTTTCCTAATGGTGGTTGGAGCACCGTTTAGCTCCTTCCCCAATTCATCGATGAAAGCACAATCAGCAAAGCTCCCAAATGGGAATGGGACCCTTCACACGTTTAAGGAGTCATTCCTAAATAAACTCTGAGCTTCCCCTGGGGTATGGAAGAGAGCCTTTTGGTCAGCAATCCTCATTTAGAAAGGCCACAGTTTGTTCCCCGTGCCTTGGTTCCTGACATAGGTATCAGGGAAATAGGCTCCGAGCCAACCATATACGTAATGGACGGGGAATGGAGTCTTAAAATCCCCAAGAATTGCCTCCTACAATTTCATTCCCTCCCTCTTTACCTTTGTATGCCTTTCCACGGGAGATGGCCCCCAAGCCATGGTAAATATTGCGCAAGACTGGTTGAGCAATGGCATACTCACACCCTCATGCCATGTCACAGGCTGCATAGAATGCAGTTGGACGAATGTTGTCCGTCCATCCAGGAAGCACGAACTTACACAAAAATAAGGCCAAATATACAGCCAAGAAGACACAATCATCGCTGGTCTTGGATTAATACACGGGAGGCGTCCCCATGAAAACTGCCTTCCCTTTCCCTCTCAGAGTACTTTGATGATCGCCTATTGCTAGACTTGGCACAACCAATTGGTAGGCCTCAAAAATATTTTGAAGACAGGCAAGAAGCTCTTCCTCCCCCAAGCAAGCACCATCAAAGATGACCCAGTTCGGAGGCACGAACTCGTCATACATGGCCCCGATCATTGGAAGGCCCCCAATAAAATGAAGATCTAGCGAATAGATTCCTACTTCCCCGTGCCCAAGAAGCTAGGTATTGCTGACGTGAATCCATCTCTCAAGAAGTACCTTGACCATATTGAAGCACAGATCATAGTAGCTGCCCGAACACTAGACCGCTACTAGGAGAGAAGCAGGTTCAAGAATGCTTCTGTGCGACACCAACACCGTAGCGGTCCAGGAAGAGTATCCCTTCAAATATTGGTGCTCCCCCTATATTCGAAGGCCCCTCCCTGACCAAATTCATTCCTTTGTCTGCACCATTCACTTTCCTAGGGTGGGCAAGTTGTCCCCATAACTTATATTTCTATGCATACAATTAAGGTGCGCCACCCCTTCTTCGATACTGACGTTGCCTTCATTGCCCTCGCAGACCTCAAAACAAACTCGGTCAGTACTAAAAGTGACACTGAGAGGCCACTCTAGATCGTATACTGGCATTATCAACCAAAGGGGCTCCCCCCTTATTAAAGCCTCGTCGATTATCAGTACCGACCTCTCCTCCTCTTGGAATGTTCTTTACATCAGGAATTCGGTAAGAAGATTCAGCCATTATAAAAGGGCTCAATGATTCACTCTCAAATTGAAATTGATAAGCATCAGCTATGTCTCCAGTGGCTAAGTACCAGCTGTAACAGTAGAAATCTAGTGCCGACTGAGTTTCAAGAACGCTAGAGCTAGTTGTCTTTACGAGGGCTTATCGTTGGCTGTGATTTAAGAAACTGAGCGTTGACTGGGTTTTTAAAAGACCCAGCGCCTGCTGTGTCTGTTAATGCTTAGCATCGGCTATGCACTCAAAGCTTAGCACTGGTTGTGTCTACCAATGCTTAGCGTCGGTTGCGTCTACTAACATTTAGTGCCGGTTGCGTCTACTAATGCCTAGTGTCGGCTGTGTTTGCCAACATCTAGCACTGACAGTGTCCAAATCTCTCATATGTGCCACGTATTTTACGCGTGACACCTCGAGCCTTGCTACATTGCCTGATGACTATCGCCACGTCCTGTTACATCTCTTGACACACGTCTTGCACGTGCGTATGACACTTCGTCTCCCAAAGGATTGCATGATTTTCGAGGAAACTCGTTCGCCTTCCCTGCAATTGTCCATCTTTAGTGATGGTCCATTTCCCTGACTCTTCGGTTTCTCACCAGAACTCGCCTTTCGCTATCAAAAAACCTCTGCAACTCCTCCCCAAAACATCGAGAAACCACGTGCACCTGTCGAAAAACTGCTAAAACTAGGGAAATGCTTGGGCAGCCTACTGCTGCAACTCCCGTCTCTTTCTTCCAGCGTCAAAGCCTTAAAAAAGGCATAGTTGGACTTTCCCTGAAAAACCCCCTGTGCCGACCATGAAGCTCCCACAACTTCAACTGAGCCTCCTTCCTTTCTTTGCCAGTATCTCCTTGTTCGACCGGAACCTCCCCTTCTTGCTGGCAAACCTCCTGTTAACCCTTTCCAGAACACCCACTGTTTGCTGGAGTTTCCACCGGGAACCCTCTTTTCGCTGTTAACTTATTTCTTTTTCTTTTTTTTTTGCTTATGTATTTTTTAACTTTGGTGAAAAGCAGTGGAAATGGGGTTTTACCCCTATATGTAGTCAGCGCTATTCCCAAATGTCCCTCACAAACTGGGAATCCCAGCCACGTTCAAGGAAAGCCAAACGACGATGGGCCAGGTTGGGCTCTGACCTTAGGCCCGAGGAAAGTCTCATCACCGCCTGAAAAATCCCATTCCAACAAAAGCCAGGACCTGGTCGAGCCTGGGTCGGAGCCAAAATACTAGCCCACACCCAGTGTCGGCTATGTTATCTAAAAGACTCAGTGTCAGTAGTGTTGTTGGTGACTTGAGGGCCGGTTGTGTTAGTAACTTCAGTGTCGGCTGTGTGCTCAATTACTTAGCGTCGGTTGTGTGCTCAGCGACCCAGCGTTAGCTGTGTTCAAGAAATAGCATGGGTTGTCCTTAGCACCGACTAAGTTTTTAACAACTCTAGCATCGGCTGACTGGTCAAAGAAATAGTGTTGGTTGTTCTTAGCATCGGTTGTGCTTTAAAAAAAAAGGTTCAACGCGTGTTGATTATTTAAGAGCTGATGGTCACTGCGCCTGCCGCTGGCTGCATTTTCAAATAGTTTGTTGTACCCGAGGTTGAAGACGTGTTTGTCCTATTACTATTATCCTCAATGAAGTGCACCTTGACTGTGACCTATTATTCCCAGTAAAGTGATACTTAGGTAGTTCAAGCTCAGGTCATGACTACTCATCCCTAGTAGGAGAGTCATACTGCTGCTGCAGCTTATTATCCCCAGCAGAGTTAGGGTCATTTTTACTGCTGTAACCCCCAGTGGGTCTTTCTCACACCTAGTTATTCTATCCTTGAAAGTTTGCCACTCCTCGTAGGGCCACCATCTCCATCTAAAAAGCTCTCTGCTTGTGCATAGCCTTAGTCATTTTTCCCTATAGGGTCAGATTGTTATCCACATACCTATTCCATGTTGATCTTCACCTACATGGCAACCCACACGATGGCCCACGCTGCACGACCTTAAACTACACAGCCTTGGTCTAGGTGCATGACATTAAATGACATGGTTCAAACTATATGACCTTAAACTATAGTGGAGGTCTAGTTGCATGACCTTAAACTACATAGTCCAAGCTGCAACACTATAAACTACACGATCCAAGCTACATGACTTTAAAAATATAGTACACGTCCTAGCCGCATGACGTTAAAAGGCTCAGCACCACGGTCTAAACTATACGACCATAAACTGTAGCGGCAGTCTAGTTGCACGACCTTAAACTACTTGGTCTTACTGTCATGACTTTAAATTGCATAATCACGGTTCGAGCTATATGATTCTAAACCATAGTGCACGTCCTGGCCGCATGACGATAAACTGCTTTGCACAGGTCCCTGAGGTATGACCATCAACGCACCACCAAATACACGTACACACCTTTTATGTGCGTCTTCATGCACGTCTTCCCTAACCGACTCATTCATGAGCGTGCACCACCTTCACTACCTCCCCAGTGAGTCCATTCATTTCATCATCCTCTATCATTCCCCAGTGAGTCTCACCCGTGCTCACAAAATGGAGAACCATCCCACAACCTATACTTGTCGTAAGGTAGTGGATCATCATTTGTCACCAACCTTTCATACATCATCCATCTTTCATAGGTAGCCTCGTGCCATCTTTCCCAAAAGTGAGCTAAAACCACCACCATACTCACTCCATGGCCTTCATAGACTGTCATTCATCACCACAACGGTCTAGATGTGCGACCTTAAAACCATAGTGCACATACTGGTCGCATGATGATAAAACTACCTTGCGCAGGTCCCGAAGGTATGCCCTTAAACATGCCATCACAAGAAAAAAAATGAATGAAATAATGGGCACAATGTATACCTTAAACAAGGGAATGCAATGACTAAAAATGATGGACGGGCATGGTCACGAAACTATGAGTAAAAGAGTTTGGTGTAAATAAAAACCTGGGCACGGAGAAAACCTGAAAGCGCGTCGTGAGTAAAAATAGAGAATAAAGGTGGACATGGCCGAAGGGTCATGGGTAAAAGAACCCCAAATAAAGGGAAGTTGGTGAAAATCGTCTCTAAAGCGCTGCTTCCCAAGTTCAAGTAAAAATCCGCAAAGGACGATTGGACTAATAAGCAGGTTGATGCATCACTCACATCAACAGGCCGCTTCAAGCCCCACTCAAAAAATGAAATCCTTGGCGTCTGCAAATCAAGACCCCAAAAGTACGAGCTTCTTAGAAAAGATTCCAATAGCTAGAGTCTATTCACAAAAAGGACTCGAAAGACAGAATACTCACCCAGACGGCAAGACAAGTCTCATGAGGAAGAATATTATTCCCATGAGGTCACTAACACACTCTAAAAATGCTAAAGACCACTACGAAGGCAAGAAACTGACAAAGCCAGGGCGAACTTGCCAGAGACTTCAGTCTGCCTCGCCACAATTCCCTCTAGCCGATAGGCCCAGACTTTCAAGACTGGCTAACAAAATGCCCCCGACTAGACCCAGTAGACGGGGCCCACAAAGGTATCCTGACTGTCAAAAGCAAACTTGGTGTAGCAACAAACAAAGCCAACCAAAGGCTCTTCAGCAAACCATCAAGGAAATCATTCCAACAAACCAAAAGATGCCTCAAGAAGGTTAATTCAGCCACGACTTGGGACCTGCTATGTAACGACCTATTAGCAGTGGGTAGGGGTTTTACCCAAAGTTGGTCACCTTGATAAACTGAGGTGCCCTACTCGCCAAGGAACCAGCCATGACATTGGACCTGCTATGTAACAACCTACATGCAGTGGGTAGAGTCGCAGCTGCGTCTTCTTACACAGTCGGTGCTTCATCTTCTTTCTCTCTTTCTCTGTCTCTCTACCATAGATGGCGCTAAGCCCTTATACATGCGAGGTGATACTCCAAACGGCGCTAGGCCTCTGCCTCACCCTCCCTCCCCGTGCATGTCACTGGGCTGGGGAGAAAATTTTGGTCCTTACACAAAAATTAGAGAGTACAGGTCAAAGGAGGCGATTTCAAACCAGTTGAAGGACTGGGGGGCTCGTCGTCAAGATCTCAGAGAGTGGCCACGCGAGCTAGTCAAGTGAGTCATAGACCCAAGTAAGGTGTGTCCTGCCTCACATCAAATTCCTCTCTCATTGGTTGGGGTACCTGTCCTTGTTTTTTAACAAAGTTCCTAAGAGAGCGGTCTCAAGTCCGAGGTTTTTCTTGAAACCCGAGACACGTGCCACCAGGTCAACTCGACCCAGAGGGTAAGATCGAGGCATCTAACTAGTGTCATTTCCCAAACATGGGGCCAACACCCCAAAATCTCCCATTACTCTTGTTAGGGCTGACCATGTCGAGCTTCAGTCTGGCGAGGTTGATTCCCTAATCCAAAGAGGCCGAGTGTTTAAACCCATTCAATTGATGACTGAATAAAGAAATTTAAGGATCTACAACTACCTACTATCCACCGACTCATTTCAAAAAGATCCAGGCTCAAATCTCCATCTTGGAGTTGCTTGCCAATTCACTAGCACACAGAGCTCAGATAAAAAAGGGTCCTCGCCAAGACACACATCCCGAGCAACACACAGCCAGATGAGTTGTGTAGAATGATCAACCAACTAATAGCACCAATGCCAATCGTGTTCACGGGCGATGACATCCCAGCCAGCTCCAACCACTTTCATGTCCAACCTCTGTGCATCACCGTTTTCATGCAAGGATATGAGATACGGAGAGTGCTTGCTGATAATGGGGCATCCTTAAACATATGCCCTATGAAAACAGTGAAGAAGATAGGCAAAGGCCCGGATGACTTCGAGCCATGTCAACTAACTATCGCTGCATACGACAGAACCAAAAGACAAGTTGAAGGCATACTGCTTCTCACACTCAAGATCGACCCTATCGTTCAAGTGATAAAGTTTTATGTCTGGAACATAAAACCTTCATTCAACATGCTGCTAGGAACACCATGGCTACATGAAAACCTCGTAGTCACCTCTACACTCCATCAATGTATCAAAATTCTGAATAAAAATGGCATCGCGAAGGTATGTGTTAAACCCCCTTCTTTTCTCAATCCTAATATAGGTAATGGGAACCTAGCCATAGGGGTCGAGTTTGGAGAAATCCTATTCGCTTTCTTCGAGCAAGCCGATTGTGCCACCTTACACTTAGAGGCTAGCGACCCTGTTCCCCAAATCTTGTAAACTTCTGCATCGAGGCATGACATTATCCAATGTCAGCATCGATACGGTTTTGGGTCCCTCGAGGCTTGGCACATGCTCTTCTTCCAAGGCTTCCAACCAGGCCAAGGCTTAGGGAGTCAAGGGCAAGGCATAACGGAGGTAATTCCTAAATCACCCTAAGCCAAAACGGCAAACCGGGATCAAAGGGGACTCGGGTGTACTCTCACCCTATTTAAAAGCCAGATGAGGCCCTCAAGCCATCCGGGCATTGTATCTTGAGGTATTCAAAGCCTCGATCCTCTCGATGCTCATAGCTTGAGAATCTATAGCTTCAAAACCTTGGTGGAGCTTATGCTCGAGTTCATATTGCTCTTACGAGTATGATTCGTTGCCACACACGTGTGAACCCTTTATTGTATTAACTTGGAAGTACGTGTTGAAGGGTTCATAAGCCCTAATGTGGCTCTCGATGATGGGGATTTCTTGTGCTACTTCTGGGAGTGTATATTAGAGTGGAATTCCATATGTGATACCCTTTTTTTTCCCCTTCTTCGATTATGGGCTTGGAGCCAAGATCATCCTCACTACTTTGATCTTTAATCATTAACTCCTGGGTGAGGTTATGCTTGTTTTGTTCTTCATCTACTGTACTTTCCAATTGATTTCTTCTTTTACTCAAGTCCTTTGTGGATGGTCTTTGGATTTGGGCACAACTTGTGATTCTCTTGAGTTAATCAAGTTGACATCAGATTTGTTTGTCAAAGCATCTAGAGTTTCTGATTTTTCTATGTCATCAGCCTCTTTCTTTCTGACACTTATCGTGTCATTATCAATGAGGTCCTGAACTCTATGTCAGAAAGCTTGACATTCCTCAGTGTTAGCGGCATAGTTTTGATGTCAATTGCACTTTTAAGATGTATAGCCTCCATGGAAAGGAGGAATCTTGGCTTCTATCGATAATTCTATGAGCCTTGCCTTAAGCAAGCTCTTCATGACATCGGTCATAGGCTCATCAATGGGAGTGAATTCCCTTGGTGTAGAAGTCTGCATTCTCCATGTGGTAGAATGAATTTCCCTGGGAATGGTTTGCAGAAGGATTGCTTCTCTTGATAATGTTCACTCCCCCATACTAAGAACGTGGCATATTCTAGAGTCATGTTCTCTAATGCCAGGCTTACCGTCGCGACTTTAGGGAGTAGCGTTTCAATAACTCGCATAGCGACCTCTTTGAATCTGGTAATAAACAGGGAAGGAGACTCACCTGACGTATGTTTGGTGGAAGTTAACTCACCAAGGGTGACAGGTCTTGGTCTTCTTCTGCTATAGTAGGATTAAATTGCCTGAACATTTCATCAGAGTTGCTTGAGGGTCATCCTTCATGAATCTTTGGTGCCACATCAAAGGTTCTTTTGATAATCTATGCGAGAACATGACCCTAAGTTGGTTAGGTCAGTCTCACTCTGTGTGGACCATCAATAAGTAGATGTTGATGTGTGCCTCAGGATCCTCTTTCCCTAGAAATTTGTGGTATGTGGCTCGTATAAAGTGGCTGTTGGGCCCATGTAGTGGGTCGCCCCAAGGACTGAGCTTAAGGTTGAACTTGAAGTGCCCATTTTCGCCTTGTAGACTCACCCGAGCTGAGTTTGGTCAGAGCATACCCATTACTTGGAGGTTGCACAACTTAGCCACGCAAGGAGGCCTGCGGGATATGATCACCACTTAATTGGGATGGACAACTCAAGCTGCTATGATGACTAGACCTCTCACCTCGGGTGGCTAGGTCTACCTGACTCTGACCTTAGTTGGATGATATATCCCTAGGGTTAGGGTATTCTCTTACCTCAGCGCTGGACTGAAAGAGTGAAGGAATGTCATAGCTACTGCTAGATGGAGTCTGTCCCTTAGGTATTCTTAGGCTCTAGTGATGATTAGAACTAGACCTCTTACCCATAGTGGATTGGATTAGCAGGCTAACAGCCTTCGAATTATCCTGGTTTTAGCCAAAATGTTGGACTTGACCTAAGGCTTGAGCTTCTGACCTAACTTTCATGGATTGAGTGCGCTAGATGGTGTATCTTCTATTGAGCAAGTCTTGAAAGTAAGCATGCATTTGAGGATTGTCTATATATCGAGTTAGGTCAAAACCCTGATCTTCACTAGTGATGGGTTGCTTGAGTAGACTTTCCTTAGTTATATATAAACCCACTCGCCCACTAACTGGTTAATTGCCAAGATTGGAATGTTGGGCTGCTAATTGACCATCGGGGTTCACACGGTTGAGATCGGCTGACTCCGAGATTTAGGTCGGGGCCGTATTCTTTTTGTGTCAACTGGATTTGAAGTTAGCCCCTATGTCTTGAAGGATTGCCCCCGGCCTGACCCCTTGACTATTTAGGGTATTACGAACCTTATCAACATGTTGGCTCATGACTTCTAAAGGGTGGCCTTGAAGGTGGTTTAGACGACTAGGTTTGGTTCTATGTGGGTCGAGAGTCGGTTCACTGACATGAGTGCTATAGATGATTTGTGAGGGAGCACTGTGCCGGTGCCTCTCGGACTGACTAGGTTCTCTGGATCTAGACTGAGCTGGGGCCATAGGGTTGGATCTTGCTCTGTTATGATCTTAAGTCTTGATTACCAGACTCGGTGAGATCTAGACCAGACGTCTTAGGGTAGACATAGTCTGACTATAAGGGACCAAACCCTAACTAAGACCTAGGCTAAGACTAAACTGGAACCTAGATTTGCTATACTCAATGGATTTTGCTTCAGACTCTGAACTAGGGTAAGCCTAGTCTAGCTCTAGAGGCAACTCTATGCTTAGACGTATGATAAAACCCAGACTAAGATCTAGACTAGATGGTACACGAGTCTCTACTCGGACCAAGAATGGGTCTAGGTTTGGAGGCGTAAGCAACCCTAATGTATTTTTTTTTTGTTTTTATCTTTTTAATTTTGATGAAACATAGTTAAACTAAGCATGGTGAAAGCATGGAAAATATGATTTCAGTCAAAATTAACAAACTAAAATAAAATCAAAAGGGCATAAACAAAACAAATTTATCTGAAGCAAAATATTTTTTTTCTATATTTTTTAAAATTTTATTTTAGGACAAAAATTGGTCAACAAGGAGCCAAAATCCCCAGAATGCTCTTGTGGGGTCCTAGAATTTTTCTAGGATACTTGCAGTTGGGCGACACGGGTGGTGTCTCCCAGGTGGCACTACTAGTGTCGCCGTGGTGGCACTACTAGTCTGAGAGGTAGCCTTCTTTGGATCACTGATGGTAACAGCTGCACTGATTACCCCTTTTTATTGTTTGCCCCGAGCGTTGGCCAGAGAACTACCATTGCCCCGGTTGTTTCTCGAGCTTGAAGACTGTTGTTGTGACCCGCTATGATCACTTGACAAGCTCTCTATGAGATTGATTTAGAGATCAGCTCTGACATGGAGGTCAGGTTGGAGGCCTCAACATGTAGAGCAATCTCAGGAAGCAGGTTTCGCACACAGGTCTGAACTGCTTCCTGCTCACGCATGGGATTGGGATGACGAGCGGCCAAACCTCTCCATGTTGATATGAATTGATCTACAGGTTAAACTAGATATTGGGTCAAGGTGAGAAGCTGGATGGTTTGAACCTCTCTCTCTCAACCTCATAGAAGCTTTGGTGGAACAGTTTCTCTATTTCCTCCCAAGTATATACTGAGTTTGGTGGAAGCCTAGCATACCACTGAAAAGCTGGGCCATCAAGGGTTTCAACGAACTGACGGAGTAGGAGTCTCCCGTCAGCTGCTATCTCTCGACATGCCGCTTTGAAGTGGGTGACATGCTAGTGTGGGGATGTGGTACCATTGAACAGGGGAAACTTCCCTTTCTTGTAGTCTGAGGGAAACAACACCTGATCAATGTATGAAGGGTACGACTTTTGATAAAGCGTTACACCCAGTATTATCGGGATTTGTCTATTCTTTAGGCTGTGAGTCACCATAGCAATGATGTCTTCCTGTGAGATGGGGTGATGGACAGAATTGTCCTGTGAGGCTAGAAGAGGTGGATGCCTTGGAGATGTATCATCTGAATGATGGGAATTGACCTCATGGTTAGCTGAGTGACGCGCGACTTCCATGCAATCAATCTTTTCCATCATTGCTTGCACCATATGTTCAAACCTTTCCATGCAAGCTTCTTGGGAGTCGTCAGGCTCGTTTACAACCATGAGGCTGACCGTTTCTCTAGGGAGTTCAACCTTAAGAGCAGTTGAGGGTTTTTGAGCTTGACGGGTCGCACATGGCAAATCGGTCAGAAAGGGGTCAGCATTCCCTGACTGGACTCGACTCTTGTATGTCGAGCGTGTAAGGATCAGTTCTTGATGATCTTGAGACCATGGCTGCTGGGTCATTTTCTATGATGCTGACCACAGTGCAAGATTCTCGCACCTCTTCTTCAGTCTCTATGATGCAAACACGATAAAAGGGATTTTTAGGGAAGAGACCCTTGGTGTGGGGTGCTCCGACTTTTTTGGTCGTCTCCTTAATCAGAATCTGCAGTCCTCTATCTTGCTTGAGCTTTGGACATCAATAGACCTCTCTCAGGAACTCACATTGTGGTCGAGGTTGACCCACCTTCTTAGAGCATGAGAGGGTCGTACGCATAAGGTGGGGCAGCGAATGTTGACCTTGGACTCCTTTGTGGGCTCCAGAGGCATAGTGGACTTGATGAGGCTGGTTGAGGATGGTGCTCTTAGGGAAACACATGTCTGTAAGGGAATAGGTGGAAGCCTTCTCCTTACAGGGTGCACGAGTGTGTGCCGAGTCAAAGGATGAAGGGGTTGTCTCCCGTGTCCTTGGGTTGGCGCAGCAATGGTGTTGCCTCCAGTAGTAGGATGAATATGCATGCGCACAAGTTTCGGCCTAAGGAGGCCTGATCCTGCACGCGTACTCGAGGTAGCATAAGGGCTGGCTGACTTTAAAGGACTTCATCCCTGTCACCATCGACCTTATTCATTCGTCTCATCAAGAGGATGTCCTTGGGTCATCTTTTACTCGGGGGATGCCAATGAGGGTGACGACATTAAAAGCACCCCCAAACGATCAAAGCGGGGGAAAGACCTATAAGACTCCCTGCACACGTCCAATTCCAGTAATGACGTACAAAGCTGCCCAAATCAGTCCAATAAGTGGAATGACCTTAAAGGTCCCTCATCTATAACCCCACTTCCTCCTCTTCTTCTTCTTCTTCTTCTTCTTCTTCCCCCTCCTCCTCTTCTATGTCTCCTTCAGGTAAAACCTTGAAATTTTCAGACTTCGAGGCTCCTGACAGAGAACTTGAAGGAATCAACATAAGAAGGATGCATTGGAGGTGGCCAAAAAAGATGCTAGCTCAAGCGGTTCGGTTCGTAACAGTTGTTGACGCCTTGGCAGGTAGAGCTAAGTTAGAGCCATCCTCTTCTACTGAGAAGCGAAAGAAGTCAAAGCCGAAGAAACTCCAGTGGCCTCTTGAGCCCCACTTTGGGCAGAGGCTGAGAGAGTTAAGAGGGCAAAGCTTCTATTATCAGGAAGTCTGTCGCATGGTGCAGATCTCAGAAGCATCACCCGGCATGGGGCAAATGAGTCTAAGATCAAGGAAAACACTGCAATCTACCACACTACTTAGACCCATCGGAGACACCCAGGAACTTCAAGAAAGCCCTCATGAAACGCTGACTGTCTGGCTAAGAACTAAGTCGCAGGCGTCCCAGGTACCTCAGAATGAGTTCCCTCTATTGGATTCATTGACCCTCCTCGAAATTGATCCTTTCAATTGGCAAACAAGATGAGGATGCAAGAGCCATGTTCCATGGCTAAGCCTGGCTAGAGGAAGAAATGTAAGGAAAATGAGTGTCTTCGCTGGAGGTTGATGAGAAGACCTCCGAAGCCAATGATGATGAGCTACAGGAAGCACCAGAAGAATGGGAAGAAGGCGACCAAGCCCCAGCCGATGAACTCGAGGAGATAAATCTAGGGGATGAAGACGACCCCAGACTTACTTTCATCTTGGCAAATATGTCACTTGAGGAGAAAGAGTATTTTATTTCCTTCTTGCGAGCAAACTAGGATGGCTTTGCTTTGCATTACCATGAGATGCCTGGGTTAGATTCGCAAGTCACAGTCCATTGTCTCGGCCTTAATCCATCTGCCAAACCTATTAAGCAAAAATCAAGGAGGTTCTGACATGATCTCGAAATGCAGATAGATGCTGAGGTGACTAAGCTCAAGTAAACAGGATTCATTCGTGAGGTCAAGAACCCAAAATGGCTGGCAAACATTGTACCAATCATGAAGAAAAGCGGCCAAAATCAGGGTTTGCATCGACTTCCGTTACTTGAATGGTGCCTGCCCAAACGATGACTTCCCGTTGCCGTTTACGGAGATGCTCATTGACTCCACAGCTCACTGTCAGATCTTCTCCTTCATGGATGGATACTCTGAGTATAATAAAAAATGGATGGCACCAGAAGATGAAGTGGCCACAGCGTTCTTAACTCCAAATGGGTTTTTTGCTCCACAATGATGCCTTTCGGGTTGAAGAATGCCGGTGCCACTTATCAGAGAGCGATGACAACCATCCTTAAAGATATGATGCACAAGGAGGTTGAATGTTATGTGGATGACTTGGTGGTGAAATCCAAGAAGAAAGAAGCTCATATGTGAGATCTTGAAATGGTGTTCCAAAGATTACGCCTTCATCAGCTCAAGATGAACTCGTTGAAATGCGCTTTCGGCATGCGTTCAGGAAAGTTCTTGGGGTTCATTGTTAGACAACGAGGGATGGAAGTTAAGCAAGTCAAGATCAAGGAAATCCAGTAAATGCCACCACCAACTACATTGTGAGAGTTACGATCTCTTCAAGGGCAGCTGGCTTATATCTGTAGGTTCATCTCGAACCTCTCAGGACATTGTAAGCCTTTTACACACCTGTTAAATAAGGATACCCCATTCGTGTGGGATGAAGCATGCCAAGCAGCGCTTGATGACATCAAGTGATATTTACTCCACCCTCCAATGCTCTCTACACCGGTGTTGGGAAAACAGCTCATTTTGTACGTGATTACTTTGGACGAGTCTCTCAAGGCATTATTAGCGCAAAACAACATTGGGGGGAACAAGACCGCCCTATACTATCTCAGTCGCAGGAGGTAAGTGGCTGAGAAGAATTATCCCCTTATCGAGAAAATGTGCCTGGCCCTAATCTTTGAGGTATAAAAGCTCTACTATTACTTGCTCGATCATGAAGTGAAGCTCATATCAAAACCTAACCCTGTAAAGTTTCTTATGACATGCCCATGCTTGTTAGGAAGCCTTGCTAAGTGGGAATTATTGCTGATGGAATTCAACATCACATATGTACCACAAAAGGCCGTCAAGGGTCAAGTCCTGGCTGATTTTCTCATAGCGCATCTGATACCGACAGAATGACCTTTATCAAGTGACTTCTCTGATGAAGAAGTATTATGTGCAGAACTTGTTCACACTTGGGAGATGTACTTCGACGGAGCCTTCCAATCTGATCGAGGAGCCATGAATACACCGGAGTGGTATTCATGACTACGAAAGGAGGGATACTTCCTCTATCCTTCTCTATCACCGAAGCCGATTCCCATAACGAGGCAGAATGTCATGTTTTTTCCTTTGATTTAAACTTGGAAAAGCTTAATATCTTTGGTGACTTCGGGTTGGTTATCCGGCAACTTAAGGGGTTCAATGACGTGTGAAAAGACACCCTCAAGCCTTATCATGATACTGCAAAATCGTATATGGCTATGTTTGATGATGTATCCTTGAGTCATATCCATAGGATATTAAACTCGCAGGCTGATGCGCTCTCAAAACTCTGGGCTACAATTCAATTGTTCTCATCAAGGCCAACGCCTATTTGGATGGCAGAGTAAAGACATATTGAATTGAGAACTGAAGTTGGCGCAGATGATGAGAAAATCCTTTTTCCCGAGTGCCCACCTTACCCATTCAGGAAACTTCTGTCAGCCAAAGCGGTTATTGAAGCTGAGCAAAAGATGGCACAAAGTCAAGGAGCTGATACTCAAAAACAGGAACCAGAGTTATTTGACCCAATATGTGCAGAAGTTGAGCAGGTGGAAGATTGGAGAGAGCCCATTATTAACTTCATAAAGCACAGTAGACTGCCTGAAGATCGTCTCGAGCACAATAATGTGCGACGGATGTCTACCAAGTACACCCTTCTTGAAGGAGGCGCTCTAGTCAGACAGTCTTCCGACGGCATTCTCCTTAGATGTGTAGACATAAGTAAACAAGGTGTTGGAAGTACACTTAGGCATCTATGGATTACATTAGTCCGGCCTAAGCTCTATGAACGAATACGTAGATTGGGGTACTATTGGCCTTCAGTGGTTTCCGACTCCTTCAACTACGCCAAGAGGTGCCAGGTGGGCCAAATGCACTCGAGCTTCATTCATCTACCTCCGGAGCCTCTACACCCTACAATGGCATCATGGCCCTTTTCACAATGAGGTGTGGATATTGTAGGACCCATTGACCCTCCTTCTGCAATGGGTCATGCCTTTATTCTAGCGGTAACAAATTATTTCTCTAAATGGGCTGAAGTGGTCCCACTCAAGCAAATTCCTGGGGCTACAGTGGCAAATTTTGTCCGACAACTCATCAAATACTAGTTTGGGGTGCTTGATCAGATTATATCTGACAACGACCCTCAATTCAGAAGTTATCACATTGATCCCTTACTTAACCAGTTCCCTTTCTACTGGAAGTACTCAACTATGTACCATCCTCGGGCGAAGGGTTTAACTGAGGCTTTCAATATAACCATATGCAGTGTTTTAAGGAAGTCAGTATTAAAGTCGAAAAAGAACTAGCATGAAAAGCTTCCTGAAGCATTGTGGGCCTATCTCACCACCACACGAAATGCCATTGATTCCACTCCTTATTCCTTGGTCTATGGGGGTTGAAGTAGTCTTACCCTTGAGATTCAACTACCCTCATTATGGGTCGCCATACATCAAGGATTGACCAAAGATGAGAGAGTTATGCTTCAATATTAAGAATTAGATGCACTTGATCAGAAAAGACTCGAAGCTCAGCAAAATCTCGACCTCAACCAGGGGAGAATGAAGAGGGCGTTTGACAAGTCAGTCGATGTCCACTAATTTTCTCTTGGGGATCTGGATCTAGCTGTCAAGAGGCCGATCGTTATGCATGGGCGGTACAAAGGGAAGTTTGAACCTAGATGAGAAGGCCCCTTTATAACCAAGAAAGTCTTGCCAAACAGGGCTTACATACCGACGCACCCTTACGGAGAGGAGGCGATGCCCTCCATCAATGGGCGATATCTAAAGAAGTATTATCCTTGATACGCTCTCAAAAGACTCAACATGCGACAAAAAGGGAGTACGAATAAAAAGTAAGGAAAAAAGAGGGAAAGCAAAGAAGCAAGATAGTTCGAACAATATTTAAACTCTTTTATTGCATTAGAAGGGGTTACAAGCCAAAAAGCCCATTATTAGGGAGGTTACAAGTCTATTATGCAGTATTGCTCTCGCATCAGAGGAAAATAAAGTAGTTGTGCCGAAGTGTTGCTCTTGCATTTGAGGAAAAGAAGACAGTTGACCTTGAGCATTGCTTTTGCATCAAAGGAAAATAGAAGCTGTTGACCCCAGCACTGCTCTTGCATCTGAGGAAAAGACGACGATTACATGCCAAAAAGTTGCTCCTGCCTTAAGAGGGGGGAAGGGTTTTAGATCAAGCATATCAGACATACAAAGCAGACCCTTCTGGAAAGGAATTGACCTATGATGGAGAGCACACCCTCTTCCCAATGAGCACCCTTCCACAGAACAACATGGAGTTCACAGTTGTGCTGGAGGACTTGGCTTCCAACAGGCTTCATAAGCCCGGCCTTACCATTGGTCATCACCCTTTTCTTAACCTAGTCACCACTGTGTGTGACAATTGCTCTGCGCAACTCATCGCTAAGCATAACCACAAACGGTTATACCTTGCTGACGTTCATGAAAGGATAGTCGAGCGAACAGCAACCGTCGCACTCGACTAATGCCGTTCGCGTCACGTCACTGGCCATGTGTGACTAAGGCACCGATTAGCGTCGTTGCTAGGCTAGCACCAACTGTGTCTTCAAAAGACTAACGTCGGTTGTGTTTCTAAGGGCCATCGCTGGCTACGTTTCCTGAGGGCTAACGCTAGCTGTGTCTTCGAGGACTAGCGTCAGTTGTGACTTCTAGAGGTAACTTCGGCTGTGTATGACAAGGGGCTAACACCGGCTAAGGCTAACGTTGTATGTGTTCTCTATCGTAGAGCGTGTTTGCTTGCAATGCTTCGATTGTCAGCGGTGGTGACCATCCAGGTTCCTCGTGACCCTTCGTCTCCCTGTGACCCTTTGGTTCCCTCGTCCCTTTAGTTGCAGGTGACCTTTCAAATCCCCAAAACCTTTTGACTCCTCGCGCTCTCGCTAGTCGAGCGCTACCAGTGATTCCTCAAGTTCCCGCAACCCTTTAATTGCTCACTAAGAAACCAATCTCCACTCGTTAAAAACCTACTAGTGGACCCCCCCCTCTCCTTTAAACCATCGAAAAACCACTGAAAGAAAACAGAAGTTCATCGGCAGCCCCTTGTTGCAACTTGGACCCCTTTCCCCTTCTCTGGTATTGTAAAAACTAGAGTCAGAATCCTTGTGTTGACGGTAAACTCCTCCAAACCCCCTGCTTCCCTCAACTCCGGCAACAGCTACCCCCGCGAAGGTCCCTGTATAACCCAGTCGGAACTTTCTTTGCCAGAGTGCCTGTGTTTTCAACGGAGACCTCTGCGCCCTCATCAAACTTCCAGCAACACTCACTCGAAAGCCCTACGCTCGACTGGATTTCTCAATGGAAGTCTCTCACTCTGTCCTTAGCCGTTTTAACCTTCGGTGAAATGGTGAAAAAAGGGCTTTTACACCGTTATGCAGCAGGAACTCCCCGAAGTGCCCCGAACAAACTGGAAATGCTAGCTAGGTCCCCGAAGGACAAACGACGATGAACCGGACTTGGTCTCGCTCAAACCCGAGACTCAGACAGAGGTTTATCACCGTCCATATAACACCAAGAGTCAGATGGGCCAAACTGGGTCAGACCCTGACCCAAAGCCCATGCAAGGTTACTGTCGTTCATGTTCCAGCACCGTTCATGAAGTATCAGGGATCAAATGGACCAGGATCGGGTCAGGTCAGGCTCGAGGCCCAAACTCCGACTAATGCTGCACATGAAAGCCACTGACTAACGTCGGTTGTGTTCTCAAAGACTCAATGTCGGTTGTGTTATAAAGGCTTAGCGTGGCTATGTTTATCAAAGCTTATGCCGGCCGTGTTGTCAAGGTCCAGCACCGGCTGTGTTCTCAAAGCTTAATGCTAGCTGTGTTTTCAAAGGTTAATGTCGGCTGTGTTTTCAAAGCTTAACGCCGGCTGTGTTTTTAAAGGTTAACGTCGTCCGTGTTTTCAAGTCTATCAACACCATGTGTGACCAACATCGTGCGTGTTACTGGCTATTGCTGGCGTCATACGTGTTAATGCTACTGCCGCCCTTGCTAGCGCCATTTGCGTCAGTACTAACATTGCACGTGTCATGGCCTCTCATGCTAGCGTCGTTCATGTCCGAGCCTAGTCACTGCCGCAAGTGTTCTGCCCCTACCCCCAGTGGGAGTTACGCTTGTACCATAGCCCATCATCCCCAATGGAGTCAAAAAGCTATGTTTACCTCTACAATCCCCAGTGGCTCTGTTTTACTCCCAGCTATCTTATCCTCAAGAAGTCAGGTTGCCTTTCATAAGCCTATTCTCCATGGAGTCTCATCTTTCACCCCCAGAGATTGAGTCTCTTCTTTCACCTCTAGAGATTCACACTTGCCCCCTAATCCCCAGTGAGGTCCGCTTCCATTTTTCCACTTCTCGTAGAGCCGCCATTTCCATCTGAACCCTCTGCTTGTGTATGGCCTTAGCCATTTTCTCCTCAGAGAGTCAGATTTCCATCCACAGACCCATTCCTCATGGAGCTTCACTTATGTGGCGACCCACACAATGGTCCGTGCTACATGACCTTAAACTGCAGTGCCTTGGTCCAGATGCACGACCTTAAACTGCATGGTTCAACCTATCTGACCGTAAACTATAATGGAGGTCTAGTTGCACGACCTTAAACTGCATGGTCTAAGTTGCAAGACTTTAAACTGCATAGCCATGATCCAGTTGTACGACCCTAAACTATATAATGCACGTCCTGACCGCATGACGTTAAAAGGCTTAACACTATGGTCGAAACTATATGACCTTAAACTCATGGCCCACACTACATGACATTAAACTACACAGCCATGGTCCAAGTTATATGACCTTAAACTATAATACATGTCCTGACAGCATGATGTTAAACTGCTTTGTCTAGGTCCCGGAGGCATGACTCTAAACTTGTCCCCACACATATGCGCACGCTCCGTACATCCACCGCCTTCACAACTCCCTATAAATCCTTCTTCCTTCACTACTATTCATCTTTCCCCAGTGAGTCTCACCCATGCTCACAAACTGTGAGCTATCCAGCCATCCATATTCGTCGTCAGCTAGTAGGTCACCACCTTTCAACTTCCATCCATACATCATCCGTCTTTCGCATGCAGCCTCATGCCATCTCCCCAAAGTGAGTCAAACCACCACTATACTCACTCCATGGCCTCCATAGACTGTTATCCATCTCCACCACGGTCTAGTTATATGACCTTAAACTATAGCGTGCATCCTGGTTGCATGACGTTAAAAGGCTTCGCACAGGTCCCGAAGGCATGATCTTAAACACGCCTTCACAAAAAAAAATAAAATGAAACCCCGAGCAATGTGGAAACCCCAAAAAGAGCACTAGGAGTAAAAATTGAAGAATAGGGTGGACATGGCGGTAAAGTCATGAGTAAAAGAGCCCCGAATAATAGAAGGTTGGTGTACACCATCTCTACGATGCCACTTCCCAAGTCCAAGTGAAAACCCGCAAAGGGCGCTTAGACCAATAAACAAGTTGATCTAGCATATCTTTCATGGGAAGCTTCAGCCTGCATTCAAAAGAAAAATCCCTAATGTCAGAATGCCTTGATACCAGGACCCAAAAAGATAAGCATTAAGAAAATATTCCAATAACTTGAGTCCATTTGCAAAACGACTCGAAGGACAGAAGATTGACTGAGAAAGCAAAACAAGTCTCATGAAGAAGAGCACCATTCCCAGAAGGTCAGTAACGCACTCCAAGATGTTGAAGATGCCTCAAGAAGGCTAAGTCAGCCAGACCTTAGACCTGTTATGCAACAACTAAGATTGAGCCGTCAGGGGATACCTCGGATGAAGAAGAGAGGTATTCTGTTTGATGAAACTACTGGCAGAAAGTGGGGTTGAGCCCAAAGCCGACCACATCGAAAATGAGGTACGCTGCTTGCCAACATTTTGGTGCCCAAAGCAAACAACCGCCAATAGAAAGCTCTTCAACATACCATCCAAAACAAACAACAAAACAAAGAAACCCAGAGCAAATGGCAAGAGTGCCTTAAAGCATGGCACTTGGCCACCATACAGGCCTAATTCTCACCAACAAGGTCCATACAAAATCCTCTGCTGTCAGAATCACAAACAGTCCCTTGAGGGGGAGGACTTCGACAAGATCCATCAAGAAAGTCTCTTCCCCCCCTAAAGTCTCCACGAATGGATCTGCACATTGCATCCAAATGTCTGAGCATCCTAGTTACAACATTGCATGGATATCTCCTCAGCGTTCACATAGTCCTGTGGCTACGAAGAAAAAAGTAATAAAGCCGGAGGAAAATTTTCAAATGTTGCCGTTCTCGCTTCTCTCAATGCACAACATTCAACGGGGCAAGATGGTTGAAGACATTTCTCAGCACCTTGGGTTCCCGATGGAGAACAAAGAGGAAGCCGATCAATAAAACCCTGATGTACAATGTAATTTTTTACAATCTTTGAATTTCCCTAAAACAGGTGAAAATGTTCCTAAACACTTCAAAGGTCACTTGTCAAGTTTCATTGCATTCTGACATATCTAATGCAGTGTAGAAAAGAAAACAATTTCAAAGAAATCAGCCTCTAACACCTTGAAACGGACTCCGTAACTAAAACTCTATTTTTAATGCTTCAAACAGTTGAGAGACCACCGCCATTGGATCTGGCACAGTCGAAAACCTTTAGGGCTCAAGTTTCGGCTTAAACAGGTGCTCTAAGAAAACATTATGGGTAAACTACTGAAAGGGGGTAGGTCTCAAACTATTCTTGTGTGCCCACCGTGCATCAAATCACCCTGTTTTCATAGTTTCAAGCAGTGATTTCTAGGAGCTATATCTCCCTCGTTCCTAGTCAGATCGCCCTCAAATTATGTGAGCCTGTTCGCTCACCAAGATGAGCATTTCGATATATGGCACGCCCTATGAAGGCACTCGAGTAGGGACAATTGCTAGAGAGAAGTTGGTGATTCACGTTAAAAGTTGCAGGAAATTCAGCATTGACACTTCTTGCTCGAGCGGCCACATCACGGTGCTCGCACATCGGATCGACGCGAAACTAGTTCCATCTAATGCGTAAGGTATGGTGATATGTCTGATCCAAACCTTGCATGTGAGGAATGGTTGTATTCAGCACATGAAGGCGTCGAATTTGCTCTAAATTTCGACTGTTGAATTTCAGATTCCGGCCAAAAGTAACATATTGCGAAATCTTTGTCCGGGCATGAAATCGAGCTGCGTTTGTTGCAACATGATCGTGGCAGCATGATCAGTACAATACAGTGAAGAAATAAAATAAAAACATTAAGAAACGAAAGCACCATCTATCGAAAGTTTACAAGGTTCATTTAAATTTTGAGTCTCATGATCGTAGCCTAAAAACGTGTTTCGTGGTTTGAAGTTGGTATCAAATCGATCGTCATGCTGAGCCCAACGTGAAAGCAATCATATTTCAATTAAACGGATGTCGTAGCAACTCCGAATCATCCAAGGAAGCTCATGGACGTTTTAGGGCAGCAACAGAGACTGTTTTGGAATTCCATGTATTGTTGGGTCGGGGAAAAACTGTCATTTTGTACCCATTTTTATATTTTTCTTTAATTCAAATAAATTGTAATTATCATCAATTAAGTTAGATTTTGGGAATCCACCCTTGTTCGAGCCTAATTCTATAAATACATGTTAAACCTAATTGTAAAGGACCGTTTTCATTCTGATTAATGAAAATTGAGATTTAGCATTGATTGAGGTCACGTCTAAGAGAGAGAGAGGAGAGAAAAGAAAAATTTTGATACCCTTTGATGAAGGTAATTTTGTCTCCTCCTATCTTCTCTCTCTTTTTTCTCCTCCTCTCTTCTCTCTCTTTCTCTCTCCTCTCTTCTCTTTCTTCTCTCATTCTCTTCTCTCTCTTTCTCTCTCCTCTCACTTCCCTCTTCTC
>NW_006499207.1:2205549-2287455 GCF_000471905.2 Amborella trichopoda | reverse complement strand
CCTTCGCTCCCACGACTTATTAATATTAAGTCTCCAAAACGTATTTTACAAAATGTTCAAGGCACTGCTTGATTATCAACAAAATTACAATATTCATCAGAAAGACATTGTGGCACCGCCACCAGACACTTACAATCAAAATATTCTTGGACTAAACACGAGCTTCAAACGTCTGTTGACACCGATCAGCTGTCCATGCACGAAATAATGGTTCTAACTCTACATAGAAGGGAAAAGAGAGGTATGAGCTAAAAGCCCAGTAAGTAAATCAGTACCCATGCATTCTTGTCTACATGCACACATAAGGGATAATAGACCCACAGGTTATTGCTATTCACGCGGTGTCACAAAACAACGTCATGCATCAGAGTATAGTGACAGAATAAACAGTGTAAAGTTCAAGTATTCAAACTTTGCACATTTACATGAGCTAATAGTTACATGAACATTTCTCAAAATCACATAGTCAGAAACTTAGCTAAAGCATACAATTCATATGGACAAAAGCTAGCAGTGCATATTCCTGAAGTAGAAGCCGCATCGGTCAGGCTAAACCAGTCCTGTAACTTAGGACTTTTACCCTCATTCAGGAGGGAGGACAATGACAAATGAAGATCCCATTTGATAATATCATTACTCATATACAGTCCTCATTGTGCTTTTGGGGTTTTGATAGGCTGAGGCCTTGCAAGACACGACCCTCTCCTTACGCCTTCAGGCGAGAGGGCACTACACCACTACTGAAGGACCCAATTCATAGTACCAATAATAAATTGCGGGGCACGACCCATCTTGTTATTTATAGTTACATCCCGACTTTATTCCTATCATTGGAGTCGGGGAAAAGTTACAACTTGTCAACAGTCACAAAACTCATTACCAACAGAGGAACCCAATGCGCAGTAGCCAGAAATCTCATATGTCAGTTTTATATAATAGAATCACAATATCCACAACCAATGGAGGACCCATTGCGTAGTGGCCAGAAATCACATTTATCAGTTTCATAGAACAAGATCACAATATCCACTACCAATGGACGACCCATTGCGTAGTGGCCAAAAATCACATATATCATTTTCATATAACATAATCACAATATCCACTATCAAAGGAGGACCCATTGCGTTGTGGCCAGAAATCACATATATCAGTGTCATATAACAAAATCACAATATCCACTACCAATAAAAGACCCATTGCATAGTGGCCAGAAATCACATTTATCAGTTTCATATAATAGAATCACAATATCCACTACCAATGGAGGACCCATTGCGTAGTAGCTAGAAATAACATAGATCAGTTTCACTGTGTATAAGCATGTATAGCATTCATTTATTCATGCTTTACTCTTTTCAAGAGGTCAGGAACATTCAATATTCGTAGGTCACAGTCATGCCATTTTGGTGTCTTATAACCGAAAATTTCAATCACCTTGCAAAAGGATTAAGCTATGTTCAAAAACATCATTGCCTGACATGTGCATAATTCATTGTTGTTCTTATCAATCATGGGGATACAAAAACGAGGTATAGCACCCAAATTATGAGGGAAATTTAACTAAATTCCAATTCCAATTTGCTAACTAAGCATTACTTGATCAATTAAGAGTTCAGTATGTCGTTCTAAATCTTGCTGAATTCTGCCAAGCGCTGAATTCCGCCAAGAGTGACATATGTTCACAATTCAAATCATAGCTTTCAACTTAGTAATAATTTCAAAATAATTTCAACATGAAACTTTTAATAGACATTCAAGGATTTCAAATGGCTTTGGTTGCGAAGTAATTGGACTCCATTTGGTCAGCCAAAATTCATGGCAATAGAGACCAAAATTCAGAGTTTTTGTGAGATCTGTCGACAGTGACATACTAGAACATTTTTTAGTATAGCTCCTCATTTACTCAGAATTTGGGCAAGGTTAAAAAGTTAAAATCATATAAGAATCATGCATCTATGAAATGGCTGTATTTTTGTATCATTTGGACATCAATAGGTAAGGAAAAGTCTTAGTGCAATAGAAACAATATTTCTGGAAATTATCACAATTTTCTAACAATGACATACATGCATAAATTGAAACATATCTTCCAAACCACCAAAAATCTCAATCAACGTAAACATCAAACTCAAAGTAAACTCAGTGATCTTTCCAATGGTGGTCATTTGAGGCAATTCTGAGATCATTTGGTAGGCTAATGGAGAGTCACAATAACCTCAATTCTCCTTGAAATTTCATAGTCCAGCCATAACATACTCCCAAAAGCATCTCCTAACTCTTAGTCTATGCAAGGTAATAATATGAAGCCAATTCTAGCTTAAACTAGACCCATAAGAGTATCACCCCATAGAATTTTCAGGGCCATCAAAAGGGTTTCAATACTTATTTTCATCATGCAAAAGAAGGCAAACTTTCTAGAAAATGCAGTCATCATTTTTGCACAAGTTTATATTCAAACTTTGCCCAAAACCATGCTTCATTCATGTTTTCATGCTCATGGATCTTACAAGATAGTGATCTACTTACCTTTGTGTCCCAGTGGTGATCCCAATTCTCCTCCTACAGTCCACTTCACCATGCTTCTCAAGCTTTCCAATCGTGAGCTAAGGGAGCCATATCCAAGTCCTTCACTTTCCTCAGAGAGAGAGAGAGATAATAAGGGAGTGTGGGTGCCAAGGGCTTGAGGGCAAGGAGGTGGGCTTAAATACTCCTCAGGTGGCAGGTGGCATCCCATGGTTGAAAAGTGGCGAGCCACTCACATGCAGCTGGGCAAGTGGCAAAAACTGGCCATGCATGTCAGCGTTACCCACAGCGCTGGACTCATTCACGCACTTCGTTACTCCTCCTTCTTCTTCTTGCGGCGTTACCCCTATTTATTCGTTTGGTGTTACTCTCTTCTTCTTCGCGTGGTGTTACTCCATTCTTCATCACGCGATGTTACTCCCTTCTTCGTCAAGTACCGTTACTCCCTTCTTCTTCATGTGGCATTACTCCCATCTTCTTCGCGCGACATGTTACTTCCTTCTTCACACGGTGTTACTCCCTTCTTCTTCTCGTGGCGTTACTCCCTTCTTCTTCTCGCAGAGTTACTCCCTTCTTCTTCGTGTGGCGCATGAGCTCACGAAGTTCATGAAATTTGGGCCATTACAAAGCTGGGATCGAAACCCATGCGAACTACTGTGCTTCTCCAACAAACCACTCCACAGAGGAATGGTACACAATTAAAGACATCATCGAGGCTCTGATGAAAACTTGAAGAGCTCAAGAAAGTGTTTAGGGCAACTGAGGCTACCCATGCAGTGACAGTAGAGGAGGAAAGCAAAGGCCCGCACTCTTTTGATGAGCTGTCATCAGACCTCCTTCAGGCTTTGTTCGGCATGATGCTCCAACAAGGGCTCATCACTCCAAAGCCAGCGAGGCAGCCAAGGCGCCTTTCTCAAGGAACCAAAAAATGATTGGTGCCCGTATCACCAGATATGGGGCTAATGACCTAAGAGAATGCTATGGGTTCGAAGTTGTGGTTGCAGAGAAAGTCCAGATATGTCACATTGCTTATGTTGAACACCTACAAGCTAGTACTCCCATCCGTGAGAGTGTCACAATACAAAACTACCATAAGGATGCCTCTGATCTGGCTAAACCCTCGACTTCCCAGCCATGGAGAGTCTATCATGGGCAGAACAGACTTAAGTCTTTAAAACGAGAGGCAATTTGTCAAGCGAGGGCAACTCACAAACCTAGCGAGCCAAACCAAGCACCTCCCAAGGTACCCAAGAGGAAACGGGTGCCAAGGGCTGCTCGATGAAGGAACAAGTCTCCTCAATTACCAGTCAAGCAGGAATTTCTCAAGTCTCTTCCCCCATTGTCGACTTTAAAGGATTTCATCCCTGTCGCCATGAACCTTACTCCTTCACTTCACTAAGAGGACGTCCTTGGGCCATCTTCTACTCGGGGCACGTTCAATGAGGGTGGAGACATTAAAAGAACCCCGCAACGGTCCAAGCAGGGGAAAGACCTAAATGACTCTCTGCACACATCCAACTCCGGTGATGACGTAAGAAGCTGCCCAAATCAGTCTGATGAGGGGAATGACCCTAAAGGTCCCTCATCTACTAACCCCTCTTCCTGCTCTTCTTCTTCTTCTTCTTCTTCCCCCCCTCATCCTCGAGCCTAGTCAGATCCATCCTCTTCTACTGAGAAGCGCAGGAAGCCAAATTTGAAAAAACCCCAGTGGCCTTCTAAGCTCGATTTTCAGCAGAGGCTGAGAGAATCAAGAGGGCAAAGCTTCTACTCTCAGAAAGTCTGTCACATGGTGCAAATCTCAGAAGCATCACCTAGCACGGGGCAAACACTGCTGATACCCGTGGAAGGACAGAGTGATTCCTGTGAGGGTGCCTTTTGCCCCACAATGGTTGAATCTCAACCTCCTTGTAACTTTCAAATCAAACTCCTACAGCCTGATATGTTGTCCATGTTTGAGGTCAACCCTTCTGTTCCACAATTCGAGAAAAGTGCAAAAATTATGTCCTACACTGGAGCTTTATTGGAAGCAGAGATGTCAGGATCATGGGTCTCTACATTTGAGGTTAATGAGACGACCTCTGAGGCCAATGATGAGGAGTTACAAGAAGCCCCAAAAGAATGGGAGGAAGGCAGTCAAGCCACAGCCGATGAACTCGCGGAGATAAATCTTGGGGATGAAGCCGACCCCCGACCTACTTTCATCTCGACAAATATGTCACTAGAAGAAAAAGAGAATTTTACCACCTTCTTGCGAGCACACCGGGACATATTTTCTTGGCATACCATGAGATGCCTAGTTTAGACCCCCAGGTCACAGTCCACCTCCTCAGCCTAGATCCATCCTCCATGCCTGTAAAACAGAAATCGAGAAGGATCAGGCTTTATCTCAAAATGCAAATAGATGATGAAGTGTCTAAGCTCAGAAAAGCAAGCTTCATTCATGTGGTCAAGTACCCAAAATGGCTGGCAAACATTGTACCAATCAAGAAGAAAAATGGCCAAATCAGGGTCTGCATTAACTTCCATGACTTGAATGCTGCCTGCCCAAAAGATGACTTCTCGTTGCAGTTTACATAGATGCTCATTGACTCCACAGCTCACTTCCAAATCTTCTCCTTCATGGATGGATACTCCAGGTATAATAAAATACGGATGGCACTAGAAGATGAAGAGCTACCTCCTGATTCTAAAATGACTGGAAGTTTCGTACCCCTACGTCTTCAAGTAGGTCTGACAGCCCGAGAAAGTGCACTAGTGCAGGTAGAAGCAGGGCGTTTCCTTTTCTTCCCTCCTGCGAGAGGAGGAGCAGCTACCCCAGAACTCCCCTCTCAAGAAGACCTTCCAGCAAGAGCACTGTGGGGGCCACTCCCTATCAATGCATTCAGTTCTTGTATAGGGTGCCCCTCATGACCAAGGACCTTTCGACCCTCCCTCCACTAAAAGATAGAGGTGAGGTTGTCAAAACGTCTCCCCGACTTCTTCTCCCTGGCAAGAAATTGTGACGAAGTCTCATAAGCCGCAATCCCTCGAGGTAGCCCAACAGCCTGGCAATTTTTAGGGTAGCCCAAGTCAAAGACCTCGCCAAGAGCGGGAGTGTTGACAATCCCCCTTTGTCGAGTATCTTGACGCCAATTGCGGTTCTCCCCTTTATAGGGGTGATCAGCTTCCCATTATCCTCGGCTGGCAATCCTCCACCAGCATGCATAGGACTCGGTCGCCTGGACCCTTCTGCCAAAATGTGATAGCACATATTTGCTGACTTGTGTCATTTGAAAACATGTGGACTATGTGTATATGTTCTAGCCACCATGTTTCTCAAAGAGTCCCTAACTCTTCCTTCCTCCCTGTGTTCACTCTCCCATGACATTTCTCGAACAACACGGATAAGGGGCAACTCTGATCTAGCATGTGTTGACGAGCAAATCGGTGGGGGAAGTTCCCTTCAAGTCTTGCACTGTATGGGGTTCGATAGGCTTAAACCCTACCTCTAACGCTCAAGATTAACATGAGCTCCTTGATAGTCGTGGGATCACCGTCTAGCTCCTTTCCCAGTTCATCAATAAAGGCGCGGTCAGTAAGCCTCCAATTGGAAAGGTGACCTGACGCATGTTGGATGAATCATTCTCAAACAAGTTTCATGCTTCCCCCAGGTTGTGAAAGATAACCTTCTGCCCGGCAATTCTCATCATGAAGGGGTACATTTTCTCCCCTGATCCCTAACTTCTAACATCAGTGGCAGGAAAATACGTCCCTAGCCACCCGTACACATAATGGATGGGGAATGGTGTCTTACAATCGTCAAGAGAGGCTTCGCCTCCGACAAGGCCATTGCCCCCCTCCTTTCATTTGTAGTCTTTCCTTCTCAAGATGGCTCCCAGTCTGTGGTAGATGTTGCATAGGACTGTTTGTGCAAGAGCGTACTAGCTTCCCCACACCATGTCACAAGCAATATTGAATGTGCTTGGATGAATATCATCTGCCCCTCCAAGAATATCAAACTTGTATAAAAACAGAGCCAAATATGTGGCTACGAAGACACGGTCATCACTGAGGCATCCCCTTTACAACTGCCTTCCCCTTCCTTATTGAAGCACCTGGACCATCCCCCTTGGGGTAATCCCCCCAAAGAATTTCACCCATTCAGTGAAGGTCACCCGACCGTTGCTAGACTTGGAATGAAGCAGTTGGTAAATCTCGAAAAAAGTTTGAAGGCTAGAGATCAAATCTTCTCCCCCTAGGCGAGCACCATCAAATATGACTGAGTTCTGAGGCCCAAACTCGTCAAACATTGCCCCGATGAGCAGAAGGCCGCCGATGAAATGAAGATCCAATAAGGAGATTCCTGCCTCCACATGCCCAAGGAGCCATGTGTTGCTAATATAACTCCATGTCTCCAGTTGTACCTTAACATCGATCATAATAGCTGGCTGAGCACTGAACCATTGATAGCAGGGAAGCACGTTCAAGAATGCTTTTGTGTGACCTCAGCTCCTTGATGGTCCACAAAGAGTACCCCTTTAAATATTAGTGCTCCCCCTGCACTCGAAGGCCGGCAGAAGGCCATATTAGCCCCTTGGTTTTCACCATCCTCTATCCTAGAGTGGGCCAGTTCTCTCCAGAGGCCACATTCCTGTGCATGCAATGAAGGAGGGCCACCCCTTCTTCGATTCTAACATTCCTATGGTCATCCTCTCTAACCTCAGGCGAACAGGGTCGGTAATAATGGTGATGCTAAGAGGCCACTTTGGCTTGCACAATGCTTCAATGAGACAAATGGGCCGCCCCTCACTAAACTTTCACCACTAAAGTCATCAGTGTCAAGCTCTCCTCCTCTTGGAAGATTCTTCACGTCAAAGATTCTATGAGAAGTCCTGACCATCATATAAAGCTTAAGAACTCACTGCCACATACGAAACACTAAAGCACTGACTATCGCCATGAGAGGAAGGCACTCACTGGCGTCACATGTGATTAACGCCTCTCATGTTAATTAAAGCCTAGCGTCGGTCGTGTTCTCAAAACCTAACACCGGTTGTGCCCAATGCCGATTGTGTTTAATCAAGTCTTGACACCGGCTGTTTTCTCGAAAGCTAACGCTAGTTGTGCCCAACAACAGCTGTGTTCTTAGAACCTAGTGTCAGCTATGTTCGCCAATGTCTAGCGCCAGTTGTATTCTCAAAGCCTAACACTGGATGTGTCTTTACGGACTAATGCTGGCTGTGTTTTCAAAGCAGTATTGCCGCTCGTGTTCAAAGTAGGCATGTGTCACCTCGAGCCCTAGGTGCGCCGCCTAACAACTATCGACTACGATGTGGTATGACCCATGTCCTCGAACATGTGGTCTAACAGCCGACAGTTCGCTGCCAGCGGCTGTTCGCCTCCCTGTGACTCTCGAGTTCCCACTGGGAAACCCTTTTCACATGCCGAAAACTTACTGTCAGACCTTTCTCCTTCCTTCACACCAACAAAAAACTATCAAGCGCCTACGACAAGCCTCAGCTACACCCTCAATCCCTACTCTGGTGTCTCAAGACTCTCACCAGAACTTATGTGGCTTTCCTAAACAAGACACTGAAAACTTGAGTGAAGGGACAACTGCAACTCTCCCCAGTGCCCCCCGTGCCTTCTCTTCCTAACTGGAGATTTTCTTCCTTGCTGGAGTTCTTTACTGATATGACCTTGTAATCTTCACTCGAGTATCTTGCGTATTTGCCGAAATTCTCACCGAGAAATCTCTCTCTCTCACTGCTAAAACTGCTTTAGCCATTTTACCCAAAGGTAAAAATGGTAAGAAAGGGGTTTACCCCCTTATATAGCAGAAGTTTCCCCGAAGTGCCGTGGACAAATTAAGAATGCCAGTCAGGTCCCTGAAGGCCAAACGATGATGGGCCATACCGGGTCTGGCTTAGACCCGAGGCCCAGACGAAGGTTTACCTTCGCCCATATAGCACCAAGAGTCAGAGGGGGGGTCAGGCCTAGATCTGAAGCCCATGCAAGGTTATTGTTGTTCATGTTCCAACGCCGTCCATGATGTGTCAGGGATGAAATGGGCTAGGACCGGGTCATATAGGCCCGAGGCCTGAACTCCGACTAAGCCGCCCATGAAAGCCACTGACGAACGTCGGTGGTGCTCTCAAAGACCCAATGCCAACTATGGTGTCAAAGCTCAGCCGGCTGTGTTCGTCGAAGTTGACACCGATTGTGTTGTCAAGGTTCAGCACCGGCTATGTTTTCAAAGCTTAGCACCGGCTGTGTTTTAAAAGGTTAATGCCGAGTGTGTTTTCAAAGATTAATGCTGGCTATGTTTTCAAAGCTTAACGTTGGCCATGTTTTCAAGGTCATCACCGCTTGTGATCGCAGCCTTGTGCGACCAACGTCGTGCATGTTACTGTTGATTGCTGATGCCATACATGTTAATGCTACTGCCGCCCATGCTATGCCATTTGCGTTAGTGTTACCCCTGCGTGTGTTATTGCCGCTCATGCTAGCACCACACATGTCTGAGCCTGGTCACTACCACGACTGTTCTGCCCCTACCCCTAGTGGGAGTTACGCTTGTACCATAGCCCATCATCCCCATTGGAGTCAAAAAGCTATGTTTACCCCTTCAATCCTCAGTGGGTTTGTTTCGCACCAAGCTATTTAGCCCCACGGAGTAAGGTTACTTTCCATAAACCTATTTGCTTATGGAGTCTAATATTTCACCCCAGAAAATCATACCTACCCCTAATCCCCAGCGAGGTTCGCTTCCATTTGTCATCCCTCGTTGGGTCGTCAGTTCCATCTAAGCCATTTTTTAGTTGTACCCATTTTATCCTCGAGGAGTTAGATTGCTATCCACAGACCTATCCCCCATGGAGATTCACCTACATAGCGACCCACACAATGGTCTGTGATGTATGACCTTAAACTACACAGCCTTGGTGTAGATGCACGACTTTAAACAACATGGTCCAAACTATACGACCTTAAACTGTAGCGAAGGTCTAAATGCACGACCTTAAATTGCATGAACTTAGCTGCATGACTGTAAACTACATAGCCATGGTCCAGCTGTATGACCCTAAACTATAGTGCACGTCCTGACTGCATGACGTTAAAAGGCTTAACATTATGGTCCAAATTATATGACCTTAAACTATAGCGGAGGTCTAGTTGCATGACCTTAAATTGCATGGTGTTAGTAGTATGACTTTAACTGCACAGCCGCAGTTCGAGCTATATGACCTTAAACTATAGTGCACGCCTGGCCAGACGATGATAAACTGCTTTGCCAAGGTCCAAGAGGCATGACCTTAACCTCACCCCTACACAAGTGCACACTCCCTTTACGTGCGTCTTTACGCACATCTTCCCTAACCAACCCGCCTGTGTGCGCATACCACCTTCATCACCTCCCCAATAAATCCACTTTCCTTCATTACCATTCATCATTCCCCGGTGATTCTTACCCGTGCTCACTAACCGACGACCCATCCCATCATCCATACTCGCTATCAGCTTGTAGGTGACCACTTTCTACCTTTCATCATCCATCTTTTGTAGGTAGCCTCGTGCCATCTCCTCAAAGTGAAGTCAGACCGCCACCATACTTACTCCAGGGCCTCCACAAACTTCCATCCATCTCCACCACAGTCTAACTGTATGACCTTAAACCATAGTACACATCCTGGCCGCATGACATTAAAATGCTTTGCACAGGTCCCAAAGGCATGACCCTAAACACGCCCTCACAAAAGAAAAAAAAAAAGAATAACAGACATGGTGTATACCTGAATAAGGGAACGCCATGAGTAAAACTGACGGACATGCATGGTCTCGAAACCATGAGGAAGAGAGTTAAGAGAAAATAAAAACTTGGGCATGGTAAAAACCCCAAAGGGGCACCGTGAGTAAAAATGGAACAAAAGGGTGGACATGGATGAAAGGTCCTTAGTAAAAGAGCCCAAAATAAAAGGAGGATGGTGAAACTCGTTGCTACGACACCACTTCCCAAGTCCAAGTGAAAATTCGTAAAGAAAGCTTGGACTAATAAGAAGGTTAATGCAGTGTTCGCCTCTATAGGCAGTCTCAGCCCGCCCTCAAAACAAAAATCCCTAGTGTCAGAATACCCTAATATCAGGACCCAAAAATACCAATATCAAGAAAAAAATTTGACATCTTGAGTCAATTTACAAAAAGGACTCGAAGGACAGAAGATTCTCTAAGAAAGCAAGACAAGTCTCATGAAGAACACCACCATTCCCAAAGGTCACTAATGCACTCCAAGATGTTGAAGATGCCCCAAGAAGGCTAAGTCGGCCAGACATTGGACCTGCTATGCAGCAGCCAGGATTGAGCCCTCAGGGGTCACCTCGGACGAAGAAGAGAGGTATCATCGCTATTGAAACTATTGGTAGAGAACGGGGTTGAGCCCAAAGCTGGCCACCTCTAAAATGAGCTACCCTGCCTACCAAGGACATTCTGGGGCATAAAGCAGGAGGCCACCAATAGAAGGCCCTTCAGTAGACCATCTAAAACAAACAACAAAACAAAATAAACCCAGACCAAATGGGAAGAAGTGCCCTTAAGCATGGCACTGTGCTATCAGACAGGCCTAATTCTGACCAACGAGGTCCGTACAAAATCATCAGTTGTCAAAATCACAAACAATCCCTTGAGGGTGAGGACTTTGATAGGATCCCTAAAAAAAGTATCTTCTCTCCCTAAGGTCTTCACAGATGGACCTGCACATTGCATCCAAACGTCTGAGCATCCTAGTTCCAACATTGTGTGGATATCTCCTCGACGTTCACGTGGTCTTGTGGCTAAGAAAAAAAATTAATAAAGCCGAGGAAAATTTCTGAATGTTGTCCTTCTTGCATCTCCCAAAGCACAAAATTCAGCGTGGCAAGCTGTTTGAACACATTTGTCAGCACCTTGGGTCTCCGATGTGGAATAAAGAGGAAGACGGACAATAAAGCCTCGATGTATAGTGGAATTTTTGATAGGCTCAGAATTTCCCAAGAATGGGTGGAAATCTTCTTAAGTACTTCAAAAGGCCATTTACAAAGTTTCGTCGATTTCTGACCTGTCTAAGGCAATGCAAACAAAGAAACAAGTTCAAAAAAATCAGCGTTTAACACCTTGAAACGAACCCCATAACTAGAACTCTAATTTTGGTGTGTCAAACAGCTATGAAACCATTGCCATTAGATCCGACACAGTCAAAAACCCTTAGGGGTCAAGGTTCAACTTAAACAAGTGCTTTAAGACAAAGTTATGGGTAAAATACTAAAAAAGGGTAGGACGCACACTATTTCGGTGCGCCCTCCTTGCAATAAATCACCATTAATGGTGACTTTTTTCACAGTTGCAGCCAGTGACTTCTGGGAGCCATTCTCCCTCGTTTCAAGTCGGATTGCGCTCAAATTTTGTGAGCGTGTTCATCATGCCAAGACGTGCATTTCGATATGTGGTACACCCCATGACAATGCCCGAGCAGGGAGAAAAGCTAGAGAGAAGTTGGCGATTCATTGCAAAAGTTGCAGAAAATTTAATAGCGACGGGTCTTGTTCGAGTGGCTGTATCACGATGCTCACATATTTGATTGACACGAAACCAATTCCATCATGTACGTAAGGTCCGATGATACATCTGGTCTGAGCCTCGTACATGATGAACAATTGGATTCAACACACGAAGGCATTGAAGTTGCTGTAGATTCCGATCACCGAATTTCAAGATCCGGCCAAAAACGAAGTTGGCAAAATCTTTGTACGGGCAGGAAATCGAGCTGCATTTGTTGCAATGCAACCGTGACGATATGCTCAATGCAATAAAGCAAAGAAATCTTGAAAAAATGTCAAGACATGAGTATACCATCGATTAGAAGTTTTCAAGATGCATCCAAATTTATAGTCTCATGATCGTGACTTAAAAGCACGATCCGAGGTTTAAAAGTTGGTATCAAATCAATCGTCATGCCGAGCCCAATAAGAAAGTAATCATATTTTGGCCAAACAACTATCGTAGTAACCCCGAATCAACCATGAAAGATAACGTACGTTCTAGGGCAACAGCAAGGACTGTTTTAGAATTTCATATATTGTTGGGTAGGGGCAAAACCATCATTTTTGCACCCATTTTTAGATTTTTTTTAATTCAAATAAATTGTAATTATCATCAATTAGGTTAGATTTTTGGCATCCTCCTAGGTTTGGGCCCAATTCTATATATACATGCTAAACCTAATTGTGACTCAGTCTTCAATTTCATGAAAAAAAATTGAGAGTTTTAGTCTTGAGATTGTGGCACGTCTTGGAGAGAGAAGAAAGAGTCTAGTACTCCTCGATACCGCTCGCCATCCCAATCCTATGCCTGAGAAAGAAGCAACCCAAACTTGTGTGTGCAACATGCGACTTGAAATTGCTCTACATGTCAAGGCCTCTAATCCAACTTCCATGTCAGAGCTGATCTCTAAATCAATTCGCATAGAAAGTCTATCACGCCACCACGGCGAGTCATGACAACAGCCTGTAAGCTCTGGGAATAACTGAGGCAATGGTAGCTCTCGAAACAACACACGGGGCAGCCAACAGAAAGGAGTAATCAATGTAGCCGTCATGGTCACTGATCCAAAGAAAGTTCCCTCCCAAACTTTGGACCTCTCCCAAGGGCTGAGCACAGCAAAGACAATGCCTCAGGCAGGCAAGCAACAACAGCCATACAATCAAGTACCCCCGCCGGTGAATCTTAATCGAGATGATTATTTCACCAAGCATAAGAACAAGGTCTACCCCTTTGAGAAGGAATGGGTACCTGCACTGTTCCGGTTATTATTGGAACACAATATGATTAAGCTTCTAGAAGCCAAGTTCCCTGAGCAAGCTGACCTTGACACTCAGGAAAATTATTGCGCTTATCATAGAAGGATCAATCATCCCACAGATGACCACTACACACTAAAAGATATTATCAAGGCCCTGATACAGAGGGGTCAAATAAAGCTCGAAGACTTAAAGAAGGCCTTCGGGGCGGTAGAAGCCTCCCATGCGGTAACCATTCATGAAGAAGACGAAGCCCCTGGTATCCTTCACGCCTTCTTCATTATAATGCTTCACGAAGGCATAATCACTCTGAAGCTCGTAAGGCAACCCTGACACCTTGTTCTGGGGACTGAGGATTGTTGGTGTCCTTATCACCAGATAAGAGGCCATTACCTATGGAAATGCACCAATTTCCATGACATATTTGCAAAGAAAATGCGAGAATGTCAGAAATTTTATGACGTTCCAGTAAGTGATCCCCAAGCCACTGCTACATCAATGCAAGAGGAGAACCTCCCAACACAAGACGTTCCTAACAATGATTCAGCCTCTACTGAACCCTTGAATTCCCATCCATGGATAGTCCACCACGGGCGAAGCAGACTCAAGTCCTTGTTGTGAGAAGAAGTTCACCAAGCTAAGGCTATTTACAAGCCTAGCAAGACGAATCAAACACCACCTCAAAAAACCAGCACGAGACGGGCACCAACGGCTGCTCACTGGAGAAATAAGATGGTTCAATTGTCAGTTGAGAAGTAATTTCTCAAGCCCCTTCCCCGACTGCCAACCTTACTGGATTATATCCCTAGCACGATCGTCCTTCCTTCTCATGAGGGTGGCGACATTAAAAGCACTCCCCAACGGTCTAAGCAAGGGAAAGACCTAAAAGAATCCCTGCACACGTCTAACTCTGGTGATAATGTAAAAATCCGCCTATATCGATCCGATGAGGGGAACGACCTTATAAGTCCCCCACTTTCTGACCCTTCTTCTTCTTCTAATTCTCATCTCTCTTCTCCTATGTCTCCTGCAGGTACAACCATGAAATGTCCAGATTTTGAGGCTCTCAATAGAGAATTCGAAGGGATCGACAAAAGTAGGATGCAATGGAAACGATTGAGAAAGACCATGGCACAGTCCATAGGATTCCTAACGGTTGCTGACGCTCTGGCAGCTAAAGCCAAAGCAGAGCCACCCTCTTCAAAGAAGCATAAGAAGTCAAATTCAAAGAAACCTCAGTGGCCCCTTGAGCCTAACTTTGAACATAGATTAAGAGAATCAAGAGGGCAGAGCTTCTATTCTCAGGAACCTTGCTACATGATACAAGTTTGTGAAGTACTAGCCAACACGGGACAAACATTACACCCATGCAAAGATCATGTGATTCGTACGAGGACACTTCTTACTTCACAATCGTCGAATCTCAAATGCCCTGTAAACTCTAAGTCGAACTCCTGGAGCCTGAGATGCAGTCCATGTTTACGGAAGATCATGTTGTTCCTGAACCTGGGGAAGGTGCAGAAATTATGATCCACTCTAGATCGTTATTGGAGGCAGAGATGTTAAGGACATGGGTCTCTACGCCTGAGGTCGATCAAAAGACCTATGAAAACAACGATGAAGAGTTGCAAGAGGCTCAGCAGAACCTTGAACTCAATCAAGGGAGAATGAAGACGGCGTTTGATAAGTCAGTCAAGGTTGGCTCATTTGCCCATGGGGATCTAGTTCTAGACGTCAAAAGGCCGATTGTTATGCATGAGCGTCGTAAAGGGAAGTTTGAACCCAAGTGGGAGTGTCCCTTTATAGGAAAAAAGGTCTCGCCAAATGGAGCTTACATATTAGCACATCCTGATGGAGAGGAGGCAATGCCCCCTATCAATGGGCGATACCTAAAGAAATATTATTCGTAATGCATATTCAAGAAAAGAGACTCAGTGCAAAACAGGCAAGATAGTTCAAACAAAGTCTAACTATTTATTGCTGTAAAAATGAGTTACAATTTACAAGTTAAAAAGCCGGTTATTAGGGAGGTTGCAACTCTCATGCATCTAAGGATAAGACGACGGTTACAAACCAAAATCTATAGTTTCGTTCTTGCATATGAGGATAAGAGGACAGTTACAAGCCAAAAGAATTTCTCTCCTCATGAATTGCTCTCCAGAAGAAGCAAACCCACGAAAGAAGCACCCTCATCATGAATTAGAAGAAAAGCCACTTGGAGAGTCAACTTCAATTCATCTTTTTTGAGTCCCACCGAAGAATTGCTCTCCCAGAAGAAGTAAACATACGAAATAATTTCTCTCTTAGAAGAAGCAAACCCACCAAAGAAGAACCCTCATCATGAAGAAGAAGCAAAACCACTTGGAGAGTCAGTTTCAATTCATTTGACAAGTGCCACCATAGAAGGACAGTTACAGGCCAAAAGAAGGAGCCAACCATTTCTGAGTCAGCTTCAATTCATCTGATGAGTACACCAAACATACAAAGTAGACTTCTTTGGAAAAGAATTGGCTATGGAGATCATACCCTGTTCACAGCGGATGCCTTTCCACATAACAACATTGACTTCACTGTTGTGCTAGAGGACTTGGCTTCCAACAGGCATCAGAGGCCGGGCCTTACCACTGGTCACCATCCTTTGCCTACTCATGTCAGTGTCATCGCTAAGCGAAGCAATTCCTACATGTAACTTACTGCCACATGCAAGTGGCACTGTGCGTGTCATCACGTGCCACATGCACTGATGAGTGTCGTCTGAAGTCAGTGACGGCTGCGCTTCCAACTCCTAGTACCGGCTACCTTTCTTGAGGATCAGCACCGACCATGTCAGTGTCGGTTACATTTCTAACCTTCAGCACCGGCTGTGCCAGTGCCAATCGTGTCAGCGTCGGCTACGTCACTGTCGGCTGTACTTTTATTAGCGCCAGCTGCCTATCCAAAGTCAGAGCCGGCCATGTGTTTCACCACGGCTATTCACCTCTCGATGACTCCTTGTTTTCCGCATCTCTTCACCTCCCGAGACTCCTTGTTATCAAGGCCTAAATCCCTTTGCCTCCCCAACGGTTGCATGATTTCCAAGCGCAATTATTCGCCTTCCCCACGACGGTCCACCTTCAGTGACCATTCCATTCCTTGACCCTTCGATTTCTCATCAGAATTATTTCCTACACAATCAGAAAGTCACCAAATCCTAGCCAAGAAACCTCTGCAAGCCCACCAAAGACATCGGGAGACCACCTAAGCCCCCGGAAAAACTCCCAAAGCACGTGAAAATGCCCACTATTGCACTTCCCGCCTCTCCAACCCACAAAATCACGGTCGAAACTCTCATGTTTCCTGAAAAACTCCCCAGAGAACTATCTTTTCTAGCTCCCTTCCTGCAACTTCACCAATCCCCGTCAAAAACTTCTATCAGTCTTGCCTAAACCTTCCTTGTAAGGCTTGCCGAAACACTTGATATCTTGCCAGAATCCCCTTGCTTGCTGGAGCTTCCACCGAGAACCCTCTACTCACTGTTAAATTTTTTTTTTAAGTTTTTACCTTCAGTGAAAAGTGGGGAAAATGGGGTTTTACCCCCTTGTATAGCCAACACTACCTTAAAATGCTCCTCACAAAATGGGAATCCCCAACCACGTCCAAGGGAAGCCGACTCTCATCGCTGCCTGTAAAATTCCAACAAACAGGGTAGACCAGGTCGAGCTTTAACCTAAGGCCTGGGTAAAGTTTCATTTTTTGCCTCATCAAATGCCATGCAACACAGACCAGGGCCGGGTCAAGCTCGGGTCATGGCTCAAATATCAATCCATACCAACGTCGGCTACACAGTCGAAGTGACGTAGCACAGATTGTGTTTCAACAACCACAGCACTGGCTGTATGCTCGGCA
Source organism: Amborella trichopoda (assembly GCF_000471905.2). The sequence continues at coordinate 2,270,236 of NW_006499207.1, read as the reverse complement.
ACTCAGCACCGGCTGTGTTCAAAGCATGTGCCATCCTCAGTGTCGGCTGTATTTTTAAATCTAGCGTTGACTGTGTTTTTAGCAATCTAACAACAGCTGAGTGGTTAAGAAGCAGTGTTAGCTGTCCTCAGCGCCCGTTGCATTTTCGATGACTTATCACCAGCTGAGCACTCACAAGAAATAATGGTTGTTGAACCTGACGCCGGCTGTATTTTAAGCAGCCTAGGCCAAAACCATGTGTGTCTTATTATTATTATCCCCAGGGAGGTTGCACCTTGACTTTGACCTATAGAACCGAGGTCGATCAAAATTAGGTCGTGACTTCACATCTCCAATAGGAGAGCCATACTCGTACAATAGCATGTTATCCCCAGTGGAGTTAAGGTCATTTTTGTTGTTGCAACCCCTAGTGGTGCCTCACAATTATTTATTCTGTCCTTAAGGATATAAAAGACCCACATTTTTCTCCTAATCCCTAGTGAAGTTTGATTTCGTTCGCCATCCCTTGCTGGGCCACCATCTCCATCAGAGCCCTCTTCTTGTGAATGGCCTTAACCACTTTTTCCCTAGGGAGTCGGATTGCCATCCACAAATTTATTCCCCATGGAGCTCCACCTACATGGCGACCCACATTATGGTCAAGATGCATAACCCTAAATTGCACCGTCCAAACTATATGACCTTAAACTATAACGGAGGTCTAGTTGCATGACTTTAAAACTGCATAGCTATGGTCTAGATGCACGACCCTAAACTACATGGTCCAAACTATATGACCTTAAATTGTAATGGAGGTCTAGTTGCATGACCTTAAACTACATGGTCCTGGCTACATGACTTTAAAACTGCATAGCTATGGTCTAGATGCACGACCCTAAACTGCACGGTCTAAACTCTATGACCTTAAACTGTAGCAGAGGTCTGGATGCACGACCTTAAACTAAATGGTCCTAATTGCATGACTCTAAACTGCAGCACCGCAGTCTAAACTATATGACCTTAAACTGTAGCGGAGGTCTAGTTGCACCACCTTAAAACGCATGGTCCTAGCTGTATGACTTTAAAACTGCATAGCTATGGTCTAGATGCACGACCCTAAATTGCACGATCTAAACTATATGACCTCAAACTATAGCGGAGGTTTGGATGCACGACCTTAAACTACATGGTCCTAGTTGCATTACTCTAATCTACAGCACCACGATCCAAACTATATGACCTTAAATTGTAGTGAAGGTCTAGTTGCACGACCTTAAACTGCATGGTCCTAACAATATGACTTTAAAACTGCATAGCTATGGTCTAGATGTATGACCCTAAAATTATAGTACACTTCCTAGCCACGTGATGTTAAAAGGCTCAATACCACGGTCCAAACTATATGGTCTAGTTGCACGACCTTAAACTGCGTGGTCCTAGTTGCATGATTTTAAACTGCATAACTACAATCCCAGTTGTATGACCCAAAACCATAGTACATGTCCTAACTGCATGAAGATAAACTACTTTGCACAGGTCCCGGGCGTATGATCATGAACTCGCCCTTGCGTACACGCTCACACCTTTTTACGTGCATCTTCATGCACGTCTTCCTTAATCGACCCATGCGTGTGCACTACCTCTCTAATGTGTCCATTCATTTCATCATCCTTCATCATTTCGTAGGGAGTCTCACCCGCGCTCACAAAAAGGCGAACCATCCTGCCACCTATACTCATTGCAAGCTAGTGGGTCACCATTTTTCACCCACCTTTCATAGCTCATCCATCTTTCATAGGTAGCCTCGTGCCATCTCCCCAAAAACGTGAGCTAAAACCATTATCACACTCACTCCATGGCTTCTACCAACTGCCATCAATCTCCATTATGGTCCAACTGTATGACCTTAAACTATAGTGCACATCCTGACAGCATGACGTTAAAAGGCTTTGCACAGGTCTTGAAGGCATGACCTTAAACACGCCTTCACAAAAAAAATAAATTAAATAAAGGGCATGGTGAATACCTTAATAAGGGAACACCATGAGTAAAAATGATAGACGAGCATGGTCATGAAACCATGAGTAAAAGAGTTCTGTGAATAAAACCCGAGCACGGTGAAAACCCGAAAGGGCATCGTGAGTAAAAATGGAAGAATAAGTGTGAACATGGTCGTAACGTCATGGGTAAAAGAGTTCCAAATAAAAAGAAGTTGGTGAAAACTGTCTCTACGACGCTGCTCCCCAAGTTCAAGTGAAAATCCACAAAGGATGCTTGGACCAATAAACAGGTTGATGTAGCGCTCGCCTCAACAGGCAGCTTCAGCACACACTCAAAAAAAGAAAAAAATCCCTAGTGTTATAATACCAGGGTCCAAAAATACGACCTCTAAGGAAAAGCTTCCAACAGCCTGAGTGCAGGTCTAAAAAGGACTCGAAGGACATAATACTCGCCAAGACGGCAAGACAAGTCTCATGAAAAAGAGCATCATTCCCAAGAGGCTATAAAACACACTCTCAGATGCCGAAGACGCCTTGAGAAAGCTAAGTTAACCATGACTTTGGAGCGACAATCAAATGATTATCGTAGCTACAAAGCAGTGTGTAGGGATGGTTATACCCAAAGTTAGTTATCTTGATAAACTGAGGTACCCTACCCTCCAAGGAGAAAATGGTGCACGACGCAGATGAGAGCCAACAAAAGGCTCTTTAGCACAACAAACAAACAAGAAAGTCACTCCAATGAACCAAAGATGCCCCAAGAAGGCTAAGTCAACCATGACTTTGAAGCAGTAATCAGATGATTGTCATAGCTGCAAAGCAGTGGATAGGGGTGGTTATACCCAAAGTTGGTTATCTCGATAAAGTGAGGTACCCTAACCTCGAACAATGCTTCCATACATCTGAGCATCCTAGTTACACCATGGTGTGAATCTCCTTTGCATTCACACGATCCTGTGGCTAAGAAGAAAAAAGTAATAAAGCCAAAGGAAATTTTCTGAATATTTTTCGTCCCGATTCTAAGTGTAAAATTCGGTGGAGCAAGTTGTTTAAACAATTTTTTTAGCACCTTGGTCCCCGATGCGGAATAAAGAGGAAGTAGGTCAAGAAAGCCTATAAAACATTGGAAATTTTGACAGTCTAATAATGGCCCCATAATTGGTCAAGATCTTCATCAGCACTTTAAAAGGCCATTTGCCAAGTTTTATCGCGACCAGATATGTCTAAGGCAGTAAACACAAAGAAACAATTTCCAAAAAAATTGACGTCTAGCATCCTGAAATGGACTCCGTAACTAGATCTATATTTTTGGTGCATCAATGTGCTATGGGACCACTACCATTGGATCCATCACAGTCGAAAACCCAGTTTTCAGCTTAATCGGACACTCTAGGACTAAGTTATGAGTAAAATACCAAATGGGGTAAGCCGCACACTATTCCCGTGTGGCCACCTTACACCAAAACACCATTAAAGGTGGTTGTTTTTACAGTCACGGGTAATGACTTTCGGGGCCTATATCTCACGCGTTCCAAGTCGGATCACTCTCAAATTTTGTGAGCATGTTCGTCTCATCAAGACGAGCAATTTCATATGTGGTACGCCCCATGACGATGCTCGATCATAGAAAAAACCTAGAGAGAAGTTGCTGATCCGTGAAGAAAATTACAAAATATTCAGCAGCAGGACACCTCACTCGAGTGGCAAAATCATGACGCTCGCACACCTGATCGACATGAAACCAATTGCATTATGTGCGTGAGGTCTGTGGCTAGCTTTACTTAGAACCCTAAGTAAATGAACGGTTGGATTTCACACATGGAGGCATCAAATCTACTCTAAATTCTTGCAACCAGATTTCAAGATTCCGGTAAAAAACTCAAGACGACGAAATCTTCACCCAAATACGAAATCGAGCTGCGTTTGTTGGAATGTGATCATGATGGCATGCTCAGTGTGATTCAGTGAAGAAACTGAAGAAAAACATAAAGAAATGAGCACACAATCGATCCAAAGTTTTCAAGATTCAAGCAAGTTTCAAGTTTCATAATCATGTCTCGTAGTTAGTATCAAATCGATCGCCATGCCAAGCCCCACAAGAAAACAATCATTTTTCGATCAAATGAGCATCAGATCATGGAAGATCCAGCAAGTGCTTGGCCAGTAACAGGGACTGTTTTTGAATTCCACACATTGTTAAGCAGGGGTAAAATAGTCCTTTTACACCCAATTTTAGAATTTCTTTTAATTCAATTAAATTGTAATTATCTTCAATTCTAGGTAGTTTTAGGACATCCACCCCTGTTTGGGCCCAATTTTATATGAGCATGTAAAGCCAAATTGTAAAACCCCCTTGGGTGCATTCTTAAAGATTCAATAAAGACTTCATTTTTGCTTAAGCTCGTGAGCACATCTTGGAGAGAGAGAGGAGAGAAGAAAAGGGTCGATACCCTTCGATAAGCTAACTTTCTCTCTCCTTCCCTCTTTCTCTCCTCCCATCTCTATCTCTCTTTCTCTCTCTTCTTCTCATCTTTATCTCTCTTTTACTCTCTTATTCTCGTCTCTTTCTCTCTCTTCTTATCGTCTTTATCTCTTTTTCTCTCGTCTTCTCATCTCTATCTCTCTTTCTCTCTCTTTTTCTCATCTTTATCTCTCTTTCTCTCCCTTCTTCTCATCTTTATCTCTATTTCTCTCTCTTCTTCTCGTCTCTATCTCTCTTCCTCTCTCTTCTTCTCGTCCCTATCTCCTTTCTGTTATTCTTCTTAAAACACAGCCAGCAATGCTTAGCATCAATTGTGTCTTTCTCTCCCCTCTCTTCTTAAAACACAATCGGTAATGCCTAACATTGACTATGTCTTTCTCTCTCCACACTTCTTAAAACTACAATCGACGATGGCTAGTGCCGATTGTGTCCTTCTTGCCCTCCCTCTCTAATACAGCCGACGATGCCTAACACCGACTATGTTCTCTCTTTCTCCTTCTTGCCCCTTTCTCTAACACAGCTGGTCTATATCTCTCTCTTCTTATTATCTCTATCACTTTTTCTCTCTCTTCTTCTCGTCTCTATCTCTCTTCTTCTCATCTCTATCGCTCTTTCTCTCTCTCTCTTCTCATCTCTATCTCTCTTTCTCTCTCTTCTTCTCATCTCTTTCTCTCTCTTTTTCTTATCTCTATCTCTCTTTCTCTCTCTTCTTCTCATCTCTATCTCTCTTTCTCTCTCTTCTTCTCATCCCTATCTCATTTCTATTATTCTTTTTGAAACACAATTGATAAGGCCTAGCACCGACTGTGTCTTTCTCTCTCCTCTCTTCTTAAAACACAACTAGTAATGCCTAGCATTGATTGTGTCTTTCTTTCTCCTCTCGTCTTAAAAAATACAGTCGGTGATGCATAGCACCGATTGTGTCCTTTCCCCCTCTCTCTCTAATACAACCGACGATACCTAACGTCGATTATGTCCTCTCTCTCTCCTTCTTGCCCCCTCTCTTTCTAACACAGCTAGCAATACCTAACGCTAACTGTGTCATCTCTTTCTCCTTCTTACCCCTATCTCTCTAACACAACTGGCGATACCTAGTGTCAACTGTGCCCTCTCTCTCTTCTTCTTCTAACACAGCCGGCGATTCTTAGCACCGATTGCGTCTTCTTTCTCTTCTTCTTCGAACATAACCGGCGACGCCTCGCGTCTATTGTGTCCTTCTCCCTCCTCTCTCCTTCCTTCTCTCTTCTCTCAGACTCTCCTCCTTCTTTCTTTTCTTTCCTCTCTTTCTTTCTCTTCTCCTCTTATTCTCTCTTTATGATTTCCTTGCCTTCTGTTATCCTTTTGTTTGACTAAGAGGGGTTGAAATTAGCCTCTTATGATAGCCCTGTCATCTCAGCGTATTGTTGTTGTGACAGAATTATTGTGCCCTCTTTATTGTCACGACAAACTAACCATCGTGTCTAGCTAGTCAGTAATGGTATTGACGTCTAGTAATAACTCTATTGAGCCGGTCTGAGTTATCGAGCTCGTTTTATTGCCACTTCAGAACAATTACCTACTAGCTTAATCATTGTGTTGATCTACCCGCCTAGTCAAATTCTTCTCTCCCCCATCTTCCTTATCTTATTCTTCTTTTCTTCTTATGAATGTGCACGCTTGTGTATATTCACCAAAGAGGCAAGGTGAGGTCTATAGACCCAGCTGTCCTATGACATTTGTCATATATGTGTGATTGCAAAAAATATGAGAATACAAGCCAAGAGAGGCGATTCCAAGCCATTTTTACGACTAGGGGGCTTTCTTCGTGATCTAAGAGGGTGCCCATGCGAGCTAGCCTGAGTAAGTCCCGAACCCACCTTAAATTCCTCTCTCATTAGTTGGTAATACATGCCCTAATTTTCGAACGAGGTTCCCGAGAGAACGATCTCAAAATGTCCTGTCTCCCCAAAAACCCGAGACACGTGCCTCCTGATCATCCAGATCTGGAAGGTGAGATTGAGGCACCTAACGAGCGGTACTCATCATCGCACATGACATTCTCTTCCTTTTCTTATCTCCTGGAACATGAACAGTGAGTTGGGCCTCAACCCGATTGATGGGCCAGGCCTCTGTCCAAGTTTATCTTTCTCATGTCATGGACGGTGGAAGTCCATTACCGTCCATATTTCACTCTTTTTTCTCTCTCATGTCATGGACGGTGGAAGCCTATCATCATCCATGTTTCTTCCTCTTTCCGTCTCCCCTGTCTTGAACAGTAACGGTCATCGTCGTTCATGACTTGTCTCTCTCATCTCTTTCTTTTCTCCCTTATCATGGACGGTGGAAGCTCATCACCGTCCATGTTCTCTCTTTTCTCTCTCCCTTGTCATAGACAGCGAGAGCCATCGCCGTCCATGTTCTTTCTCTTCTCTCTCCCTTGTCATGGATGGCGGAAGCCCATCGTCATCCATGTTTTCTTCTCAATTCTCTCTCCTTTATCATGAACGGCAGAAGCCCATTGCTGTCTGTGTTTCTTCCATCTCTCCTCTGTCATGAACAATGGAAGCCCATCATCGTCCATGTTTTCTTCTTTATTCTCTCTCCTCAGACATGAACGGCGAAAGCCCATCGCCGTCTGTGTTTCTTTCTTCCCTCTCTCCTTTGGCATGGGTGATGGAAGCCCATCGCCATCCATGTTTCCTTCTTCTCTCACTCCTTTGTCATGGACAACGGATGCCCATCATCGCTTGCGTTTTCTTCTCTCTTCTCTCTCCTTTATCATGGACGGCAGAAGCCCATTGTCATCCATGTTTCCTTTTATCTTCTCTCTCCTTTGTCATGGATGGCGGAAGACCATCGCCATCCAGGTTTCCTTCTCTTTTCTCTCTCCTTAATCATGGACAGCAGAAGCCCATCACCGTTCATGTTTCCTTCTCTTTTCTCTCTCCTCAGTCATCAACAGTGGAAGCTTATCACCATCTATGTTTCTTCCCCTCTCTCTTCCTTCTAGCTCTTCCTTTGACTCACTTCTTCACTTTTGTCTCTTCTTTCTTCTCTCTTCTTTTTCTTCTTTCTCTCTCTTCTTCACTCTCTCTCTCATTCCCTCCTCTGTCTCTTTCAACCTTTCTTTCTCTTCGCTCTTCTTCCTCTCTGCTCTTCTCTTTCCCTCTTTTCTTCATTCTTCTCTCTTCCCTCCTTTATTCTCTTCTCCTCTTTTCTTCTTCTTTTCTCTTCTCTTCTACTCTACTCCCTTCTTCTCTTCTTCTTTTCTCTCTTCTCATCTTCTCTCTTAATCTCTCATCTTTTTCTTGTTCTTCTCGTCTTCTTTTTCCCTCTTCTTTGTCTTTCTTTCTTCTTTCTTATATCTCCTACCTTTCTTATATCTTTTCTTCTCCCTGTCTCCATTTCTTTCTCGTTTGACCAAGGGAGGCTAAGTCTAGCACCATCATGGTGGTCTTGTCGTCGCGGAGTATTGTCTTCGTGCCGGTCTGAGTTATCGTGCCTATCTTGCTGTCACGACAGGCTAACCATCCTGTCAAGCTGGTTAATGTTCATTATGTCGTCAAGTAGTATTGCTGCTGTGCCGGTTTGAGTTATTGTGCCCATCTTGCTACCACGTCTGGTTAATCACTTACTGATCTAGCTATTATGCCAGTCTAGCTGCTTGGTCAAATTCTTCTTTTCCTTTACCTCTATTCTATCTCTTTATTCTCCTCTTATCACTCCAATCTTCATCTCATTCCTTGTCTTTCTTCTCTCGAATGTGCGTGCCTGTATGCATTCGCTCAAAGATAAGGTGGGATCCCTTGGCCCACTGGTCTTGTAAAATTAACCATATGTGTGTGATTGCGGAAACATGAGAGTACAGGTCAAAGGAGGCAATTTCAAACCAGTTATACGACTAGGGGGCTTTCTGCCGTGATCTAAAAGGGCATCCATACGAGCCAGCCCGAGTGAGTTACAAACCCAGGTGAGGTATGTGTCACCACACATTAAATTTCTCTCTCATCAGTTGGTATACATGCGCTTATTTTCTAATAAGGTTCTCGATAGAGCAGCCTCAAGTCCCGGGTATTCCTTGAAACTCGAGACATGTGCCGCTAGGTCATCCCAACCCGGAGGGCGAGATAAAGGCACATAACTAGTGTCAACAGGTTAACTCGAGCCAGAGAGCGAGATCGAGGCACCTAACCACCATCACCTCCCTATAGTGCTGCAATCGCCCCTTTGAATCAGCTACACGGGTCTGTAATAGAGAGATCTTGTCCCCAACGTTCTGGATCTCTTCTTTTATCTCCTCCTCCTCCCTCATGATTCGGGCATGGTGAGAAGAAATTCTCTCTCTTTTTTCCTCACGACCCCTCACGAGGATTTCGCAACTTCGCCCTCAGGGAGGCCAGACGCATTGAGTAAGACGTTCGCACCGACTTGTCCGTCGAGTGGGCCTTAGTCCCCCCCAATCTATGAGCTTCTGCAGCAGCTCCTGTACTCGGTCGAAAGTCTCTGCATCCAAGCCCACGGCCCACCGACTGTCCGTACAAGCCCTAACACCCTCAATCCCCTTTTGGAGGTAAAAAAGGGGGCATTCCTTCAATCTCTACAGTCCCGTCTAGAGCATCTCTCGCACGGTCTGTGCCCTTAACCCAACCCCAGCGAAGCCAAAGAACGTCAAGGGGGCCTAAGGGCTAAAGACTCGGAGGGAGCAACAGGAGGCTCTGAAGAGGGCTCGCTAGCTGTCCACTAACTTTCGATACCAGCTAGCACAGAGACCATTGGGGACGAAGCTAAGGTTGCATCAGCAACAAAATTCACATGTTTCGCTGCTGTCAAAAGAAGGGGCGAAGCCAAAGGGGTAAGGTTAAAAGAAAAAGGTGCACTAGCCATGCGACCAGACCCAAACAAGCAACATTACTTAGAGGGGAGGGTAGATTCCAGTCAGCCATGACCCTACTCAAAAGTGCTGCTTTGAAAAGAGGCGAACGTTGAAAAGGAGGCTTGAAAATAGGGAACCAATGGTGTTTGCTTTTACTTGGGTCCAGACCCTGGGTAAAAGCAAAGAGCAGACCACCCTCAATTTATAAAGACGGGCAGCAGGAGGGCTAACCAATGGGTAGCCCCCACCAATCGCAAAAGAACGCCAATGACACACGAAGCAAAGCATCTGAGGCCAGGTAACGAGGTGCCACCAGTATGAAAATCGAAGCGTCACATGAGCAGGCGCCACTCGCCTCAAAGGTACGGTTGTACGAACGGCACACGAAACAACATGCCACACGTAATCGAACTATTGTACGACATCGATGTCGCCCCTCTCTCCCTACATTAACTACTCTGCATGCACAAAATGGCCCATCAGAAATGGCACAACCACCGCAAGGGCCCACTCAGAGCACCTAGGGCATGCCTCTGAACCACTGTGCTTTGCGAGCAAGCGAACCTCATTCCTTATCTCACCAACATAGAGGACCCCCTTGCAGTCCTCCTTCCAAAAAAAAAAAAAAAACGGTGTCTTGCAAAAATCGGCAACAACGCATTCCCAAAGGGTTGGGATAAAAATTCACAAGAACATCTCAACCATCGTCACGCAGCAAGCAGCGATCACCCCACGGGTAGAATGGACACCCCATCGACCATTCCTTATCCCCATCATAAGCAAGGATAAGGGTTGCGTCGGCCCATAAAAGAGGGAGAGAAAAAGAAGTGTCACACAAAGGCGTGCAAGGCGATGACAAACGGCTAGCTCAAGAAAAGAGGGAAGTTTATTTCATGAATGTAAAATATTATAGAATTGCAGTTACAATAAATAGTAGCTATGAATGTTTGAAGACATTTTTCAGCACCATGGGTCCTCGACGCGGAATAAAGAGGGAAGCCGGTTCATAAAGCCTGACAAATAGTGGAAATTTTGATAGTCTCAGAATGGCTTCAGAACATGTCAAAATCTTCATAAAGACTCTTGCCAACATGTCTCAGGCAATGTAGACTGAGAAACATTTTCGGTAGAATCAGCCTCCAGTACCCTAAAACGGACCCCTGTAATTGGAACCCTACTTTTGTAGCATCAAACAACTGTGGGGACAACATCATTGGAACCGACACGGTTGACCCCTAGGGTCAAATTTTAGCTTAAACAGACACTTAAGAAAGAAGTTATAAGCAAAAGATCGAAACAGGAGGGGCCACACATTTTTCCTGTGCAGCCACCCAGCAAGAAATCACCATTAAAGGGAAAGTCACAAACAGTGACTTGTGATGCTCATATCTCACTCGTCCAAGTTCAGATCATGCTCAAACATGTTGGAGCATATTCGTCTCTTCAAGATGAGCATTTTGATATGTGGTACGTCCCATGACGACGCCCGAACAGAGAGAAAAGCTAGAGAGAAGTTGTCAAGTGAAGAAAGATGTAGGAACATCAGTAGCGACCCACCTAGCTCGAGCGGCCAAATCACGGCCCTCAAGCATCAGATCTACGTGACACAGTTTTATCGTATGCGTAAGGTCCAGGGCTACCATTGGTCCGACCCCGTACATGATGAACTGTCAGATTTCGAACACAAAGCTAATAAATTGACTAAAAATTCCAACACCAGAATTCCAGATTCTGGCAAAAACTCCAAAGTTGCAAAATCTTCCTCCAGGCACAGAATTAAGCTGCGTTCATTGCCACGTGATCGTGACAGCATGATTAGTATGATCCAGTGAAGAAATCATAGAAAAACATCAAGAAACGAGCCTACTATCAATCCGAAGTTTTCAAGATTCATCCAAATTTCGAGTCACATGATCGTGGCTTAAAAAAATGATCCACGGTTTGAAATTGTTATCAAATAGATCCTCATGCCAAGCCCTACAAGAAAACAATCATCTTCCAAACAAGCTGGCACCAGAGCAACCCCGGATCATCCACGAAGGATCACGCACATTCTAGGGCAGCAGTAGGGACTGTTTTGAAATTTCATGAATTGTTAGGCAAGGGCAAATCAGTTATTTTGTACCCTACTTTCTTATTTTATTTAATTCAAATAAACCTTAATTATAATCAATTAGGGTTAGTTATGGGTGATCCACCCGTGTTTTAGCTCTAGTCTATAAAACGATGCTACCTCTCATTGAGAAGTGGATGGAAAATCATTGTAACGACGCTTTACGTTGAGCAATAAAATTTGATAGTCTTCCTTGAATTCGTGGGTGCAAGAGAAGGGAGAGAGAAAGTTTAAAGAGGTAACCCTCCTACTCTCATTGTATTTTCTCTCTCATCCCTTCTTCTCACTTTTTGGTTTGCTTCTTCTCTTCTTCTCTTTCTTCTGAGTTTTTCTTAGAGGCCATGCATGGCAGTGGCACTGTCATCCATGCCTCTTTACCTCTTCCTCTTCCTGTGACTTCACAGGTCGTGCATGGCAATGACAGTGCCATGCGCGAGCTTCTTTGTCCCTCTCTCCCTTTGTCTCTATCTTTCAAATTAATTTTACAGATGGCGCTGCTCATCATCATCTGCAGGTGTGTCCTCGACGTCCCGTGTAAGCGTGGATGGCGATGCCTATCGCCGCCGGCAAGGGTATCACCCTAATGTGCATCTATCGCAGACAGTGATGCCTATCGCCACCCCCGAAGGGTCACGTAGATGCCTATCGCTCGTAAAGGGTCAAGTTGATGCCTATCACCGATCACAGGCTTCCCTTGTGCCCTGTGTCTATCACAGATGGTGATGCCTACCGCTGCCTACGAAGCGTCGCGACGATGCATATCGCTGTCTGCAGGCTTCTCTTGCGCCTTGTGCCTATTGAATGGCGATGCCTATCACCAACCGAGAATGGTCACTGCGATGACTATCGCCATCCACAGGTTTCTTTCGTGCGCTCGGTGCCTATCCTCGTCTGCAAGCTTCTCTTGTGTCCCACACTTATTGTTGTGTGCTTCACAAAAACCTATCACCGCCCGTGAAGGTTTGTGTTGCCTTCTCATGTTGCCAAGGCCGATGACTAATGTCGTCTGCAGTTCGCTGCTTGCCCCTTTCGTCGTGAGCAGCAGTATTCAACGGCGTCCAGGGATCGCGACACTGTTACTCCATGGCTATGGGTGGCGATGCTTAGCATTGTCTGTGACCTTCCTCCTTCCCCATCTCATGCCTTCTCTTCATTCTCTTTTATTCTCTTTTCTTTTCTTTCTACTTGACTAAAGTGTAGACTCAGGCTAGCTCTGTCATAACGGTCTGGATGCTGAACAGTATTGTCCTCACTCTGGTCCTGAGTACCATGCCCGTCTTGTTGCTACACCAGATTATGACAGTCATATCGACCTTAGCTTCAAGTAGTATTGTTGTCACGCCAGTTTGAGTTACCGTGCTCACCTTGCTACCACTCCGAGTTGGTCACTGTACTGGTCCAGCTATCAGGTTAGGCTCGTCCCCTTGTCAAGTCCTCTTCTCTTTTCTCCTCTTATTTAAACTCTTTTCTTCATCACCCTAACTTCTCATCTTCTCTACGAATGTGCATTGCCCTAAGACAAGGGTGGGTCCTTTTGCCCACTGGTCTTGCAAATTAACCATGATAGAGCTCTGCAAAAAAGAAAGAGATTGCACGTCAAGGGAGGCCATTCTGAACCAGCTGAAGCAACTGGGGTGATTTATGTCGTGATCTAAGATGGCGCCCATGCAAGTAAGCCTGAATAAGTCGCGGACCCAGGTGAGGTTGGTCCCCACCTCATGTTTTAAAATTCGTCTCTCAGCAGTTGGGCACCTGCCCTTGTTCTGTGAACAAGGTTCTCGAGAGAGCTATCTCAGGTCTCAAGTCTTCCAAACCCGAAGCATGTGTCTCCCGATCAACTAGATCCAGGGAGGCGAGATCGAGGCATCTAACCAGCATGGTGACACCACTGAGGATTTACTACCCCTCTGTCGGTTCTCTCTTACTTGATCGGCATCACCTTTTATTTTCTGCATTGAATTACATGGCATCCGGGTTATTCAACCCATTTATTCGAGTTGGGGATTTTCTCATCCTTGCACTCCTGACCATCCTGGGGGAGAGAGCTTCTCAAGCCTTATTCCCCGCACTCCTCCTGAGTCAGGACTCAAAGTCCAGCTCCCAGGTTCTCTCCTGGATTAGTGCAAGGACTGACTTGAAAGTCCCTAACTCCGCACTTTCTAGTCGAGGTGGTCCTCCACCCAAGCCTTTCGCATGGGTAGCACGTTTGCTACCACCCACAACACACACCGTGCTACTGGCAAGTCCCTTATCAGTAACATTACTAAGGTACGCTGAAAGGCTACCTTGTTCGTTTTCGTAAAAGGAAAGCAGGTCATTATCACTCCTAAGGGTCGCCACAAGGCTATCCCCAATACTCCTTCACCAACCCGAACCTTTATGCTTAGAGGCTCGACACACCGAGAAGAAGAACTTGGGGCCTCCACCTCTCGCACACACCTAAAGGCTCGTGGTCCAACAACTTGAGCCACACCTCGGGGCAACTTCCATGCTGCCTTGAGCTCGCATCCAAGGCTAGGCCTTCTCAGGCCGAACCCTGCATGCATCATGCATCTGCATCCCACAGCTCGGGGCAGTGCCAAATTTGTGCTAGCTTGAGCACACGAGGATCGACCACTTCATCCACCGTCTCAGCACATACAGCTTCTCCCTGTGATAGATAGGCTCCTACCCAATCCCTCACAGACACGAGCTCGTAGGCCTCGGCCTCCTAGGTCAAACCAGCTGATCGAGCTTGGGCTGACCCCCAAGTCACCTGAATGGCTACCTCTAAAGGTGCACACGAACTAGCTTCATAGGTTCCTCCCCGATCCCGACTCAGGCTAAGTCTTGAGCAAGTTCCTTCTCCTGACGCTCTTTCTTTGCCAGGCCAACACCTCGAGACCTAGTACTCAAAGGTTTTCCCTAAGAGTACTATCTTGAGTCAGCCACCTCAGGTTAACCATGCACCCGGACCTCACAAGGTAACTCGGGGCAAAGGCATGATGGCAGATAGAATCCTACAGACTACAAGTCAAAAGCTCAGATTGCCCTCTGTCCTTGGACCTCACTCTCGGCTCTAGTTGATAAACACAGCCCTCGCATGCTCAAGAAAGTTGGGGCAGCCCGAATCTCAAGCTCGATTCTGGAGTGAAGTCTATTGCAGCCTCAAGATCAAGTAAAAGAGAGGCCTGCAGCTCCTAATTAGAAAGGCCCCTAAGGCAATAGAGGTTACCACTCTTAATGACCTCCTGTCTCACAATCCCTTCTTCCCTCTTCAAATTCCAGAGATTGAGCTAGAAATCCAAGAATATTGCTCGGTGGTTACCGTTGCAGAAAAAGAATGAGCTGTCAAGAAGTCACGGTCTCAAGACTGTCAAGAACTGGTCTTCACACTGTCGGCGTACAAGACCTAGGTCCAGTCGGGGCTTGCTGAGCCTCCACAGACTGATCTACCGCGTATGGCTGGCTGACTCCGAAAGTCCACTACTTCACCTGGCTCTGACCCTCCAGAAGAAACAGTTAGAGTCATGGTGGTCGATGACCAGTTTGATGCTCAAGAAAAGCGGATGAACAGGTCCGAGGTGATGATGTTGTCCATTTTCGAAGAGATGGATCGCCTGGAAGCCTCCAGGTCCCCTACTTCTCCTCCTCAATATGAGGCCAACTCCCAGCCTGAAGAGAACACAACTCCTAGGCAAACTCCCCCACTGGCCTCCCAAGATTGCTCTACTCCTCGCATGGTTACACGAGCCGATATGGATTCCATAGTGACCCACAGCCTCAAGAACAAGATCCTGGGAATGGAAGGGGTGCCTCTCTACAGAAAGTCGTACCCCTCGTATATGGAAAGGTGTCATTTCCCCCAAACTATCAAAAAGTGAAGCTCCCCATGTTCAATGGTAGTACATCCCCACACCAGCATACTGGTCACTTTCAAGCGGCCTGTCGAGAGATGGTAACTAATGAGCGACTCCTTCTCCATCAGTTCGTCAAGACTCTCGAAGGACTAGCCTTCCAGTGGTATGCTCGGCTACCTCCACACTCGATACACACATGGCAAAAATAGAGCAATTGTTTTACTAGCACTTCTATGAAGCTCAGAGAACCTGGAAATAATCGAGCTCCTCACTTTTACTCAAGAACCTAGTGAGCTAGTCGATAAGTTCATCACCTGATAGAGACATTTGACAACCTATTATGCCACTCCCACGACTGAAAAAGAAGCAGTTCAGACCTATATACAAAATAAGCTACTCGAGATCGCCCTGCATGTTGAGGCTTCCAATCCACCCTCCATGTCAGAGCTCATCTCTAAAGAGGTTCGTATAAAGGTCTGTTCAAGCACCATGGTGGATCTCGTCAGCAGCCCTCTAACTCAGGAAACGACCGAGCAATGGAAATTCTCGCTCCAACAATCAGGGCAACCAGCAAAAAGCGGTGATTAGTGCAGTTGTTACCATGACTGACACTAAGAAAGACACCCCTCAAACCTTGGACCTCTCCAACGCACCAACACCTCAAGTTAGGGGCAAGCAGCAACAGTCCTATAACAAGGTCCTGCCCCTAACAATGTAAATCGAATTGACTACTGGATCCAGCACCAGAACAAGGTGTATCGCTTCGAGAAGGAGTGGGTTCCTGCTTTACTGTGGTTACTACTAGAATAAAACATGATCCAGCTTCCCAAGGTCAAAACCCCAAAGCAAAGCTGGACAGGAGACACACGAGGTACTACTCTTATCACAGGAGAGTAGGCCACCCCCCTCAAGACTGTTATATGCTCAAAGACATTATCGAAGCCCTTATTAACAAGGGTCAGATAAAGCTCGAAGATTTAAAGAAAGCATTCGAGGCAACTGAGGCTTCCCACATAGTAACCATTCAAGAGGATGACGAGGCACCCGCTGTTCTCCATGCACTATTCTTTGTAATGCTCGAAAAAGGTCTTGTCACGCCAAAGCCGACAAGGCAGCCCAAGTTCCTGCCTCAAGGAACTAAGAACCTCTGGTGTCTGTATCAATCGATACGAGGCCATGACCTGAGAGAATACACTGAATTCCACGAGCTCTTAGCAAAGAAGATGCAACAGTGTCAAGAAGTCCATAGTAACCTAAAAGGACATCCTCAAGTCCTTGCTCTACCAGTGCAAGAAGACCTCTTGACACAAGCCCAGGGAATTGTTGAGCAAGATCCTCTGTAAGCCCTCTTTGAGGAGATGCTCTAATAGGGTCTCGTCACTCGCAAACCCGCCAGGCAGCCTAGGCGCCTTGCCCAGGGTACAGAAAATCTCTGGTTCCCATATCACCAAGCATGGGGCCATGAGCTGAGGGAACGCTCTGGTCGAAGTTGTAGTCGCAGAGAAGATATAGACAACCCACATTGTTTGTGCCATTCTCCCAAAACGCTTCCAAGCCATCACTCCCATCCAAGAGGAAAGCCCAATATAGGTCCCCTATGAGCCTACATTAGACCCTTCAGGGCCATCAACTTCTCAGCCCTGGGAAGTCTATCATGGATAAAGTAGGCTCAAGTCCCTAAAGCGTGAGAAAGTCCGCCAAGCCAGGGCTACTCATCAGCCCGTCCTAACGAACCATACACCTCCCAAGGGATCCAAAAGGAGATGAGCACCTAGGTCAACTCACCGAAGGATTCACACTGCTTGGGACTTATCCACCATGGGTGACGATGTTAAAAGCATCTCCCAATGGTCAGAGCCAGGGAAAGACCTAAAATACCCCCTGCACACGTCCAATTTTGGCAATGATGTAAAACGCTACTGAGGACATTCGAACTCCACTTTTTCTTCTTCTCCTCCCTCCTCTTCTATCTCTCTCACATGTGCAATTCGACAATGCCCAGACTTCGACGCTCTAAACAGAGAGTTCGAAGGCACAAACATCAGTAGGTCACAGTGGAAGCGCCTAAGAAAAATGATGGCCCAGCGGCTGGATTCTTGACAGATGTTGATGGCTTAGCAACCCAAGCCAAGTCCGAGCCATCTACGAGCTCCTATTCCCACGAGGTTTATCACATGGTTCAAGTTCATAAAGGGCCACCCAGCTCGGGCAAGTACCGAGTGACCCCAAGCATGATGCTATGGACTCCATGTTCGAAGTTGACCCTATCATTGCTTGGTCCTGCCAGTGATCGAAAATCGTCTCCAACACTAGGACCCACCTAGAAGCCGAAATGTCAGGATCATGGGTCTCTACACTCAAGATTGATAAGAAGCATTCTGAATCCCCTGACGAAGAGTTGCAAGAAGCCCCAGAAGAGTGTGAGGAAGGTGGTCAGGCCATAACTGACGAGCTTGAAATGATAAACATAGGGGACAAGGCCTACTCAAGGCCAACTTTCATCTCGAAAAAAATGTCCCCAAAGGAGAAAGAAAGTTATATTTGCCTCCTCCAAGCAAATAGGGACTCTTCACCTGGAATTATCATGAGATGTTGGGGCTAGACCCTCAAATCGTTGTCCATCGTTTCCGTATTGATCCGACCATCAAACCCATAAAGCAGACATCAAGAAGATTTAGACCCAACCTTGAGATGAAAATCGTTGCTGAGGTAAACAAGCTCAGGCAAGCTAGATACATATGTGAAGTCAAATACCCAAGATGGCTGGCAAATGTTGTCATAGTCAAGAAGAAAAATGACTAAATCAGGGTCTGCATTGACTTTTGCAACCTCAACACTACTTGCCCCAAGGACAACTTCCCCATGCCGTTCACCGAGATGCTTGTTGACTCCATAGCTCATTGCCAGATCTTCTCCTTCATGGATGGGTATTCTGGTTATAATCAGATCAGGATGGCTCTCTAGGATGGAGAGGCCACTGCATTCTTAACCCCAAAATGTGTCGTTTGCTACATTGTGATGCCTTTCTGATTAAAGAACACCAGTGCCACATACCAGCAAGCCATGACAACCATCTTCAAAGATATGATGCACAAGGAGGTCAAGTGCTATGTGGATGACTTGGTGGTAAAGTCTGAAACAAAAGACGCTCACATGGAGGACCTTAAAAAGGTATTTGAGCGTATACGAGATCACCAACTCAAGATGAACTCCTTGAAATGAGCCTTTGGCATACGCTTGGGAAAGTTCTTAGGGTTCATCATGAGGTATCGCGAGCTTGAGATTGAACCAGTCAAAATCAAGGCGATCCAGGATATGCCGCTGCCTATAACCCTGCGTGAGCTTCAGTCTCTCCAAGGGTAGCTGGCCTACATTCGAAGGTTCTTCTCAAACCTCTCAGGATGATGCATGCCCTTTTCACACCTGCTGAAGAAGGACACTCCCTTCATATGGGATGAGGCGTGCCCAGTTGCTCTTGATGACATCAAGCAATACTTGTTGAATCCTTCGTTACTCTCCACGCGGATGTTAGGAAGGCCTCTCATCCTATATGTGGCCGCTCTTGATGAGTCACTTGGGGCACTCCTACCACAGAACAATGATGGGGGAAATGAAAAATCACTTTATTATCTCAGCCGCAAGATGCAGGGGGCCCAGAAAAATCTCCCCTTGGCTGTAAAGAGCCGCAACTTAAGGGGATTTATGAAAAAAGGAAGGATACTCTCAAGCCTTATCATGGCACGGTCAAATCTTATATGGCCCAGTTCGATAATTTCTACCTAAGTAATAACCCTAGAAGGCTAAACTTGTAGGTCAATGCGCTCTCAATGCTTGGGCCACCATTCAACTGTCTTCACCAGGGCCCATGCCTGTCTGGGTAATAGAATGGATACATGTTGACTTAAGAACAAAAGTTGATGCAGATGATGAGAGAGATGTTTTCCCTGAATGCCCGCCTTATCCATACAAAGCGCTCTTTACAGCCAAGGATGTCATTAAGGGGGAGCAAGAAATGTCCCGAGGTATAGAATCTAAGGTCGAGAAGCAGGAGCCTGAATTCTTCGACCCGATATGTGTAGAGGTCGAACAAGTGGAAGATTGGAGGGAGCCTATCATGAACTTCATAAAGCATGGAAGGCTACCTAAGGATCAAGTGGAACATATTGGCATACGATGGATGTCTACTAAGTACACCCTTCTTGATGAGGATGTTCTATTTCACCGATCATTTGATGGAATTCTTCTCAAATGCCTTTATGCACTGGAAGTAAATAAAGTATTGGAAGAAGTTCATTAAGGTATCTGCGGGCTGCACCAATCCGGCCCTAAGCGTTATACATAGCAAACTCGGCTATTATTGGCCTTCAATGGTGGCCAATGCCCAAAACTATGCTAAAAGATGCCTGGTGTTTCACATGCACTGAAGCCTCATCCATCAGCCCCCAAAGCCTCTCCATCCTACAGTGACATCATGGCTCTTTTCTTAGTGGGGCATGGACATTGTAGTACCCATTAACCCTCCTTCTACCTCTGGTCATGTCTTCGTTCTAGCGGCGACAGATTACTTTTTCAAGTGGGCTAAAGTGGTCCCTCTAAAGCAGGTTCCAGGGGCCACTGTGGTCAACTTCATGCGTCACCACATCATATACCGGTTCGGGGCTCCGGACCAAATAATATCTAATAATAGCCCTCAGTTTAGAAGCCATATTGTTGATCACCTAGTTAACCAGTTTGGTTTTGAGTGGAAGTACTCGACCATGTACCATCCTCAAGTCAATGGCTTAGCTGAGGCATTCAATAAAACCCTGTGCAGGGTGCTCCGGAAGTCGGTTTCGAAATCAAAGAAGAATTTGCATGAGAGGTTGCTTGTAGCTCTGTGGGCCTATCGCACCACTACTTGGAGCGTTACAAACTCTACTCCTTATTCCCTGGTCTATGGAGGTGAGGCAGTTTTACCCCTCAAGGTTCAAATACCCTCACTCTGTGTCGCTATACATCAAGGACTGATTGAAGATGAGAGGGTCAAGTTTCGTTAGCAAGAGTTGGATGCTCTTAATGAAAAGAGGCTAGAGGTCCAGCAAAACCTTGAGCTCAATCAGGGGAGAATGAAGAGAGCCTTTAACAAGTCTGTCAAGGTTCACTCATTTGCTCGGGTAGATCTAGTCTTAGCAGTCAAGAGACCGATTATCATGCATGGGCGCCGCAAAGGAAAGTTCGAACCCAAGTGGGACGGTCCCTTCATAGTAAAAAAGGTCATGTCAAACGGGACCTATATACTGGCAAACTCTGATGGAGAAGAGGCAATGCCCCTATCAATGGGTGATACCTGAAGAAGTATTATCCCTGATGTTCTCTTAAAATGCAGTGCATGCGGTAAAAAGAAAGAAATGGAAAAGAAAAATAGCAACCCAACTCAAAATAATTCATTTTCGTTTATTGCAAAAACCCATTATCGGGGAGGTTACAGATATAATATCAACAATTGCTATTGCTTCAGAGAAAAATAGGATGTTCATGTTGAAGTGTTACTCTTGCTTCTAAGGAGGACCAACCATTTCTGAGTCAGCTTTAATTCATCTGAGGAAGTATGGCTGGTTTCCAGGAGAGGGAAGAAATACTTTAATAGAGTCTATCAGACGTACAAAGTGTACTTCTCTAGCATGGAGCTGGCCTATGATGGATTTCCTTCCTCAAAACAACATGGACTTCACTATTGTGCTGAAGGACTTGGCTTCCAACATAAAACAGTGGCTGGGCCTTCTCATTTTCCATCACTCTTGACCCCCACAAGGCATTATCATCCATGGTCATCGCCACGCGAAACTCAATACCGCTTGTGACCATCACCGCGGGCAAGCTTACACCACACGTGACCATTGCCGCGAGTGGCATACTACCGAGCGTGGTTGTCACCGCGTGCAGCTTAACGTCATGCAAATGCAGCACTGCATGCGACTTAATGTCGCACATGCCCTTGTCGTGCTCCAGTTCCCACTGACCCTAATTCTCAGGGGGCATTAACCCTAGTGCCTCTTCGGTTTCCCCAATTATCGCCCCTCAGTGACATTCAACGTTCTCACGACATTTTGCCTCCCCTGCAACCCTCTGGGTCCCACCGGAAACACTTCTTTGTCCGTCGGGAATCCTCGTCTGCCTGTTCTTTCCCCTTACCAACAATAGAGAATATCGGGAAACCACCATAATTCCTATAGAAGCTCCCTTGTGATCCTACGGGTTTCCTTCTCCCTTCTTCGCACTCCTCTACTCACCAAAATTTCACTGTGTTTCCGGTGAGCCCACTGTTGCTCCTCCTTCTTCTCTTCTGATAATTGGAAGACCTCTAAAAGTCCACCAAAGACTCCTTGTGCACACCAAAAATGGCATCGCAACCTGATGGCAACATTGTTTCTCTCACGATAGCTTCAATGGTTATTGTTCTTCACCGAAAACGTCTCAGTGAATCTCTGTGAATCTCCCTACTCCCTGCTCAGAAGGTCTCAGCACTCTCTGAAAACATACACAAAGCACTCTGCAAGGCTCACGACTTGTTGAAGTTCACTGAAGAACTCCTGAATGCCTGCACACTGTGGGTTTTAGCCGGAACCTTTTGCCAGAAATATCTTGACGAAAGCTCTCGCTCTCTACAACTCTCTGCACTTTTTTAAAGAAGGTAAAATAGTAAAATGGGGTTTTACCCCTTTTATAAACAAGGGTTACAGAAAGTTCCCCCCCCCCCCACAAGCTCGAAATGACGCTCCAATCCTCGTCATGCACTTCACAAGAAGCTATCACCACGCACTTCACCAAAAGCTATTGCCGTGTGCTTAACAAGAGGCTAACGCCGTGTGCACTTGATCAAGGGCCTAATGCCAGGCGCGTCATTCAAAGCCTAGCGACGTGCACATGCTAGCACTCCAATCTGGGCCATCATTCTGCATCCCCAGGGAGTTCGTTCCCTGTTCCACAATCATCACTCCTCAGGGAGTCGAGCCTCTGGTTATGACTTTGTTCTCCATGAAGTCACATTCCCTTATGCACCTAAATGGTCTAGGTGCATGACCCTAAACTGCATGGTCCAAACTATATGAACTTAAACTGTAGAGGGGGTCTAGTTGCACGACCTTAAACTGCATGGTCCTAATTGCATGACTTTAAACTTCATAACCGTGGTCCAGCTGTATGACCTTAAACTATAGTGCACGTCTTGGCTGTATGACGTTAAAAGGCTTAGCACCATAGTTCAAACTACATGACCTTAAAATGTAGCGAAGGTCAAGTTGTACAACCTTAAACTGCATGGTCCTAGCTGCATGACTTTAAACTGCATAGCCATGATCCAAGCTACAAGAACTTAAAACTGTTATGTACGTCCCTGTAGCAAGATGTTAAATGGCGTGACAAATAGTCCACGCGCATGACTTTAATCTGTGAAATGGATGCACCTCCCTCATCCCCATTAGGAGTCACATCTGTATAGTGACCCATTATCCCCAGTGTCTTATCTTTTCCACCCCCAATAGGGTTGCATCCGTGCTTCGGCCTATCATTCTTAGTAGATTTACATGCATACCATTGCTCATTATCCCTGTGAAGCTTGGCTTACCCCTTTAATCCCCGATGAATGGTCAGTTGCGCACCAAGTTATCCTATCCCCAAAAGTCGGGCTACTCTCCAAAAGCCATGGAGTTCCAACTTTCACCTAACCCCCAATGAAGTTTGCTTCTCCATCTAAATTTCTTGCTAGTTTAAACCATTTTTATCCCCAGGGAGTCAGATTGCTATCCAAATACCTATTCCCCATGTAGTATAACCTACATGGCAACCCAGCTAAATGGTCTAGGTGTACGACCCTAAACTGCGTGGTCCAAACTATATGACCTTAAACTATAGCGGAGGTCTAGTTGCACGACCCTAAACTACATGGCCCTAGTTGCATGACTTTAAACTGCATAACCATGGTCCAAGCTATATGACCTTAAACCATAATGCACGTCCTGGCCGAATGATACTAAACATCTTTGCACAGGTCCTGGAAGCATGACCTTAAAGATGCCCCACACATGCACACACACCCTTTACGTGCATCTTCACACACGCCTTCCCCAACCAGCTCGTTTGTGTGTGCGAACCACTTCCATTGCTTCCCTAAGTGAGTCTATTCACTTCACTACTACCATTCATCATTCCCCAGTGAGTCTCACCCGTGCTCACAAAACAACGAACCATTCCACCATCCATACTCACCGTAAGCTAGTGGGTCACCACTTTTCACCCACCATTCATGCATCATCCATCTTTCATAGGTAGCCTCATGCCATCTCCCCAAAATGAGTCAAAACCACCACCATACTCACTCCATGGCCTCCATAGACTGTCATTCATCACCACTACGGTCCAGCTGTAGGACCCTAAACTATGGTGCATATCCTAGCTGCATGACATTAAAAGGCTTCGTATAGGTCCCAAGGCATGACCTTAAACATGCCTCACAAAAAAAAAAAATTAATGGACATGGTGTATACCTAATAGGGGAACGTCATGAGTAAAAATGCCGGACGATCATGGTCACAAAACTATGGGTAAAAGAAGTCTATGAAAACAAAGGGCATGGTGAAAACTTGAAAGGGCATCGTGAGCAAAAATGGATGAAAAGGGTGGACATGGCCGAAAGGTCATTGGTAAAAGAGCCGCGAATAAAAGGAAGTTGGTGAAAACCATCCTTATGGTGCCACTTCCCCAGTCCAGGTGAAAACCTGAAAAAGGGCACTTGGACTAACAAAGTAAGCTGACGCAATCACAGCCTCAGCCGGCACCCAATTACCAAACAAGCATAATTCTGGCTAACGAGGTCCACAAAAAATCCTCAGTTGTCAAGATCCAATCACCACACAAGATGGCTCACCCGAGAGTGAGAGCCTCGCAAGATCTCTCAAATCTAAAAACAAGAAGAGTCCTTGAGGGTGAGGATGATGACCGAAAGATCCCTCCAAAGACAAGAAGAGTCCTTGAGGGTGAGGACGATGACCAAAAGATCCCTCAAAAAATAAGAAGAGTCCTTGAGGGTGAGGACGGTGACCTAAAGATCCCTCTAGAACAAGAAGAGTCCTTGAGGGTGAGGATGATGACTGAAAGATCCTTCCAAAAATAAGAAGAGTCCTTGAGGGTGAGGACGATGACCGAAAGATTCCTCCAAAATGTTAAAGACACCCACGAAGGCAAGAAACTGACAAAGCTAGGGCGAAATCTGCCATAGATGTTAGGGTGATGCCTCGCCATGAGCCGCCTCCCCAAAATCCCTCCCTGGCCGACAGGCTTAGACTTTCAAGACATGCAAACAAAAAGCCCTCAACTGGACCCGACAAGATAGGGGCTCACAGAGGTATCCTGATTGTCAACATAAAACCTGGTGTAGCAGCAAACAATGCTGACCAAATTCTCATGGCACTTGGCTGTCAGATGGGCCTGATTCTGATCAACGAGGTCTATACAAAATCCTCAACTGTCAGAATCACAAATAGTACCTTGAGGGTGAGGACTTTGACAAGATCCCTCAAAGTCTCTTCTCCCCCAAAAGTTTCCACAGATGGACTTGTACATTGCATCAAAATATCTGAGCATCCTAGTTACAGCATTGAGTGGATTTCTCCTTGCATTCATGTAGTCCTGTGGCTAAGAAGAAAAGAGAAACAAAGCCCGAGAAAATTTCTTGAATGTTGTCCTTATCGCTTCTCTCGAAGCACAACATTCGGTGGGGCATGCTGTTTGAAGACATTTTTCAGCACCATGGGTCCCCGCTGCGGAATAAAGGGGGAAGCCGGTCAATAAAGCTAAACAAACAGTAGAAATCTGGAGAGTCTCATAATGGCTCCAAAACAAGTCAAGATCTTCATAAATACTCGTAAAATCCTCCTGCCAAATTTTGTCTCATTCCAACATGTCTAAGGCAGTGCAGACTGAGAAATTGTTTCGGTAGAATCAGCCTCTAGCACCCTGAAATAGACCACTATAACTGGAACCCTACTTTCGGAGCATCAAACAATGGTGGGCTACCGTCATTGGATCCATCACAGTTGAAAACCCCCAGGGTTAAATTTTAGCTTAAACATACACTCCAAAAAGACGTTATAGGCAAAAGACTGAAACATGAGGGTCCAAACTCCATACATGATGAACAGTCAAATTTTGCACAGGAAGCCAATAAAGTGACTACAAATTTTGGTGCCAAAATTCCTAATTCCGGCCAAAACTCCAAGGTTGCAAAATCTTCGTCCAGGCACGGAATTGAGCTGTCCTCATTGCCACACGATCGTGATGGCATGCTCAGTGTGATCCAACGAAGAATCACAAAAAAACATTAAGAAACGAGCACACTATCGATCCAAAGGTTTCAAGATTCATCCACATTTCAAGTCGCATGATCATTGCTTAAAAACATGATCCATGGTTCGAAATTGGTATCAAATCGATCACCATGTCAAGGCCTACAAGAAAATAGTCATCTTTCAGAAAAATGGGAACCAGAGCAACCTCAGATCATCTACAAAAAAGCACACACGTCCTAGGGCAGCAGCATGGACTATTTTGAAATTTTATGAAATATTAGGCAGGGGCAAATCAATCATTTTGCACCCTATTTTCTTGTTTTATTTAATTCAAATAAACTTTAATTATCATCAATTAGGGTTCATTTTGGGTGATCCACCCACATTTAGCCCTACTTTATAAAAAGACGCTACCTCTCATTGAGAAGTGGCTGGAAAATCATTGTAACGACCCATTACGTTGAGCAATAAAATTTTATAGTCTTCCTTGAATTCGTGGGTGCAATAGGAGAGAGAGAAAGTTTAAAGCGATACCCCTCCTACTCTCAAGGTATTTTCTCTCTCATCCCTTTTTCTCTCTTATCGATTTTCTTCTTCTCTCTCTTATTTTATTTCTTCTTCATCTTCTGAGTCTTTCTCAGAGGCCATGCACGGCAGTGGCAGTGTCGTGCATGCCTCTTTCCCTCTTCCTCTTCATCTTCATATGACTTCATAGGTCGTGCATGGCGATGGCAACTCCATGCGTGAGATTCTTTCTCCCTCTCTCCATTCATCTCTATCTTTCAACGAAGTTTGCAAACGGTAGCTCATTGTTGTCCGTAGGGGTGTCCTCGACATCCCGCGTAAGTGCGAAAGGCGATGCCTATTGCCGCCTGCAGGGGTCTCACCCTGTTGTATGCCTATCATAGACGACAATGCCTATTACTGCCCACAAAGGGTGGTGTCGATGCCTATCGCCACCGGCACGCTTCTCTTGTGCCCTGTGCCTATCATAGATGGTGATGCCTATCACCGCCGACAAAGGGTCGTGGCGATGCCTGTCGCCATCTGCAAGCTTCTCTAGTGCCTTGTGCTTATTGCAGATGGCGGTGCCTTTCACCACCCACGAAGGGTCGTGGCGATGCCTGTCGCCATCTGCAAGCTTCTCTAGTGCCTTGTGCTTATTGCAGACGGCGGTGCCTTTCACCACCCACGAAGGGTCGTGGCGATGACGATCATCATCCACAGGCTTCTTTCATGCGCTCGGTGCCTATCGTCGTCCGCAAGCTTCTCTTGCGTCCCACACCTATCATCGTGCGCTTCACAGTAACGTATCGCCACCCATGAAGGGATGCGCTACCTTCTCGTATTCTAATGCCGTCTGTAATTCACTGTTTGCCTCTTTCACCGTGACCAGCAGTATCTAGCACTGTCCAAGGGCCACAAAACTGTTACTCTATGGTTGTGGGTGCAGATGCTTTGCACTATTTGGGACCTTCCTCCTTCGACGTGTCGCGCCTTCTCTTCGTTCTGTTTTCTTCTCTTCCTTCTTGACTAAAGGGTACACTCTGTCTAGCACTGTCATAGCGGTATAGCTGTCGAGCAATATTGCAGTAGCATTGGTCCTGAGTATCATGCCCGTCTTGTTGCTACAGAAGATTCGAATGGTCATATCAGCCTTGGTTTCGAGTAGCATTAACGTCGTGCCAGTCTGAGTTACTGTGCCTGACTTGCTACCACTCCGATTCAGTCACTGTATTGGTCCAGCTATCAGGCTAGGCTCGTCCCCTTGTCAAGTCCTCCTCTTTTCTCCCCTTATTTAAACCCTCTTCTTCATCACCCTAACTTCTCATCTTCTCTATGCATGTGCATTGCCCTAAGACAAGGGTGGGTCCTTCAGCTCACTTGTCTTGCAAATTAACCATGATAGTGCTATATAGAAAAGAAAGAGATTGCAGGTCAAGGGAGGTGATTCCAAATCAGTTGAAGCAACTGGGGGGCTTTTCGTCGTGATCTAAGAGGGTACCCACAGGAGTCAGCCCGAGTAAGTCATGGACCCAGATGAGGTTGATCCCCACCTCATACTTTAAATTTCCTCTCTCACCAGTTGGGCACTACCCTTGTGAACGAGGTTCTCGAGAGGGCGATCTCAGGTGTCGGGTCTTTCAAACTCGAGATACGTGCCACCCGATCACCCAGATCTGGGAAGGCAAGATCGAGGCATCTAATCAATGAGGAAGTATTCCCATTCTGATGTGGGTTTCCTACCTTACAAGAACCATAGGGGGGGGAGGGTTGGCACTCCCCTTTTCGTTCGACGAAGAAGGTAAAGAGTCATATGCTCATTAGAGGGGATAGTACATGCATCGAGTCTATGCGTACAGCCCCCACCAACAGCCACTACAGGCCCTCGGAGCCTCGTTCATAGACGCTGGCCTCGCACCATGGGTCCCGCACAAACAGATGAGCGTAAGAGTAACACACTCGCCCTCCGTCATGGGTCCATCGTCGCCTCCACACGGGCAAATGTCTTCACAAGGACACCCAATGCTCCCATGCACCCCAAAGGTCGGTACCAAGCAATTAGCCCCCGCAGCGAGCATTGCTCACCGGCTGAGCTCTTCAAAGAAAATGAAGTCTCCGCGCTGCCTCCACACAAAGGAGCATCAAAAAAGGGGACTTCGTCACGAAGGGGAAACATTTCCGTCATGGTCTCCTGCCTAGCGCCCTTTTAAAGGGCCTAGGCTCATAAACATGCTACTTCCCGAGCACCCTGCCTCCCAATTCCTCGGCCACGTGTCACCACAATGGCACCTTGTTGATGACGACATTTAAACCTTCTCATGCCTCACCTGTCAGGCATTGTTCACAAAGCATCACAGTCAAATATCACGCCATCATACTACCAACCTGGCGTTATCAACTGATCACTCAAGTGGATCTTGTGCCAAGGCCTTGCTGCCACATGGCGTTCTCCATCTGACCTCGCCCAGCATGTAGGCACCTCTAGTTAGGTGCCTCAATCTTGCCTCCCCAGATCCAGGTGATCGGGTGACACGTGTCTCACGTTTGGATGACCAGGGACTTGAGACCTCTCTCTCGGAAATCTTATTCACAGAACAAGGGCATGTGCCCAACTAGTGAGAGAGGAATTTTGAATGTGAGATAGGGACCAACCTCACCTGGGTCTGTGACTTACTCGGGCTGACTCAGGTGGGTGCCCTCTTAAATCATGACAGAAATCCCCCCAGCTGCTTTGAAATCGCCTCTTTTGACTTACAATCTCCTTGTTTTCTTCACAACATTATCATGGTTAACATGCAAAACAAGTGGGCCGAAGGACCCACCGTTGTCTTAGGGCAGTGCTCATTCATATGGCAGAGAGGAAGTCAGGGTGAAGAAGAAAAGAGTTTGAATAAAGAAAGAAAAGAGAAGAGGACTTGATGAGGGGGACAAGGCTAGCATGAAAGGTGAACCAGTACAATAACCAACTTAGAGTGATAGCAAGACGGGGCGCAGTAACTCAGATCGGCATGACGGTAATACTACTCGAATCCAAGACCGATATGACTGACCTAATCTGGTGTGGCAGAGACGAGCATGATACTCAAGAACTGGGGACGGCAATACTGCTCGACATTCAGACTACTATGACAATATTAGACTAAGTCTATCCTTTTAGTGAAGCGAGAGATGAAGAAAAGAGAATAAAAGAGAACGAAGAGAAGGCGTGAGATGGCAAAGAGAGAGGGTCCTGACGGTGTTAAGCATCACCACCCATCCATAGGGTAACAGTGTCCTAGCCACCAGACAGCGCTGGACACTACTGCTCATGCTGAAAGGGGCAAGCAACGAACTACAAACGGCGTTAGCCATCTCCGTTGGTAGCTCATCCCTTCGCGGGCAGCGATAGGCATCATCATTGGCAACATGAGAAGGCAGCACGTCCCTTGCGAGCGGCGATAGCTTCTGGTGAGGTGCACGGCGATAGGCGTGGGGCACAAGAGAAGCCTGCTCATGGAAATAGACACCAAGCACACGAAAGAAGCTAGCTCACAACAATAGGCACCGAGCGCGTGAAAGAAGCCTGCGCACGACGATAAGCACCGAGTGCACGAAAGAAGCCTGCGCATGGCGATAAGCACTAAGCACACAAAAGAAGCTAGCACAAGATGATAGGCACCAAGCGCACAAAAGAAGCCTACACACGACGATAGGCACCCGACGCAAGAGAGAAGCTCGAGGACGGCGATAGGCATCGGGTGCAAGAGAGAAGCTCGAAGACGACGATTGGTATTACCACGACTCTTCACGAGCAAAGATAGGCATCACCATCTGCAATAGGCACGCAACAGGGTGATACCCCTGTGGGAGGTGATAGGCATCGCCGTCTGTGCTCAAGCGAGATGTCAAGGATGCACCTGCAGACGGCGATGCGCAGCGCCGTCTGTGAACTTCATCGAGAGATGGAGGCGAATGAAGAGAGGGAGAAAGTAACTCACGCATGGCACTTCCATCGCCATGCACGACCTATGAAGCCATAGGAAGGGAAAAAAATAAAGAAAGAAGCAGGCACAGCACTGCCACTGCCGCTCATAGCCTCTGAGAAAAAAAAAAAAACTCAGACGAAGAAGGAGAAAGACAAGAGGAGAGAGAAGAAGAGAAGGAAGATGAGAAGAAAGAGAAGAAAATTTACCTTAAACCTAGGGGTACCAATCCAAAAGTTTCTCTCTCCTTCTTTTCTCTCTTAAGACGTGACCCAACAATGAGAAAAGATGGAAATTTTATTACGCAAGAGTTCAATCCTTGTACAATGATATTACGTGATATATATAGAATTTTTCCCAAACATGAGTGGATTGATCAAAATTAAATTGATTTTCTGAAAATTAATATTTAATTGAATTAAAAGAAATTGTAAAAATGGGTGCAAAATGACTGATTTGCCCCTTCCTAACAATTTAGAAAATTCCAAAACAGTCCCTACTGCAGCCCTAGAACGTGTGTGATCTTTCATGGATGATCTAAGGTTGCTCTAATGCCCATTTGTCTGAAAGATGAATGTTTTCTTATAGGACCCGGCATGACGATTGATTTGAGACCAACTTCGAGCCATGGATCGTGTTTTTAAGCCACAATCATGCGTCTTGAATGTCGAGAAGATCCACAGGACCACGTGAATGCCGAGAAGATCCATGTAATGTTGTAACTAGGATACTTAGACGTTTGGATGCAATGTACAGGTTCATCCGTGGAAACTTTAGGGGAAGAAGAGACTTTGAGGGATCTTGTCATGGTCCTCATCCTCATGGGATCATTTGTGATTCTGACAGTAGAGGATTTTGTATGGACCTCGTTGGTCAGAATCGAGCCTATCGAGCGACCAAGTGCCATGCTTAAGGGTGTTATTCCCATTGGCTCTAGGTTTCTTTGTTTTTTGGATTGACAGTCAAAGAGCCTTTGGTTGGCATTGTTTGCTGCTACACCAGGTTTGCTTTTTACAATCAAGGTACCTCTATGGGTCCCATCCTATTGAGTTCATTCGAGGCTTTTTGTTGGCCTGTCCCGAAGGTCTGGACCTGTCGGCTAAGGAAGGTTTTTAAGTAGGCGGCCTCCTAGGTCCCATCCTGCCGGGTCCAGTCGGGGGCTTTTTGTTGGCTTGTCCCCGAGGTTTGGGCCTGTCGACTAAGGAAGGCTTTTGGCAAGGCGACCTCATGATGAGGCATCACCCTGAAGTCTTTGGCAGGTTCGCCCTAACTTTGTCTGTTTCTTGCCTTCAGAGGCATCTTTGGTTTGTCGGAGTGATTTTCTTGTTTTTGTTTGATTTCTTTGGAATGGTGCTTTCATTCATGAGACTTGTCTTACCTTCTTGGCAAGTCTTCTGTCCTTCGAGTCCTTTTGTGAATGGACTTAGGCTGTCAGAATCTTTCCTTGAAACTCATATTTTTTTGTCCTAGTATTGTGACACCAGGGATTTTCTCTTTGAATGTGGGCTAAAGCTGCCTATGGAAGTGAACACTGCATCAACCTATTTATTGGTCCAAGCGCCCTTTGCGGGTTTTCAACCGGACTGGGGAAGCGGCATCGTAGAGATGGTTTTCACCAACTTCCTTTTATTTGGAGTTCGTTTACCCCTGACCTTTTGGCCATGTCCACCCTTTTCATCCATTTTTTCTCACGGTGCCCTTTTGGGTTTTCACCATGCCAGGGTTTTATTTACACGGAACTCTTTTACTCATGGTTTTTTTACCATGCCCGTTCGTCATTTTTACTCATGACGTTCCCTTATCCAAGTATACACCATGCCCGTTATTTTCTCTCTCTTTTTTGTGAAGGCGTGTTAAAGGTCAAGCCTTCGGGACCTGTGCGAAGCCTTTTAACATCATGCGATTAGGACGTACATTATAGTTTAGGGTCATACAGCTGGACCGGAGTGGTGTGGAATGACAATCTGTGGAGGCCATGGAGTGAGTATGGTGGTGGTTTTGACTCACTCTGGGGAGATGGAACGAGGCTACCTATGAAAGATGGATGATGTATGTATGGTGGGTGAAAAGTGGTGACCCACTAGCTGACGGTGAGTATGAAAGGCAGGATGGTTCGCCGTTTTGTGAGCACGAGTGAGACTCACTGGGGAATGATAGGTGGTAGTAATGAAGTGAATAAACTCACTTGGGGAAGCAATGAAGGTGGTGCGCACGCACGAATGGGTCGGTTAGGGAAGGCGTGCAAGAAGATTCACGTAAAGGGTGTGTGCGCTTGTGTGGGGGCGTTTTTAAGGTCATGCCTCATGGACCTGAGCAAAGAAGTTTAACGTCATACGGCAAGGACGTGAACTTTGGTTTAAGGTCATATAGCTTGGACAGTGGTTATGCAGTTTAAAGTCATGCAACTAGGACCATGTAGTTTAAGGTCGTGCAACTAAACCTCCGCTACAGTTTAAGGTCATATAATTTGGACCATGCAATTTATGGTCATGCACCTAGACCTTAGCTATGTAGTTTAAGGTCATGCAGCATGAACCATTGTGTGGGTCACCATGTTGGTGAAGCTTCATGGGGAATAAATATGTCTTGAGGATAAAATGGTGAAGACCAGCAAGAGGTTTAGATGGAGAAGCGGACTTCACTGGGGATTAGAAAATGAGTCTGACTCCCTAAGGTGAGAGATGGAACTCCATGGTTCATGAGAAAGCAACCCAACTCCTACGGATAAGATAGCTCGGTGCGCGACTGACCCACAGGGGATTAAAGGTGTAAGCATGACTCCACGGAGATAATGCGCAATGGTATGTAACTCCACTAAGAATGACAGGCTAGAGCACAGGTGCAACCCCACTAGGGATTGAAGAAATAAGAATGACCCTAACTCCTCTAGGGATAATGGGCTGATATATCGATATGACTCCTACTAGAAATGAGGGAGGTGCATCCATTTCACATATTAAAGTAACGCGCATGGACTATTTGTCGCGTTGTTTAACGACTTGCTACAGGGACGTGCATAACAGTTTTAAAGTCTTGTCGCTTGGACCATGGCTATGCAGTTTAGAGTCCTGCAGCTAGGACCATGCAGTTTAAGGTAGTGCAACTAGACCTCCGCTACAGTTTAAGGTCATGTAGTTTGGACCATGGTGCTAAACCTTTTAACGTCATGCAACCAGGACGTGCATTATGGCTTAAGGTCATATAGCTTGGACAACGGTTATGCAGTTTAAAGTCAGGCAATGAGGACCATGCAGTTTAAGGTCATGCAACTAAACCTCCGCTATAGTTTTAGGTCATATAGTTTGGACCATGCAGTTTAGGGTCGTGCACCTAGGCCATTTAGGTGAGAAGGGAATGTGAATCCATTGGGAATAAAGCCTTAATTGGAGATTCCTAGAAGAGTGAGGATTGTGGTGCATGGAATGAACTCCCTGGAGATGCAGAAGGATGGCCCAAATGGGAGTGCCATAACATGCGCACGACGTTAAGCTTTAGATGACTCACGCAGCATTAGGCCCTTGATGAAGGGCACGCAACGTTAGATCCTAGTGAAGCACACAACGATAGCCTCTTATGAAGCGCACGACGTTAGCCTCTTGATGAAACGCATGGCGATAGCTTCTGGTGAAGCACTGCAATAGCCCCTGGAGGAATCGTGTGCAATAGCCCCTTGATGAAGCACGCGGCGATAAGGTCTGTGATAGAGCATGCGGCGATAGCCCCTTGATGAAGCATGCGATGATAAGGCCCCCTGATGAAGCGCGCGGTGATAAGGACCTTGATGGAATGCATGGCGATAGCCCCTTGATGAAGCGCACGATGACAGCTTTTGGTGAAGCGCGCGGCAATTGTCCCTTGACGAAGCGCGTGGTGATAAACCCTTGACGAAGTGCATGGCAATAACTTCTGGTGAAGCGCACGGCAATAGCCCCTTAACGAAGCGCATGATGATAGCCCCCTGACGAAGCATGCGACCATAGGGCATAGCGATAGCAATAGATGGCAGTAGGCTCATGAGGCACAAGGAGCAGCGATTCGTATTCGGGCCTCGGGCTTGACCCGCCCCAGCCTAGACCTATCGTTGTCTGAAGACAAGGACTGGAGCATCATTTTGAACTTGTGAGGGGCACTTCACAGAACTGTTGAGTATAAAGGGGGAAAAACCCCCTATTTTACTATTTTACCGAAAGGTAAAATAGTGAAGGAAGTTTTTAGAGAGAGAGAGAGACCTCTGGCAAGATTTTTCTAGCCAGAACCGCAGTGTGCAGGTATTCAAAAGTTCTTCAGTCAACTTCAGTGAGTCGTGAGTCTTTGTAGAGTGCTTGCAAACTTCTTCAGAGAGTGTCAAGGCCTCTCGAGCAGGGAACATGGAGCTTCCAAGGGCTTTACCAAGACTTTTTTGGTGAAGAACGGTGGCCATTGATGCTCTCATGAGAGAAACAATGGTATCATCAGGTTGCGACACTATTGCCAGTGTGCACAGGGAGTCTTTTGTGGGCTTCTGGTGGTCTAGCATTCAGCGGTAGGGAAGCAGAAGGTAGAGTAGTGGGCTCACCGGAAACACAAGGACATTCCAGTGAGTCTAGGTGGACCACAACGATATGTCAAAGAAAACCCGAGAGGTTGAAGTAGGCCCTCGAAGAAGCACAGGTTGTTTTTAGTGGGCATTAGTCACCTGCAAGAGAGAAGGGGAGAACAGGGAAGATTTCCCAGCACTAAAAGGGGTTTTCTGACGGGAAAGGGAAACGTCGATGAGAGGAGAGACTGAAGAGTTACAAAGCGTAACGGTCGAGAGAGGGTGGAGGGGTGCGAGATGGCGAACGATCGCCCCTCGCACGTGTGGTGTCAGATCATGTCGCATTGATAAGCAGCGTGCCCGGATTTCAAGGGTAGTGGGGCTTGCACGTGCAGCGCATGCTAAAGCTTTCCTCGCGGCCTTAATCCTGCTTAGCACAACGATACATCTTGCTTAGGAGCCAGCGATAGCCCCTTAGTGGTGAGACGGCTATAGCCATTCTTAAGCTTCCACACGGCGACACCATCTTAGTATTTAGACGGCAATAGCTACCTCAAGGGCGAACAGCGCTATGCCTTTTGGTCGTGAGTCAGCGATAGCACCATCCCTTAACATTCTGTAAAATGGACAGTGGACCCTAATGGCCCAACTGTCAGACTCTATCCCCGACATGAAGAACCTTCCAAAAGTAGGGGACCTGGGTACCGATACATTCACTAACGAGAGCTTGGTGAGAGGCGAGCCAATCTGGCTCACAGAAAGCTTATGGCCTTTGAGTATTACTATTGTGAGAGACCACATCCGGTTTGTGGTGAGAGAAGACATTGATGGCAATGTGAGGGTAGAGAAAGGGGTAGGCCTCCTACATTGCCTGCACCAGAATATAGCCTCGAACGGGGACTTGCAGACTCTAAGAAATGGATGGTAAAAACCCCAGGCATGAAATGGTCCTCTGCTGGCCTGCGAGTGCAAGGGGAGCACCAGTATTTGAAGGGTTATTCATTGTGGACTATGAGAGTGCTGAGCCATTTCAAAGTTATTTTGAGATGGGCTTCCATACTGGCCCCCATCCAATGCTCGGAGGGCTATTATGACTGTTGCTCAAACACTATCAAAGTATTGCTAAAAATCCATGTCAGCAGCACGTGGTTGCTTAGTCATGGGGAGGAAGGAATATCACTGATAGACGTCCACTTTATTGGTGGGCTTCCGCTCATCGGCGTTATGTGTGACGAGTTTATACCCCTGAACTCAGTCATCTTGGAGGGGAAAGAGTAGGGAAAGAAGCCCCATTTTTGCAAAATAGTGCGGGAGACAGAAGCCCACGAATGCTGGTGGTGGATCACCAGCAAGGGGTATTGGGACATGGACCACCCTTTGAAGGGGGAGAGTAGCCGCTGGAGTCAAGATACGAGGCAGCGGAAGATGGCAAAGACTCCTCCCCTAGGAGAGATATTCACTTTAGGCTTCCCCCATGACTGGCGTAAGATTGGGCGGTGACGTCAAATTACTGTAGACAAGTCCATGCCGAAATTTCTCACTATGGAAGAGGAAACAGAGAGTACTTTTGACAATCTCTCTATGATCTTCGAGTGGAAGGAGGGCCACAAGGTTCTCTAGTTCGAGAGATAGTCGGTCCAAGACCTGAACGAACTCGTAGAGAGCGGCCCTCATAGCAAGCTGGCCACAAATTCCTCCAAAACGGGCACCTCCAAGGCTGTTGCACCTGAGAAGGCGAAGGGAAAGAAGAGAAAGCTGGCTACCCCAGCGGCTCCCCAGGCTTCAACTAAGAAGGCAACCAAAGCTCAAAAACGCAAAGGGCCTAAGATCCTAGCTGTCCGCGAGCCAGAGGATGGTTGCTCACCCTCGGCTCCCTCGGAGTCTTATGTGTCTCCGATCATTTCAGACTCACCCTCTGCACTATAGAATTTGCCCAATCCTTCTCCTACCCTCTTCAAATTCTTTCGAGGGTAAGGCTGGTGCTTTAGATTTAGTCGCACCAATTGAAATTTCTTCCAACCAGGAGGCGTCTTCTGCTGCTAAACGAGGGGGTCCAATCCCAGTAGGAATCGATAGGGCGGGTGATGGAAGCCTTGGGGCTGCTGCCCAAGAAACTGTGGTGGAGACAGCTCCTGAGTCGCAATAGGCTGCTGCCCCTACTGATGCAGAGAGAGCGAGCATGAAAGGAGAAACCCCGGGGGTGGTCCAAGGAGAAGGACCGACGGTAGTGGTTGTAAAGGAGGCCGATGCTCCGAGGGCTAAACAGGGAGTATTGCAGAACGCGGTTGCCACTCCCAGCGATATGACTGTAGGAGAGGTTGCAGAGTCATGACTTCTCTTAGGGACTGACCTTGAGGGCTTAGAGGTAGTACCCTTGGCAGCAGAAGAGGCAGGCCTTAAAGAAGAGCCCATGGCTAAACCGACTGTGCAGGAGGACAAGAGCACAAAAGAAGAAGAGAGAGGGACCGAACCGGTAGAAGAGGTGGCGACAGATCAAGAAAAGGGAAGAGGCTTCCCTAAGAAAAAGGGATAGTGTGGTGATGGTCCTGGATGGGGATCTAGCGGAGGTTTCCCCAGTTGTCGAAGCAGAAGCCAGCCCCATGAGAGCCGAAGCCATCGAAGGCGAAGACACGATGGTAGATCCAGCAGCCGAGGTCATGCCTTCCAAAATCGAGGTTGCCCCAGAGATATAAGGGACGACTCTAATTGAAGTTTCGGCATATCCCGTGGCGGTAGTTGAGGATTCGTTTGCTGCGACAGCACCTACTGTATTGCCCAGGCCCACTTTCAATGGGATGTCGGGTGTCATCTTTGAGATGCTTCGAACGGGCCTCCAGAAGCTGAAGGAGCTGCCCCTCAAAGTGGTTGGAGCAACGATCCTACCGTTGAGGGGGATCTCCTTAAGGAGAGCACCAGAAGTCCTCCCTTAGGAGAGCACCAGAAGTCCTCCCTTACTTTGACGGCATTGCCAATGAGCTGGAGGGATGGAGAGTGAAGGCTCTATAGGAAAAGGGGACTATAGCACGACTAGGAGGCTAGCAGCTTGAGTCATTGGAGGCTTCTCTGGCACACAGCCAAGAGCTAGCAGTGGTCCAGGTAGGGGAGAGGGAAGCTATCGTCTCCCCAAAGTCCACCCTTGCCGAAAAGGCTGTAACACGCCATAATAAGTTGAAGACCCTGCAGGCGAAGATAGCT
This sequence comes from Amborella trichopoda, assembly GCF_000471905.2. The sequence continues at coordinate 2,232,472 of NW_006499207.1, read as the reverse complement.
AAGTGGGCACAGGAGTTTGAAAGGATGGAGAACGAGATAGCAACTTGGGAAGCTAAAGATAAGGCACTGGGCCAGAAGCTGCTGGACCTCGAGTGCTCCTTGGGGGAGAAGCTAACTCTAGTGGAACATGAGGTTGGAATAGTGGCCGAACTAAGAGCGGACATTGAGCGAGCGAGGGCCTCGGCCGAAGAGTGCAAGGGGAAGATCAATGAGATCATTGACCGTTTTTTACAGTGCTTTCTTTCCATTTTTCTCTTCATTCCTTCTATTGTAAAGAAAAGACACTTGTAATATTCTCCTTGATGAATGAAATAATTCTTTTCTCTTTCTATATGATGCATGTCTCTTATTTTTTCCTCTTCTTCATTGTTTGTGCCCTTTCACTGTGTGAGATGAAAAAGGATAGCCCACTCCTTGCTTCGTCTTTTGACAGCTTGTCGTGGCTCCAATGACCTCGAATGGAGGCACAGGTTCTTCCTCACCCCTTAGTGTTTGATTGGACAGGGGCTCATATTCATGGTCTTCATGATTTGGTGAGCCTATTCATTGTAAATACTCCAATCTGGGGGAGCCTTCGCTTCGGTTCGAGGTGCATTGCTCTTGAGTTCGTCATAGGACATAGTCTAAAGGACAAACTCCTTTAAGTGCTTTGAAGAGACGGCAATGGGAAGTGCCGTCTGCGAACTTCATTGAGAGATAGAGGAGAATGAAAAGAGGGAGAAAGAAACTCGCACATGGCGCTGCCATCGCCATCGCCATGCACGACCTGTGAAGCCACAAGAAGGGAAAGAAAGAAAGAAAGAGGCAGGCACGGCACTGCCACTGCTGCGCATAGCCTCTGAGGAAAAAAAAAAAAAAACTCTGACAAAGGAGAAAGAGAAGAGGAGAGAAAAGAAGAGAATGAAGAAGAGAAGCAAGAGAAGAAGATTTACCTTAAACCTCGAGGTACCGACCCAAAAAATTTTCTATCCTTTTCTCTCTCAAGATGTGACCCAATGATGAGAAAATATGGCAATTTTATTAAGCAAAAGTTCGGTCCTTGTACAATGATAATACGTGATATACAAAGAATTTTGCCCAAACATGGGTGGATTGATCAAAATTAAACCTAATTGCTGATAATTAAGATTTAATTGAGTTAAAATAAATTGTAAAAATGGTGAAAAATGACTGATTTGCCCCTTCTTAACAGTCCCTTCTACTGCCCTAAAATGTGCATGATTTTTCATGGATGATCTGTGGTTGCTCTGGTGCCCATTTTTTCAAAAGATGATTGTTTTCTTGTAGAACTTGGCATGACGATCGATTTGATACCAACTTCGAGCCATGGATCATGTTTTTAAGCCACCATCATGCATCTTGACATTCGGACGAATCTTAAAACTTCGGATCGATAGTTTACTCGTTCCTTGATGTTTTTCTGTGATTTCTTCTATGGATCACACTGAGCATGCCATTATGATAGCGTGACAACAAATGCAGCTCGATTTTATGTCCGAACGAGGATTTTGTAACTTTGGAATTTTGGTCGGAATCTTGAATTCTGGTGCCAAAATTTGCAGTCACTTCATCGACTGCATGTGTGAAATTTGATCGTTCATCATGCACGGGGTTCGGACTAGTGATAGTCGTGGACCTTATGCACGCGATACATATGGTTTCACGTCTACTGGGTTTGTGAGCTCCGTGATTTAGCCGCCCCAGTAAGCCGTGTCACTGCTAATTTTCTTGCAAATCCCTTCACGGATCTGCAACTTCTCTCTAGCTTTTCTTTGTGCTCGGTGACATCACGAGGCGTGCCACATATCGAAACGCTTGTCTTAACGAGACAAACACGCTCACAAATATGATCCAACTCAAGCCGAATGAGATATGGCCATCATAAGTCATTGTTAGTCACTGTCCCTTTAATGGTGTGATTACTTGCGGGGTGGCCGCACGGGAAGAGTGTGCGGCTCCTCTTGCTTTGGTCTTTTACCCATAACTTCTTCCTAGACTGTTCGTTTAAGCTAAAATTTGACCCCATAGGGTTTTCAACCATGACAGATCTAATGACAGTGTTCCCACAGCCATTTAATGCTCCAAAAGTAGGCCATTATGAGATTGTCAAAATTTCCACTGTTTGTCAGGCTTTATTAACCGCTTCTCCCTTTTATTTTACATCAAGGACCCATTGTACTGAAAATGTCTTCAAACAGCCTCATCAGCTGAATTCCATCTCTAAAAACTTTTCCCCCTTAGGGCACGGCTTCACTTTGCCCCCTTGGGGGCACATCTTCATTTCACCCCCTACGGGTCCCATCTTCATGCGACCCCGCTCCCCCCCCCCCCCCGCCGCAGGTGCCCTCTTCACCTCTTCGCCCTTCATTCCCCTGCAAGTGATATCTTCATTCCGTCCCCCCTCGAGTTTCGTCTTCACCAACCCCCGTGGGTGCCTCCTCTTTGCACCTTGTGGGTGCCTCTTCACTTCACATCTACCGCGGACGCTACCGCCATTGACCTCACGTAGACACAAACCGCCTGGGTCACTTTAAAACTACCTTTTGGGGCGACACCCCACAAGGCAAAAAGACACCCTGCCTCGGCCCCCAACTGCTACAATCAACCTGAGGTAAGGTCACACTCTCATGACTCCTCTGTTAAGGTTCACTATATTGGTGACCTCAATAAAAACAAAAAGAATCCAGGTGCAATGGTAATCATCTCGAGTAAAAGAAGAAGAGCTTCAGATGTACATAGCCCAAAAATAATAATAAAGGGCCTATGGGTAAAATCGCATCAAAAAAAAAAAAACAAGGGCATGGTTTTCACCCACAAAGGGCACCATGAGTAAAAATGATAGGCAGACATGGCCACGAAGCCGTGGGTAAAAGACTCCGGAGAAAAAATTCGGGCTTGGCGAAAACCTGCAAAGGGCACCATGAGTAAAATCAGAAACTAATGCATGGACGTGACCTCGAAGTCACGGGTAAAAGCACCCAAACAATGGATATGGTGAAAACCATCATGCTGGCACCATATCCCCTCGGTCCCAGTGAAAACCCGCAAAGGGAGCCTGGACCGAACCTTCTACTTTTAGCCTTCGGGACAAACCTTCCAAAAAAAAAACTATGGCCCCAGTGCCTTTCAAAAAAAACTTTAGTCCCTGGGCCTTCCAAAATCTCCGCCCCCAATGCCTTCCAAAAAAAAGAAACAAAAAAATAAAAAACAACTGTGGCCCCAGTGGTCCAAAAAAAAAACTCCAGCCCCAGTGCCTTTCAAAACAAAAGCTTCTTACCCCAGTGCTTTCCAAAAAAACCTCCGGCCCTAGTGCCTTCCAAAAAACACCTCGGGCCCGATCCCTTCGGAAAAAAAACTCCGGCCCCAGTGCCTTTCAAAAACATACTCTGGCCCCAGTGCCTTCAAAGAAAAAAGTATGACCCCAATGGCTTTCAAAACAAAAACTCCGGCCCCAATGCCTTTAAAAAAAAAGAAAACTCCGGCCCTTGTGCCTTCAAAAAAAAACTCTAACCCCTATGCCCTCAATAAAAAAACTACAGCCCCAGTGCCTTCAAAAAATTTGTCGGCCCCAATGCCACCTTTTTTTATTCCGGGCCTTAGTGCTGCCTTCTTATTTTCGACGCCGGAGCCTTAATGCTCCAGTTCCACCTTTTTTTTATCATGTGCCTTAGTGTTGCCTTTCTATTTTCGGCACTGGAGCCTTAATGCTTTGGTGCCACCTTTTTTTTATCCCGGGCCTTAGTGTTGGCTTTCTATTTTCAGCACCGGAGCCTTAGTGCTCCGGTGCAACCCTTTTATCACGGGCCGTAGTGCTACAACAACGAAAAAAAGAAAGCTTCTTCTCCTCTTCTCTCTCATCAAACTCTAGCATCCTGGGTGAAGTCCCTTAAAATGGGACCACCTCAAAGGCCATCCTCCTATCAAGTCTAGGTAATTCAAGATACCCCCAACTAGACCATTAAGACGTAAGCCAAAGACGTACCTTGCCTACCTTTTCTTCTTCCACCAAACTCCAGCATCTAGGGTGAAGTCCCCTAAATGGGACCGCCTCAAAGGTCATCCTCCTACCAAGTCTGGGTAATTCAAGAGACCCCCAACTGGACCAGTAGGATGCAAGCGAAAGAGGTACCTTGCCTGCCTTTCTTCTTCCACAATACTCAAGAATCCAAGGTGAAGTCCCTTAAAATGGGTCCGCCTCGAAGTCCATTCTCCTTTCATGTTTGGGTAATTCGGGAGACCCCCAACTGGATCTGCAAGAAGTAAGCCAAGAGGTACCTTGTTTACTCTTAGCGTTTTTGTTTGGATAGGGATAAAGCTCACAAGAAGGGCCCCCACCAACTGGAACATCAGGACCTCCCCGGTCATAATGGGATAAAGCTCACAAGAAGGGCCCCCACTGGTTGGAAAATTGGGAGTCTGCATTGAGAAGTCCTAAGCCCTCCAACAGCAAAATATCAGCGTGATCTCCCATAAGGGAAAATGGATTTTGGAGGGACCCGCAGAAGGCCCTTCAATAAAGCACCGGACCACTGCAAACCACTTTGGTCGCCCCCTAGTCAAGGGAAAACCTCAGCAAGGTCTACCCCTCAAGGATTGTACTGTGTCAATGATCAAGAAAAAAAAATATAAATCAAGAGACAATAAACATGTCTCGGCAAGGATTCGTCAAAGGAGCTGCGACGCTAAATTTTTTTGAATGTTGCACTTCTCGCTTCTCTTGAAGTGCAACATCCGGCGGGGCAAGTTGTTGTACGTCATTTTGGACATACCTCCATGAGCCCATGTGAATAAGGAGAGAGTCAGCGACAGTCTAGTCTCTCGGGTTCACGAAACACCTGCAGGCGAAGATTGTTCTGAAAAATAAAGCCCCAGCCTAGTTACTTGGGAGTGGTGCCCCGACACAAAAGAAGGACCCTCCACTACAGCCCTATGATAGTGGCTGCGATAGGGCACCAAACCATCGCCATTGTGCTCAAAACGTCGAAACCCCGAGGACTAAATTAGGGCTCAATCTGACCCCCCCCCCCCTAGAAAGGTCTATGCTCATGCTGCCACGCAACTCATGGGTTTTACCATAGCGTGATGCGGCTTCACCAAACCAGTCCCAGAAATGGGGACTACAACAATGATTTTCGATAGCAACTTCTCTAACCCACGGTGCCTTTCTCTGAAATCAGACCGAACTCAAATGTTGACATGTTTTAGACCACGCTAGCCCCGTCATTTTGACCTAAGGCACTCAATGTGGCATGACCTGGAATCCCCATTGCTCTAAAGAGGAAAGCAGCCGAAGAAATCGAGAAAAAAAACAGAGGGTTCAACAAGCTCCAGATTTGGTGAAGCATAGCTCAAAATTCTGGCCATGGATTAACGTGAGGATAAGCACAAAAGAACCACCTCTCACAAAGCTACATTCTGGTATAACTCTTACATTCAATCCTTTGTTCAATGGATGCAAGCCCCCAGGTCACCAAAGAAGTAATCCAGTCGGTTGCCGGAATCCCTTTTTCCGGTAACCTTCCAAACTAGCTAAAGACACAAATCTGCACCAAATCAACCCCAACCTGGTGCAAAACGACTGCAACAACCTCCTCTATGACTTGCAAGAAGAGCCAGGTGCTAAAATAACGCAACTCGGAGATGCATTGGCAAACAAAGTTCGCAAAACTGACCGGACATTCACCCCAGGGAAGAAGGCCACCACAACACGATTAAAGAGCATCAATATGCTCGCAATCGAAAGATGAACAAAGATATGCTACTGAAAAAGCCAAACAGTTGTCGTAAGTTGCAAAACCAGCTTTCGAGGTCTTCTCATGGTGGAGCAGCCTGCATGCGGTCTCGTCATTCAGGCAAAAGATCACAAGGGCATTTTGATCATTTCTGCCTAATTTTTTTATTATTTGTTTTCAATTTCTGTAATTGTAATTAAGCTTGAATTTTAAGCATTCACCTCTATTTGGTGAATCCTCTATATAAGCAAGCTTAGCATTTGTCAAAAAAAATATGAGGAGAAAAGAACAAATCACTCCAAAAGCTCCCCTTTTTTGGAAGCTCTAATACCCCAAAGGCTGCGAAGAATCGAGGCTAGTTTATTCTTATCTTGTCTTATTCTGTGAGCCCCTAGTTTATTAGGGAGAGGAGATAGGAAGAGCGAGAAAACTTTGAGAAGGAGGTACCTCTGAGTGCGCGGACATCCCGGTCACATGAGTTCTCTCGAGCCGAAACATCCCTTCTCTCTCTCTTTATCTTTCTCTCTCCTCCTCTTACTTCCACGCACGTGACATTGTTCGCGGACATGTGTTAACCTATGGGCCTCTGCCCTCGACCTCTACTCACATCCCCTTTAGCGGCTAGTAAATCCTTCCGAAAGGGCAACTGGTGTGAAGGGACATCAGGATCCTATCCCGATAGCATGGAGAGAGTGAAAGGAGAGAGAGATTGAGAACCTAAGGAGGGTTCCCATCCAAACTGTGCCGACGAGCAGTCAAAGGGCTTCGTAATTGCTCTAAGAGGGACATCAACCCAGGCTCGTCCCCAAACCCCCAAGCAGCATAAGAGCGATTTGTGCTCCAGTCATAAAAATCTCTCTCACCATAGGCTTCTTATCTGTAAGTACGAGGGCTCGTGTGCCCACCGCATGCTAAACGTCCACGGTTGTTCGAGAGAGGGCTTCCTCACCCTCATGCGAAGGAAAACCAGGACCCTACCGACATTAGCAAGAGCAACGCTGATAGTCAACCGCTTCTCTTTTCCTCAGATGCAAGAATTGAATTTTGAGTTTTCGCACTTGTAATGAAAAGTTGTATCTGTAACTTGCAGCTTCTCTTAATAAAAGAATTTAGCTTAATTACACTAATTATCACCCCTGAAACTTCTATTTCTTATGAATCTAGTAGGCTTATCACACTCCCTCTTCCTTTGAGTAGTGAGTGTTTAGAGTCATGCCCTATAGCTTGAAGGTATGTTTAAGGTCTTACCTTCGAGACTGTAAGAGTGGGGTGTGTTTAGATTCATGCAACAGGACTTGAAGGTCTGTTTAAGATCTTACCTCCAAGTGTTTGAACTCATTTTTTAGTACCTTGGGTCTCCAATGCGGAATAAAGAGGAAGCTGGTCAATAAAGCCCTGATTTATAGTGGAATTTTCGACAGTCTCATAATTTTCTTAAAATAGGTGAAAATCTTCCTACACACTTTAAAAGGATGCCTGTCAAGTTTCTTCTCAATCTGGCATGTCTAAGGCAGTGAAGACAAAGAAACAATTTCATAAAAATCAGCCTCTATCACCCTAAAATAGACTTCATAACTAGAACTCTATTTTCGATGCATCAAACAGTTGTGGAACCACCGCCATTAGATCCGAGATGGTTGAAAACCCTTATGGGTTAAGTTTTAGCTTAAACGGTCCAAGACAAAGTTATGAGTAAAATACTGAAAAGGGGTAGATTTCACACTATTCTCGTGCGCCCTCCATGCACCAAATCACTATTAATGGTAACTATTTTCACAGTTTCAAGGAGTGACTTCTGGGAGCCACATCTCCCTCTTTTTGAGTCAGATCGTGCTCAAATTTTATGAGCGTGTTCGTCTCGCCAAGACGAACGTTTTGATGTGTGGCACGCCCTGTGACAATGCCGGAGCAGAGAGAAAAACTAGAGAGAAGATGACGATTCGTGGCAAAAGTTGTAGGAAATTCAACAGCGATGCGTCTCATTCGAGTGGCCATATCACAGTGCTCACATATTGGATCATTGCGAAACCAATTGTATTGTATGCATAAGGTCTAGGGCTACATCTAGCCTGAATACCGCACATGATGAATGGTTGGATTCAGCACACAAAGGCGTTGAAATTGCAGTAAATTTCAGCCGTCAGATTTCAGATTCTGGCTAAAACCTAAAGATTGGAAAATCTTCGTCCGGGCACAAAATCTAGCAGAATTTGTTGCCATGTGATTGTGACGGCATGCTCAACGTAATGCAACAAAGAAATCACAAAAAAAATGTCAATACATGAGCACACCATCGATCGAAAGTTTTCAAGATTCATCCAAATTTCGAGTCTCATGATCGTGGCCTAAACACGCGATCTGAGGTTCGAAGTTAGTATCAAATTGATCGTATTGCCGAGTTCAGTAAGAAAGGAATCATCTTTCGGCCAAACGAGCACCGTTGTGCCCTAAGGATAATAGCCACAGAAGATCACGCATGTTCTAGAGCGGCAGTTGGGACCGTTTTGAAATTCCATCTATTGTTGGGCAGGAGCAAAAACGTCTTTTTGCACCCATTTTTAAATTTTTCTTTAATTCAAGTAAATTGGAATTATCATCAATTCGGCTAGATTTTTGGCATCTACCCACGTTTGAGGCCAATTCTATAAATACATGCTAAGCCTAATTGTAAAGGGTTCCACGCTGATGAATAAAATGGGAGAGTTTTACATTGAGATTGTGGGCACGTCCAAGAGAGATAGAGAGCAGAGAGAAGAAAAATTCCAGTACCCCTCGGTAAAGGGAACTTTCTCTCTTCTCTTCTCTTCTCTTCTTTCTCTCTCCACTCTCTCTTTCTCTCTTCTCTTTCTCTCTCCTCCTCTCTTCTCTCTCTTTCTCTCTCCTCCTCTCATCTCTTTCCTTCACTCTCCTCTTCTTCTCTCTTCTTTCTCTCTCTTCCTCTTTCTTTCTCTCTCTTCTCTCAACATGCATGGCAGTGGGTCATCACTGTGCATGTCTTTCATTTTCTTCTTTCTTCTTTTTCTCTCCTTTCATTCCTTACTCACCCTTCATTATTTCCTAATCCTTCCTCTCTGATCTTCTTCCATTTCTTTCCTAATTTCTCTCTTCTTTCTTTCTCCTTGTTCTTTCCATTCTCTCTCTTTTCCATTCATGCATGGCGGAGCCTATCGTCGGGCATGATGTCCTCCTTTAGAACACATACAGTGAGACGGGCCTTAACCCGAGTGGCGGGTCAAGCCTTTGTCTGAGTTTCTTCCTTTATCATGGATGGTAGAAGCTCATCGTCGTCCATGTTTTCTTTCTCCTATCATGGATGGTAGAACCCATCGACGTCCATGTTTTCTCTCTCCTCTTTCCTTTATCATGGATGGTGGAAACCCATCACCGTTCATGTTTCATTTTCTTCTCTCTCTTATCATGGACGGTGGAAGCCCATCGCTTTCCATGTTTTCTCTTTCCTCTTTTTTTTTTCTTGGACGGCGGTAGCCCATAGTCGTCCATGTTTCTTTCTCTTTTCTCTCTCCTATCATGGATAGCAGAAGCCCATTTCCTTTGTCATGAACTGCGGAAGCTCATCATCATTCGTGTTTCATTCTCTTCTCTCTCTCTTATCATGAATGACAGAAGCCCATCGCCATCCATGTTTTCTCTCTCCTATCATGAACGGTGGAGACCCATTATTATCCATATTTTCTCTCTCCTCTTTTCTTTGTCATGGACAATGAAAACCCATTCTTGTTCATGTTTCTTTCTCTTTTCTCTCTCCTATTATGAACGATGAAAGCCCATCGTCGTCCATATTTCCCTTCTCCCTTCTCTCTCTTCTTTCTTTCTTTGTCTTTCTCTCTCTTCCCTCTTCCTTCTCTCTCTTCTTCTTTCTTTTTTTCCCTTCTTCCCATCCTCTTTTCTCTCTTGTTTCTTTCTCTCTTCTTTCTTCTTCATCTTTTTTCTCGTCTTCTTCTCTCTTCTCCCTTCTTCCTCTCTATTCTTCTTTTCTTCTTCTTCTCTTTTCACTCTCTCTTTCTTTTCTCTTTTCACTCTCTCTTTCTTTTCTTCTCTCTCCTTACTCTTTCTTCTCTTTTCTTCTTCTTCTCTCTTCTTTTATTTTTCCTTTTCCCTCTCTTTATTTTCTCTCTTCTTTCTTTTTCCTCTCTTGTTTGACCAAAGGAGGTTTGTCACGATAGTCTTGTCGTCTAGCAGTAATGTCGTCGTACTGATCTAAGTTATCGTGCCCATCTTACTGTCATGACAAACTAGCCATCATGTTAAGCTGGTCAGTGTTGGTTTTGTTGTCTAGTAGCATTTTCGCCACACCGGTCTCAGTTACCATGCCGTCTTGCTACCACGGAGGGTCAATCACCTACTGGTCTAGCCATTGTGTCAGTCTAGCTGCTTGGTCAAATTCTCCTCTCCCTTTTCTTCTATTCTACCTCTTTCTTTTCCTTTTCCTCACCCCAATCTTTATCCTCTTATTCTTCCCTTCTTCTTTTGAATGTGCATGCCTATGTACATTCACCCAAAGACAAGGTGTCCTTGGCCCACTTGTCTTGTGCAATTAACCATGTGTGTGTGATTGCAGAAACAGGAGAGTACATGTCAAGGGAGGTGATTTCAAACCAGTTATAAGATTGGGGGGCTTTCTTCGTGATCTAAGAGGGTGCCCATGCGAGCCAGCCTGAGTAAGTCCCGTACCTAGGTGAGGTGCGTTCCACCTCACACAAAATTCCTCTCTCACTAATTGGTGTACCTGCCCTTGTTATTTAACAAGGTTCTCGAGAGAGTGACCTCAAGTTCTAAGTTTTCCTCGAAACCCGAGACACATGTTGTCAGATCATCCCGACCAGGAGGGCGAGATTGAAGCATCTAACTAGCTTGACGACTCCACTGGGGACTTACTACCCCTTTGTCAAATAATCCTTGTTTGGCTAGTCGCTCCTTTTGTTTTCTATATTGCATTCACATGGCTTCTGGGTTTCTTAACCCATTAATCCGGCTCGGGGATTTTCTCATCCCCACATTCGTGAGCTTCCCCTGGGAACAAGTTCCTCGAACTTTGTTCCCAACTTTCCTCTTGAGCAAAGACCCAGTGTCTAGCTCCCAAGTCTTAACCTGGATAGGTGTGCGGAGGGATTTAAAGGTCCCCATCTCCCTCTCTTAGATCTGGTGGAACCACCACCAAAGAACTTTGCATCGGTAGCATGTCTATTGTTATACACAGCATGCACCCTATCGTCGGCAAGTCACTTGCCTATCGTAATGCCGAGGTATGTCGAAAGACTACCCAGTCCCTTTCTATAAAAGGTAACCAAGTTGTCATTGCTCTTGTGGGTCACCGCAAGGCTACTACCTACATTCCTGCACCACCTAGGGTCTCTATTTATAGAGACTGAACACATCGAGGCAGAGACCCTGGGGCCTCCACATCACGCACACACCCTAAGGCTGGTGGGTCATCCACTCAAGCCACTCCTCGGGGCAACCCTCGTGTGACTTGAGTACGCGTCCAGGATCAGTCCTCCTCAAGCCGAAACCTGTGCGCATGCATCTGCATCCCCCCACTCGGGGCAATGTCGTTTCCACACCGATCCGAGTACGCGAGAGACGACCCCCTCGTCCTCCCACTCAGCACACACTAGTGCACTCTGTAAGGGGCAGGCCCTCACCTATTCCTTTGTAGACACATGCTCTCGGTTCTCGACCTCCTAAGGTTGGACCACCTGTTCGAGCGCGGGTCGACCCCCAAGTCACTTAGAATGCTATTGTTAGATGTGCATACACACCACCTTCACTGACTGCTTCTTGCTCTCGATTCAGACATCGTCGAGAGTCGGTCCACTCCTCCTCCGCCCTATCTCCTTTCGACGGATACCTCAAGACCTGGTACTTGAATGTTTTCCCTAGGAGTATCATCCTCAGTTAGCCCCATCAAGTCGACTATGCCTCTGGAATCCATAATGGAGCTCTAGGAAAAAGCCTGATGATGGTTGAAGTTCTACGACTTCCAAGACAACAGCCTAAGCTGGCCCCTGTCCATGGTCCACATTCGCTGCCCCATCTTATGGACACAGCCTTTTCATGCTCTAAGAAGGCGGGACAACCTCGACCCCAAACCCAGTTCTGGAAAGAACTCTATCGCAATCTCAAGCTCAAGCAAGACAGGGGACTGAAAATCATGATTAAGGGGTCGACAAGAAAAGTCAGGGCACCCAGCCCCAAGGGTCTCCTTCCTGAGAATCCTTTCTACCCTCTTCAAATTACAGAGCCCAAAGAGGAGGTGCGAGAGTCCTGCATAATGGTTAGCATCATAGAAGATGACCCGACCACCCAGCACCCACGGTCTCAAGACCATCGAGACCGGTCCTCAAGCGGTTAGAGTACAAGACTCAAGTTCAGTCGAAGCATGCTGGGCCCTTTTTGACCGATCTGCCGTGCATGACCCACCAACCTTAGAGGCCTTCAACTGCGTGTAAGGCTGACCTCCCTAGAGAAACGGTCAGCATCATGGTTGTGAACTAACCTAGCGACTCTCATGAAGAGCGCATGAATAGGTTCGAAGATATGGTGCACTCAATGATGGAGAAGAATGAACTCATGGAAACCGTGCGACACTCGACTAACCATGAGGCCAATTCCCATCACTCGAATGATGCAACTCCAAGGCAGCCTCCTCGTTCTGCTTCACATGACAATTCCATCCCTCACCCATTCTCACAGGCAGACATCGATGCTATGGTGACTCACAGCCTGAAGAACAGACAAATCCCTAGAATACAGGGTGCAACGCTTTACCAAAAGCCATACCCCTCTTACATTGATCAAGTTTCGTTTCCCTCGGACTTCATTGAGGCTCTGATTCATAAGGGTCAGATAAACCTAGAAGAGCTTAAGAAAGCATTCGGGCAACTGAGGCTGCCCACTTGATGACGGTACAGGAGGAAATTGAAGGCCCACACTCTTTTGATGAGCAGCCATCGGATCTTATTCAGACTTTGTTTGACATGATGCTCTAACAAGAACTCGTCATGCCAAAGCCTGCATGGCAGCCAAAGTGCCTTGCTTAGGGAACCGAGAATCACTGGTGCCCGTATCACTAGATAAGGGGCCATGCGCTAAACGAATGTTATGGGTTCGAAGCCGTGGTTGCGAAAACGCCCTACAGATTGATGTTTTTCAACGAACTGATGGAGGGAGGATGAGTCTCCCACAATTCGTTGAAAACTCCCTACAGATTGTTGTTTTTCAACAAACTAACTCATCCTCCATCAGTTCATTGAAACTCTTGCGAAAACAGCGCCATAAAGGCTCTTTTTCATGGTCATTTGAGGGGAAACTACTGGGAACAGGGATTGAAACCTTAGAAAGAGATTAGAAACCCTAAGACTACTACTTGAGAGAAAAACTTGGTGAGCTGAGAAACCCTAACCTTAGCCTTGAAAAAAGCTAGATCCAGGGCACAACAACCCTAGATCTAAATTATCCTTAGGGCACAACCACCCTTCTTAAACCAGATACTTGGTGGTCAAGATCGAAATCAGAGAGGCAAAAAGGACCGGTTCTGGTACGGGCAAGCTCTCGAAGGATCAAGAGTCTCGGGCCATCTGGCCCGATTTGGTATCGTCTTCTATCCCCTTCTCCCTTCTTCTTTTATCATTTTCAATTTATTTTGAATTGTTTTGATTAATTTTCTTTTTAAAATCATGTTTTGATGTTTTGGATCATGCTGGCTCTGCCACAAATCTGAGAGCAGATCTGCTCGTTTCGGGGCAGATCTGGCCTCTGATCTGAATTCGATTTGTCCCACTTTCTTTACCACTTCTTTATTTCCTCCATTTTCATCACTTTAAGGTGTCAAGATCCGAGAGATCTTCATTGGAAGATTTGTCAGATTTTTCATCGTAAACAGTTTGACGGCCACCGTGGGGCATTTCGAGCATCCAAGTGCCAAAATACGATTTTTATTCACAATTTTACATTGATTTCAGTCACAAAAGTTCCCAAAAGTCAGCTGTGACCAGGACCCAGGGTTTTGGTGTTGCATAACCCTGTTTTTTTTTGGACGACACCAGCAGTGTCTCACGGGCGACACCACCAGTGCCGCCCAAGTCCAGGGCGACACTCCCTGTGTCACCCAAATTTAAAAGTTTTAATATTTTCTAAAACATTGCTAATCTATTCTAGCCTCTCTTGTGACTACTAAAAACTTACATATCAAAATAAAATTTTTGAAAATACCAAAAAAATATTTACTTGATACATGTCTGTTTTATCTGCACTGTTATGCTTTACTTTGTTTTAATTTATTTCATTATAAAAAAAAAATTTCTGCGTCTTCAAGTTTATAGTTGCCTTATTTCATCAATATAAAAAATATAAAAATATAAAAATATAAAAATATAAAAATATAAAAATATAAAAATAAAAAAATAAAAAATATATATTTTTTTGGGCGACACTAACAGTGTTGCCGCCTTGCAAGGGCAACACTAGTAGCGCTGCCCGGGTAACACTAGTAGCGCCCATGTCGTCCAATTTCAAGTGTCCCAAAAAACTTTTGGGACCCCACACGCCTGTTCTAGAACCTTTTGGCTCCTTTTCCACCAAATTTTGGCTTAAAATAAAATTTTGAAAAATATAAAAAACATATTTTGCTTCAGATAGGTCTGTGTTGTTTCTGACATTTTTATTTTAGTTTGTTAATTTTGACTGAAACCATGTTTTCCCTGCTTTCACCATGCTTAGTTTCAAAGTTAAAAATATAAAAAAAAAATTTTAAAAAAAATACATTGAGGGTGCTTACACCCTCCCTCCGTGTCCCGTTTGAGTCACCCTCGAGTCGGGCCGTGCTCAACTTACCACAAACTATACCTGATCTCACTATTCTGATTGTACCTTCTTAAGGGTTCTTACCCCTCCATTTATACTGTGCTTCGATCGAGTTTCACCTCGAAGTGCGCATCATTAAGTGTGATCAATGCCGAGCTCTCGCCTATTTTCTTTCTTGTTTGGTGTGCCTGTGTGCTTGAAAATTATTTTTGAATGCATGCTTCTTTACAAAATCCAGCACACATCGGGCCGGGAATGCCCAGGAAATCAACAAACAAATATTTTGAAAACCCCAAAATCTATGTTAACAGCGTGAGGGGTACCTAGCTTTGAGAGTCAAGGCGGTTGGGATTCACGTGACTTTAACGATGAGCTCCCCTCCATAATCCTTTGCCTCAAAGAAACTCCATGTATAATAAGACCTGGTGAGCATCCTATAACAGGAGGCCAGGACCTATGTGGGGACCGATATCAGCCTAACCACATTTCAATAGTTTGGAACCCACTCTCAAACCAAGCCAACCTATAAATCTAGGTCAAACGTTTTCGTGTACTGTTCTTTCTTATTTCTGTTGGTTGATCTTAGATCTTAGTTCGGACCCGCTTTTGGTCCAAGTTGAGCCCTATGGGTCCAAGTCCAGGCTTGTACCCAGCTTAGCCCAGGTCTAAACCAGGTTTCGCCTTGGTCCGAACTTAGGCCCCCTTTTGGTTCGAGCCAAGGGCTCATGCCTAGCTCAACTTTGATCCAGTCCGGATCCACACCCAGTCTGATTATCACAACCCTCTTGGTCCAAGCCTGGCTTGCACCGACAATAGTCCAGGGCCGAACCAGGCTCACGCTTAGGTCCGAACCTAGACCCACTCTTGGTCCGAGCCGAGACTTGTACCCATCTAGTCTAGATCTTAGTCTAGGTTCTAACATAGGTCTAAGCATAGAGTCACCTCTAGAGCTAGTCTAGGCTTACCCTAGTTCAGGGTCTAAACCAAAACCCGTTGAGTCTAGCAAATCTACGTTCCAGTCTAATCGTAACCTAGGTCTTAGTTACGGTTTTGCCCCTACAGTCAGGCTAGGTCTGCCCTCAGTCGTCGAGTTTAGATCTTACCTAAGTCTGGATTTTAGAACCCCGCTAAAAGAAATCACCATGTTAGTCACTCAAGGAGACTACGATGATTGCTCCACGATTGATTCTAAGCCTAACCTGCCCAAACTTAGGAACCAGTATGCTGCAATCTCTTGGGATTATCGACAGACCTAAGGTCAATCCATTATCCAACGCCCAGGTCTTCAATTAGAGGCAGAATCCTAAGGATCCACTCTTAATCCTGAAATTTGTGTGCCCCAAAAAGTTGGCTCCTCCCAAAAAACTTTGAATAGTCAGGGGGTCCGACCGAGCATTGTCCTACAGGTGCTTTTAGGCAACCAAAGTAGGAGCGTGAGGGAAGATGTTCATGCAGTATCAAAAGCCAATTACCTTAACTCGAACCAAGATAACCCCAAAGTACAGCGATCTCAAAACTAAGACCCACCTAGGTCTAGAGGATCTAACCCAACCTCAATCCACCATAGTATAGCTCATGATGTCATGAACATTGTGCGAAGCAGAGGTATCAATCTAGACCAACCCTTAGGCGAAATAGGTTTCCAAGCTGTCCTTAAAAGCCTAGTTGACCTAGGTTACACCGTTCATGCCCCGGCTTATGGGTCGATCCCAAACCAAGTTAGTCGTATAAGTCAACGCCTAACACAACCGAGTTAGCCGATTCTTCAGTCGGTCCCTCAAGTTCATCCAGTCTAACAAACCGTGCAATTTCTGCCACTGGTGGCGACACCTATGGGTCAGTATGCCCCTCAGGCACAAATGTATCAAACCACCCCGGTGATTGCGGCTCATCAATCTCAGGCCCATGCAAGCCAACATGTACCCCAAGTTTCAACTTATCAGTCTACGTTAGGGAACCCACCGATCGATGGGCCTACTGTCATGTCAAATACCCAACAAGAAGGCACCCTAAAAGCAATGCATGATATGCTTGTAAGAATGAGCATGCATGAAATTCTACCCCCAAAGGTCTGGAAGAACTTCCCCTGGGTTATGTCTTCTCATAATTTACAAATAAGTTCAATGGGAAGAGTGATCCAGACACTCACGTCAACACGTATCTCCTCTTCGTTCGAGCTTTACGAGACAGGTCCAACCAATTGAAGGCAATATTTTCACAAACATTTACTGGTGAGGCCTTGAACTAGCATAGGAGAACAATGTCCGCTCGAGCACACATCACTCTGAACGAAATGTTCAACCTGTTCATCTCTCACTACCATGGGTTACACCAAGACCTCTCTCCCTAGGAGAGCTTGGTTAGGTACCTTGATCTCGCCCTCCGGATCCCTAAAGGATCGGGCGGCACATGTCTCGGGTTACGGGGGAGACCCAGGACATTTATAAGATTGCTCCCTGGAGAACCTAGTTGGAAAATGGGGGCAGGTGCTATCAACCGATGAGAGAGGAATTTAAAGGTGGGTTTGAGACTTACTCGGGCTGACTCGCATGGGCGCCCTCTTAGATCACGAAGAAAGCCCCCCAGTAGTGAAACTGGTTCAAAATTGCCTCCCTTGGCTCGTATTCTTCTTATTTTCTGCTTCCCTACAATCACACACATATATGGCAAAGGTTATGGGACAGGTGGATCAGACATCACCCTTTTCCTCTTTGATGAACATACGCAAGCATGTGTATTCAAAAAGAAGAAAGAAAGATGGGAGGAGAGAAGAATTCGACCAAGTGAGAAGATCAGAGCAGTGACTAGGCTGGTGGATAATTGGCACAATGTGCTAGCGAAACAAGTTTGGTAATTGAGACTGGCTCACGGGATTGCTACTAAACATTATTGCCAATATTGACTAGCTAAGCACGATGGTCGGTCTGTCATGGCAGAAAAGCGGGCCAAGCGAACCTGACGCAACAACATTACGGTTAGACGACAAGACTGCCATGAGATGCTAACCTCAATCCCTCTTGGTCAAACGAAAGAGTAACAGAGGAATAATTAAAGAGAAGAAGGGAATGGACGGAAGGAGAGAGAAGAAACAAGAGAGGAGGGAGAGGAAGGACGAGAGGAGGGAGAAGAAGGAAGAGGAGATGCAGTCGGCACTAGACATTACCGACTATTTCAGGAGATGAGAGAGAGAGGAAGAAGTCGGTGCTAGGCTTCACCGACTGTGTTAGATGAGAAGAGAGGAAGAGAACCAATTGGTATTAATTCTCGCCAACTGACACAAGAAGAGAGGGAAAACGAGTCGACGCTAAGTCTCGCAGACTACCAAAAGAAGAGAGAGAAGACCAATCGATGCCAAGTCTTGCCAACTAATAGAAGAAAAAAGAGAAGACCAACTGGTGTTAGGTCTCGCCGACTAATAGAAGAAGAAAAAGAAGACCAGCTGGCGCTAGGTTTGATCGACTGATAGAAGAAGAGAGAGAAGACCAACCGACGTTAGGCCTCACCGACTGATAGAAGAAGAGAGAGGATCAACCGTTGCTAGGCCTCACCGACCGATGGAAGAAGAAAGAGAAGACCTACCGGTGCCAAGTCTCACCGACTGATAGAAGAAGAAAGAGAAGACCAACTGGCACTAGATCTCACCGACTGATAGAATAAGAGAGAGAAGACCAATAGGTGCTAGGCCTTACCGATTGATAAGAAAAGAAAGAGAAGATCAACCGATGCTAGGTCTCGTCGACTGATAGAAGAAGAGAGAGAGAAGATCAACCAGCGTTAGGCCCTGCCAGTTGACAAAAAAATATAGAGAAGACCATCCGGTGCTAGGTCTCACCGACTGATAGAAGAAGATAGAGAAGACCAACGGACGTTAGGTCTCGCCAGTTGACAGAAGAAGATAGAGAAGACCTATCTGCGCTAGGTCTCACTAGTTGACAGAAGAAGATAGAGACGAGAAGAGAAGATGAGAGAGGAAGAGATAGAGATGGGAAGAGTAAAGAGAAAGAGAAAGAGAGAGAAGAGACAAGAAGAGAAGATGAGAGAGAACGAGAGAGAAAGTGAGAGAAGAGAGAGAAAGAGAGAGAAGAGAGAAATAAGAGACGAGAAGAGAATAGAGAAAGAAGAGATGAGAAGAGAAGATGAGAGAGACAAAGAGAGAGAAGAGTAAGAAAGAGAGAGAAAGAGAGAATAGATAGAAAGAAGAGAGAAAGAGAGAAGATAGAAGAAAAGAAGGAGAGAGAGGGAGAGAGAAAGTTTCCACTAGAAGGGTACAGGCTCATTTCTTCTCTCTCCTCTCTCTCTCTCCAAGGCATACTCACAGGCTCGAGCAAGGAATTGAAATTTTTATTCAATCTTCAAATAATCAACTGAAGGTCGCGGAGGGGGTCTTTACAATGAGGCAGTGCCTGTTTATATAAAATTGTGCCCAAACATGAGTGGATTGATCAAAATTAGACCTAATTGCTGAAAATTAAGATTTAGTTGAATTAAAAAATATTCTGAAATTGGGTATAAAAGGACTAACAATGTGTGGAATTTCATAACAGCCCCAACTGCTGCCCTAGATCTTGTGTGATCTTCTATGGCTGACCCGAGGGTGTTCTGATGCCCATTTAATCGAAAGATTATTGTTTTCTTGTAGGACTCGACAAGGCAATCGTTTTAATTCCAACTTCGAGCCATGATCACGAAACTTGAAATTTGTTTAAACCTTGAAAACTTTGGATCGACAGTGCGATCGATCCTTGATTTTTTTCTGTGATTTCTTCATCGTAGTGCACTGATCATGCCATCACGATCGTGTGACAAGAAACGGAACGTGATTTGGAGCTCGAACGAAGATTTCGCAACTTTTGAGTTTTGGCTTGAATCTGAAATTCGACGTTCGAAATTTCATTCACTTCATTGGCTTCATGCATGAAATTTGACTGTCCATCATGTACGAGGTTCAGACCAATGATAGCCTTGGACCTTACACACGTAATGGAATTGGTCTTGCGTCGATCCACTGTGTGAGCATCGTGACTTGGTCAATCGAGCGAGGCGTGTTGCTACTAAATTTTCTACAACTGCTTCACGGATTGAAAAATTATCTTTAGCTTTTTTCCCTGCTCAAACATCGTCTCAGGGCGTACCACATATCGAATTGTTCATCTTGATGAGACGAATATGCTCACCAAATTTGAGAGTGATCCGACTTGGAACGAGTGAGTTACGAGCCCCAAAAGTGACTACCCATGACTATAAAAACAGCCACCTTTAATGGTGTTTTGGTGCAGTGAGTCACACGAGAATAGTGTGCGGCCTCTCTTGTTTCAATGTTTGGCTCATATCTTTGTTTTAGAGTATCTGATTAAGCCAAAACTTGGCCCATATGGGTTTCAAACAGTGCCGGCCAATGGTAGTGGTCCCATACTAATTTAATATACCAAAAATATAGTTCCAGTTGTAGGGTCCATTTCAAGGTGGTTGAGACAGATTTTGCTGAAATTATTTCTTTGTGTTCACTACCTTAAACATGTCTAATCGCGATGAAACTTGTCATGCGGTCTTTAAAGTGCTGACAAAGATCTTGACCAATTTTAGGGCCATTCTGAGACTATCGGGAGTTTCCACTACTTTGTAAGCTTTATTGACCTGCTTCCTACCAGGGATCAAGGTGATGAAAAATACGTTCAAATAGCTTGCCCTGCCGAATGTTGTGCTTCAAGAGAAGAGAAAAGGACAATCATTTGAAACGTTTCCTTTGGCTTTTACTTTTTCCCTTCCTAGCCACAGGACCACGTGAACATCGAGGAGATTCACGTAATGGTGTAACTAGGTTGCTCAGTCGTGGGTCTGTCCATGGAGACTTTAAGGGTAAAAGAGACCTTTTTTAGGGATCTTGTCAAATTCCTCACCCTTGTGGGGACTGTTTGTGATTCTGAACCTGAGGATTTTGTACAGACCTCGTCAGTCAGAATCAGGCCCATCCGGCAATTGAGTGCCATGTCGAAGGGCATTGTTTCCATTTAGTCTCGGTTTGCTTGCATCCTCTAATGTTGAGCCATGTTTTGAGGATGAATGGTGTGTTGAAGGGCCCTACATCGGCGCTGTCTGCTTTACGAATCAGTCGTTCTTTGGCGAGTAGGGTACCTCAGTTTGTCGAGGTGACCAACTCTGGGTACAACCACCCCTACCCACAGCTATGCAGCTAGGACAATCACATTGATTGTTGATCCAAAGTCTGACTAACCCGTTATTCCTTGGTGAGGAGGGTACCTCAGTTTGTCGAGGTGACCAGCTTTTGGTACAACCACCCCTACCCACTGCTGTGCTGCTAGGATAATCACCCCGATTGCCGGTCCAAGGTCATGGCTGACTTAACTTCCTTAGGACATCTTCAACATTTTGAAAGTATGTTGATGACCTTGTGAGAATGATGCTCTTTGTCATGAGATTTGTCTTGCCGTCTTTGCTCGTCTTCTGTCTTTCAAGTCCTTTTTGAAACTGGACTCAGACTGTTGAAATCTTTTCCTCGAAGCTCATATTTTTTGATTCCTGATTTTATGCCACCAGAGATTTTATTCTTTTGAGTGAGCGTTAAATCCGCCTGTTGAGACGAGTGTTGCATCAACCTATTTATTGATCCAAGCATCCTTTGCAGATTTTTGCTTGAACTTGGGAAGCGAAGTAGTAGAGACTATTTTAACCGACTTCTTTTTGTTTGGGGCTCTTTTACCCATGACCTTTCGGCCATGTCTACCTTTTTTGTTCATATTTACTCACGATGTTTGTGCCCAATTTTTTTACTCACGGAACTCTTTTACTCATGGTTTCGTGACCACGCCCGTTTGTAATTTTTACTCATAGCGTTCCCTTGTTCAAGTATGTACCATGCCCGTTATTCTTTTATATATATTTTTTTGTGAGGGCGTGTTTAGGGTCATGCCTCCAGGACCTGTGCAAAATAATTTAACGTCATGCGGCCTGGACGTGCACTATGGTTTAGGGTCATACAGCTGGACCGTGATGGTGATGGATGGTAATCTATGAAGGCCATGGAGTGAGCATGGTGGTGGTTCAACTGACTGGGGGAGATGGCTCGAGGTTACCTATGAGAGGTGGACGATGTATGCAATGTGAGTGGATGATGGTGACCCATTAACTTATGATGGTTCACTGTTTTGTGAGCATGGGTAAGACTCACTGGGGAATGATGTAGGATGATGAAAGGAATGAACTCACTGGGGAGGTAATGAAGGTGGTGCGTGCACACTAACAGGTAGGTTAGAGAAGGCATGCGTGAAAGTGCACGAAAAGGCGTGTCCACGTATGTGGTGGAGAGTTTATGGTCATGCCTTAGGGACCTACGCGAGGCAGTTTATCGTCATGTGGCTAGGACATGTACTATGGTTTAAATTCACACAACTGGACTGTGATTATGCAGTTTAAAGTCGTACAACTCGGATAATGCAGTTTAACGTCTGCAACTAGACCTCAGCTACAGTTTAAGGTCATATAGTTCTGACCATGGTGCTGAGCCTTTTATTGTCATGAGGCTAGGACTTGTACTATGGTTTTAAGGTCATACAGCTAAACCATCGTTAAGCAGTTTAAAGTCATACAACTAGGACCATGCAGTTTAAGATTGTCAATTAGACCTTCGCCACAGTTTAAGGTCATATAGTTCGAACAGTGGTGTAGAGCCCTTTATCGTCATGTGGCTAGGACATGTATTATGGTTTAAGGTCATACAAATGGACCATGGTTATGTAGTTTAAAGTTATACAACTAGGATCATACAGTTTAAGGTTGTGCAATTAGACCTCCGCTAGATTTTAAGGTCATATAGCTTGGAACATGGTGCTGAATAGTTTAGGGTCATGCAGTATGGACCAAGGCTGAGTAGTTTAGGGTCATGCAGTATGGACCAAGGCTGAGTAGTTTAGGGTCATGTAGAATGGACCATGGCTGAGCAATTTGGGGTCATGCAGTATGGACTGAGGCTGAGCAGTTTAGGGTCATGCAACACGGACCGAGGCTGTGCAGTTTAGGGTCGTGCAGCATGGATTGAGGCACAACAGTTTGGGGTCGCATAGCTCGGACCGAGGATGAGCAGTTTAGGGTCATGCAGCTTGGACCGAGGCTGTGTAGTTTAGGGTCGTGATGCACAGACCGAGGCTAAGCAGTTTTAGGGTCATGCAGCACGGATCGAGGTTGAGCAGTTAAGGGTCATGCAGTATGGACCGTGGCTGAGCAATTTATGATCATACAGTATGGACTGAGGCTGAGCATTTGAGGGTCATACAATATGGCCGAGGCTGAGTAGTTTAGGGTCATGCATTATGGACCAAGGCTTTAGGCTCATGCAGTATGGAGCGAGGCTGAGCAGTTAAGGGTCATGCAGCACAGACCGAGGCTGAGAAGTTTAGGGTCATGCAGTATGGATCGAGGCTGAGAAGTTTAGGGTCATGTAGTATGGACCGACGCTGAGAAGTTTTAGGGTCATGCAGCATAGACCGAGGATGAGTAGTTTAGGGTCACGTAGTTTGGATCGAGGCTGAGCAGTTTAAGGTCATGCAGTATGGACTGAGGTTGAACAGTTTAGGGTCATGCAGTATGGACCGAGGCTGAGCAGTTTAGGGTCATGCAGTATGGACTGAGGCTGTGCAATTTAGGGTCGTGCAGCACTGATCAAGGCTGTGCAGTTTAGGGTCGTGAAGCACTGATTGAGGCTATACAGATTAGGGTCATGCAGCAGGGACCGTGGCTGAGCAGTTTAGTGTCATGCAGTATGGACCAAGGCTGTACAGTTTATGGTGGTGCAGCACGGACCGAGGCTGAGCAATTTAGGGTCATGCAGTATGGATCGAGGCTGAGTAGTTTAGGGTCATGCAGTATGAACCGAGGCATAACAGTTTAGGGTCGTGCAGTATAGACCAAGGCTGAGCAGTTTCGAGTCATGCAGTATGGACCGATGATGAATATTTTAGGGTCATGCAGTATGGACCGAGGCTGCGTAGTTTAGGGTCTTGCAGCTCAGACCAAGGCTGTGCAATTTAAGGTCGTGCATCACGGACCGAGGCTGTGCAGTTTAGGGTCATACAGTATGGACCGAGGCTGTACAGTTTATGGTTATGCAGTATGTACCGTGGCTGAGCAATTTAGGGCATCCATTATGGACCGAGGCTGAGCAGTTTAGGGTCATGCAGTATGGACCGAGGTTGAGCAGTTTAGGGTCTTGCAGCACGGACTGTGGCTGAGCAGTTTAAGGTCATGCAGTATAGACCATGGCTAAGCAGTTTAGGGTCATGCAGTGTGGACCGAGTTTGGGTCACCAAGTAGGTGGAGCTCCATGGGGAATACGTCTGTGGATGGCGATCCGACTCCATGGGGATTAAATGGTTAAGGACATTCACAAGCTGAAGGCTTAAATGGAAATGGTGACCTGATGAAGGCTGATCAACAGAGGTAAACTTCACTAGTGCTTTAAAGGGGGTAAACGTACTCTCTAGGTGAAAGATGAGACTCTATAATAGGTAACCCGACTCCCTGGGGGTAAGGTAGCTTAGTGTGAAGCTGACCCACTGGGGATTGGGGAAGTAAGAATGGCCTTAGCTTCACTAGGGATGAAGGGCCACAGTATGAGTGTGTCACTTAATGGGGGATGAGGGACATCTCCTAACTCCATTGGGGAAGTCATAGTTTAGGTGGAACGGCCTGGGTGCAAGTCCACTAGGGATGACACGTCCGGGCTTGGGTACACAACTCCACTTGGGATAGTGGTAGGGCATACACTGCTTGAAATACGGCTTGGGCCATGTGTAGCGCTGATGGTTTATTGCCAATATTCGACCAACATTGAGTTCTCACAACATAACTGGCACTGGGTTTTTAAAGATTTCGCTGGCATTGTGAACGACTCATGATGTTATCTAGAGTCAACTGGCACTGAGTTCATAGGCACAAGGGTCATTTCAGAAAACATACCTGGCGTTAAGTCAACCATCGCTAGGGTTGTATTTGGAAACTCATCCGGCACTAAGTCAACTGACACTAGGGTTGTATTTGGAAACTCACCCGCCACTAAGTCAACCGGAGCTAGGTTGTATTTGGAAACTCACCCGGTGTTAAGTCAACTGGCACAAGGGTTGTATTTGGAAACTCACTAGGCGCTAAGTCAACCAGCATTAGGGTCGTCTTGAAATTTACACCGAGCTCTAAGTCAATCGACACTGGGGATGATAGTTACCTCGGGCCTCGGGTCGAGGCCGGACCCGGATCGTCATTACTTGGCTTCCCTTGAACACAACTAGAATTTTGAGTTTGTGAAGGGCTTTTGAGGACAGTGTAATCTATATAAGGGGGTAAAACCCTGTTTTCCCTTATTTTTCACTAAGGGGAAAAAACTTAAGCAAGTTTTCTTTAACCATGAGGAGAGAACGCTCGGTTAAAGTTTCCAGCGAGCAGTGGGACTTCAGCTATAGTCTCTGCAGGGAAGATTCTTAGGCAGGCAGAAGGATTCTAGCAAGGGTTTTGTAGAGAAGACCTTTGCCGTGTGGACTTTGTCCAGAATTTGGCGAAGTTGTAGAGAGAGTAGCAGGGAAAGGAGAGTGCTCCAGGAAGTTTTCCATGAAAGGGAAGGAATTATGGCTGCCGTTTTACTTTCTGGCAGGGATTTTTTTAAGGGGTTTCTCGACGGTTCTGGTGGTTTTCCAACACCACTCATGGTGTTGCAGAAGTTTCTGAGCACTTTCAAGAGGTTTACCAGGGTTATCTCCATTTTTCGACACTGTTAGTGGTGTCGCAGAAGTTTCCCAGTGAGGTTCAGGAGAAGTCCAGGCCAAAAGACATAGGCGGGAAAGTTTCTATGTGAGTCTCCGACTGTGTGGTAGCAATTTCGGCAAAAGATGAATGGTCGTAAGAGGTGGATCGTATGGTTGCAAGAGGTAAAACGTCATGGGGAAGTCGTACGGTTGCTGGAGGTTAACCGTTGTCCTTGGAAAGTGTAAATTTATCAGGCGCTCGTGTGTGAGGCAGTGCCGAAGGACGTGGCGATGGTTGGCCTTCGTCCTTGGAAATCGTGTGACCATTAAGGAGGCGTGAAAACTTAAGTTTTGAGAAACAAGGAGTCTCGAGAGGCGAACATTCATGATAGGGCCGACGCTAACAGAAATGCAACTGACGCTGAAACAACCGGTGCTTGATGACTTGCTGTGTTAGTACACCAGGCGCCAATCCTCAAGCAAAACAGTCGGTGCTAGGGGTTGGTACGCAACCAGTGCTGACCTCTGGAGGACCCAGTCGGTGCTAGCTTCGATCGGCGCTGATCAACATGTGTGGCTTATCACGATGCGAAGAATGATGTCACATGCGGGGTTTGCGGCCTTCGGCGATGAGCTTCATGTGGTGATGTTCATGGGTCGACAAAGAGTGATGAAGGATGTGGAGTGGGTTGTGGTACCTGTTAGAAACCAAATCCAGCAATACGACAGTGGGGCCCATGTTGTTCTATGGAAGGACCTTCACTGTATGTTTGATACACACGTCGAATGGACCCTACATCGTATGTTTGATATACACGTTAGATGAGGCATCTGGCTTGTATGTTTTACATACATGTCGGATGGACTGAGGCTATCTTCTTTGAGTGGCTTTGCTTTTTCTTCTAGCCTGTAACCATCCTCTTACTCATCAGATGAATTAAAGCTAACCCTCCAAGTGGTTTCGCTTCTTTCTACATGAGGAGGTCCTTCCTTTCATGGGTTTGCTTCTTCCTCATGGGACAGGCATTTGTTTTGGCCTGTAACCATCCTCTTACTCTCAAATGCAAGAGCAGAAGCATAAGTTTTTGGTTTGTAACCATCCTCTTATCCTCAGATGCGAGAGACATGTAACCTCCCTAGTAATGGGTTCTTGTAACTTGTAACTCATTTTTACTGTAATAAATATATAAAGAGTTAGCATTTTGT
Source organism: Amborella trichopoda (assembly GCF_000471905.2). The sequence goes on along the minus strand of NW_006499207.1, from coordinate 2,205,966 downwards.
TTGGACTATCTTGCTTGGTTCCACTTTAAGTCGCTTTCATTTGAATACACATCATGGATAGTACTTCTCTAGGTATTGCCCGTTGATAGGGGGCATTGCCTCTTCGCCATCAAGATGTGCCAATATGTACACTTCGTTGGGTGAGACCTTTTTTACTGTAAAGGGACCTTTCCACTTAGGTTCAAACTTCCCTTTACGCTGGCCATGCATGACAATAGGCATCTTGACAGCTAAGACTAGATCACCACGGGCGAATGAGTGGATCTTGACAGACTTGTCAAAAGCTGTCTTCCTTCTCCCTTGGTTGAGTTCAAGATCCTGTTGAGCCTCTATCCTCTTTCCGTGGAGTGCATCCAATTCTTGATACCAGAGCTTGACTCTCCCATCTTCAGTTATTCCTTGTTGAATAGTGACTCG